>JAJJWW010006602.1:600000-1177126 GCA_023531295.1 Papaver armeniacum | reverse complement strand
AATGTATTTAAACATCCTCAAGAATATCTTGATTAATTCGACTATTTTTAATGGATATATAAAAGTTTGATACCTCAAACTATTTGTTTAGTAATTAAAATGCTACATGTACAGTTTAAGTTGATTTGCACGTGGCGAAAGTATGAATTCTGGATAAGTCTATTATGTACACGTTTGACAACAGCAACTAAAAGCATCAAATAAATGTCTTATATTTTGCTGTAGCTAAAAATTGTTTGTAATATTGTAGCCAAGCGGGAAAGGATTTTCTAACATCATTGGCTGATGAATTATCGACTTTTCTAATAATTAAAAAGACCAAAATTTTTTTAAATTGTTTGGGTGCGATCTAAATTAACGCGAGAACAAAAAGTTAGCTGAAATTAGAAACTATACACTAAAGCATAAATACCATCTAATAGATTAATTATTGTAATGAAATACATATAATAAAAATTGTCACGACTTAAGCCTAAATTTGATTATCGTCCTTAAATAATTCCAATGATATTCAATTAATTCAAAATTGCCACGACTTAAACCTAAATTTGATTATTGTCCTTGAAGCCTAGATATAAAATTTTATATATTTATATTTATGTGTGTAATTCTTCCCATATTCTGTGATAATTTCTTTCTGGTTGGATTAATCGATGTTGCTTATTTGTGTTTCTTGTTCTATAATTAAAATTTATGGGTGATTCTTTTCTCGCATATCTCTGTTGTTGCCTAAAAAGAAAAAAAAAACATCAAAATTCTATATACTAACCAACAAAGGTAAATAGGCAATATAAAAGTACATGGAGCGCAAATGCACAAAACTTTCAATTTCTTAGATTAAGCGCCAAATTAGGGGCAAAGCTAAATAACGAGTTTAAATAAATAAATGTTTTATTCAATTAAGTATAATAAGTTTATTTTCATATATAAATTTTAATATGATGTGGTGATGCTCGAAACAACGCCAAGTCACCAACTCACTTGAACTACATAGCCAAGAAATGAAGAAAAAACTGTTACATGACCCGATGACCCTCTTCATAGGTTTTTTTTCTATTACTCCACCAACAATCACAAACTAATGCACCTTGCTCGAACACTTTGCATGATTAAAACACCTACGTTTTTACGCATATATGCGGGAAAACATACACATAAGATATGTGGACATGTGAAAGAAAATTTAAAGAGATCAAAGGAAGTTGGGAAAGTTTAACAAATAACTATCTTCTTGGACGATGTTGTGTATAAATTTTCCACACTTCCCAAGAAAATATATGCTAATCTTTTTTCAAAGGAGGTAAATTATTCTCAACCTAATCCAAAATAGTTGCGCTACCACACACTTATCAGTTTCTTTGTTCATTTTCTCATCAATCTTGCAGCCAAAAATACTTCCAACTGTTCCATCTGTTGGACAAAAAAGAGCACATCCAAATTCATTTAGCATATCCTCCATCAACTTATTTGAGAATTCAACTCCATCAACATGTAATATTTTCACTCAAATAAGTCAATACTGTCAATCGTTATAGCCTTGATGATGTGTAGTCAATGAGTCAATTTGCTAGGAGATCAGATATTTAATGATGGAAAATAGTTCAATTATTTTTCATCTGAATTATCATGAGGCAAACTTAAAACATAGTCGGGAAATCTTGATTTCCCTTATAACTATGAATATCTTTCAGAGTCCCAAAACTAACACAACATGGCCTTGTCAAATCAGTAGGTAGAATCTCACTATTGGCTGATGTTTGTCACTCGACCAATAGTGACTTACTTGTGTTGGATCAAAAGACATTCTAGAATCAAGAAAAGTTATAAAAGACATTTAAGAATGAAGAACTCATATCATATCCCCAACACTCCCAAACCAGTTAGATCACTCGTATCATATCCCCAACACTCCCAAACAAAAAAAGTTCTCATAAAGTTTTAGAAAAAATGGAAAAAAGATGAACCTCAATAAGTTATATCCTTCATCGAGCCTAAATTAAAGGAGGTGACAGTATTTTTTCGGTAGGGTATCTGTGCCATCATATTGCATCCTCATCATAGTCTGAACTGCCTTTGTAATCCATGTTTCTCTTCTCTTATGAGGTGCAAAATTTCTTATTTCCTCCACTTATTCTTCTTGTATGAACTATTTTTCAGCAAATCTATCAAACCAAACAACAATTATATACTTACCAAGTAGTATAAGTCTAAATTGTACAGTTCACCAATGCAATAAACTCAGCTTGTACTTAAATCAAGGTTTTGGTATCTCGTTTCCATGATCGTATGCCTGTGCATTCGAGTATTTACCTTAGCTTCATCTAGATCTTTGAACTGCCTCTAGTTGCAATCATACTTCGGGCACTTAAAATAATTTTCTTAAAACAAAAATTTATTTACAACTAAATGCACATTGAACTGCCATATACATCCTTGCATTTGTGCCAAAAAAATAAATATTTGACTTTTCTCATGGCACCCTACAAATTAGAACCAACCATTTATTCTTGCTTCTTCAAAGCGTTGACCCCATCATTGTATCGACGATAAATTTCGATCATGCTCTTTTATTAGATGATGCACATGAATCATAAAAAGTGAACACCAAATACACTATGCTTTCTCTTCTTTCACACCATCGGATATTCTAGTCTCTCGTAGAAAAGCCCTCATTCACCTAGAATGTATATCAAGAAATTTATCATACGTAACACTTAATTTACGCAATAGTTGCATGGTATCAACACCATCAATCATGAAAAATAAGAAGTTCCAATTCATATGTAAGAAACATAAAAAAGGATAATTATCTCATGTTGAATTGAAAACACAAACATTACCAAAGTGGTTCTCGTCTCCCTTAATTATATTCTCAATCAAGTGTATGTTCCGCAGTCCACGAATTTATTCATTCGTCGTTTTCTACCTCTTTTAAGAATAATTCCCATGATCTTCCAAGAGGCTTCTATAAGAACCATAAGAATCATCCTCAATCATGAATGAGAAGGCGGTTCGTATAAGTTATTAACTAACTTCCCAAAGTGGATAGTCTTGCAAGTATTCCATGGAAGGAGTTCTTTGATTTGATATGATAGAGCGAAACTTCTTCATGAAATTAATTCCTTCAAGCGATCGAGGTAACCACGTATCAATTGGGATAAAAACTACCCCATGAATCAATATAGACATGAATCAAAGAGAGCACATAAGATTAATGAACCCTTATAAACTTTTAACATTATGTAGGAATCACCAGACAAATAAATGAACTAATGTTCCTGATCATAGCAACAATTTACATAATTTTCAAAGTTCTCTATGGAAATTCACGAAACTTTGCCACAAAACCATCGTTTATCAACGTACATATAGAACCGCAACAGGGTCAAACCCGATCAATAATGCAAGCACCAAATACTTTGGCATGCCCTTTAAAGATTCTTCCATATATCTCAAAGGAAGATATCCCTTGGACGCTTCAAATCCTTAATGCAAGAGTCAAGCTTGTTTTTGGCGAATATAAATCCACATGCAAAATATTGTTAATTGAGTTTTTACTTCTTCAACTATTAAAGTCGTAGTTGCAATTTGTTTTTCATAAAGTACCTGGAAATTACAACTTTTGTACCGTGGAAAGTAATGATTTAGAGCTATGGCCTGTTAAATGCCAACAATGCAGATTAAGAAAAACACATTAAAGTTTGAAGATTCTGTTTGATGAATCAGATGAAAGACCACAACTGACATGCTCAAATTTTCTTGCAAAAATAAAAGCTTCCAATCTTTCATAAGGGTGATGTAACCACGTAAATAGTAATACCCTTTAAAAGTGATAACCATATGATCATTATTAATGGTGAAATAAGCATGTTTTAAGAGATCGGAAAATAAATCCAAACTCCTGCACAAATTAGCACACTCTATAACAAATAGGGAAGAAATCTTACTATTTTGGAAAACAACTCCTGCACAAATTAGCACAAGATCTATAACAAACAGGGAACTAAATTTACTATTTCGTTCATGTAATGAGATATCCATAGTGCCGCCAAATGCCTTCTAGCAATACCAAATGTCCAATACTTAACTGAACTCTTTCATAGCTTGTTATTGAACAAAACTCGTTTGCTACAAAGCCGTGAACTAAAAGCAAATTCAGGCCAGTGTTTTCTTACACCTGAAAGCCAATAAAATAATCACGTCATTTCCGAGGCAATTACAAAATCTGGAAGCTTAAATCTGCAGATTAAAAAAGAATTTGTCATCTTTTGGATTTCATCAGTGATTAGTTAACTTGGAGTTGCACATTCATAATGAATATTTTGGGCCTAACGTTCATACCGTGTGTGTACTGGTTTGAATTGTTGACTTAACAATATCAGATGCGGCTTACTATATGACCATGCTTTACATAAAATATATTATTATTATTATCAAACCTTTTTGAAATAAACCATTGCTTAAAGAATACCTGTGTATTAAGATTCCGTGCCACTTGAAAACATGGCAGGAACCCTTTTATAATCTAATTCAAGGAGTCCCTGGTAGTGGTACCTGCAAGAATAGACAACATATTTTTGAATTTGGTTTCGGTTGTGTAGAGTCATTGCATAATAAAATGATTCCTCTAAATTGTTGGAATGAGAATGAGTTTGAAGTGTCACAATCGTTTAATGAATCAAACTATACCACTTGAGTCTATTGTCAAAAGATGGAGTTCCGATTTTATATATATAGATATCAAAGTATGGAGTTCCGAGTTTATTAAGATACTAAAGAACTTACGTGATCATATAACAACCATCTCAAGATACAGTATTCAGTCGGACCCTCCGTAAAAATTGAGTAAAAATATAAGAGGAGAAAATTCCATCTGCCTACCTGTTAGATGAGTTTACTCTGAAATCACTCCTGGACAACTACTTGTTTGAAATGAGTTATTAAGCTTTTGTACTTACGAAGAATTAAAGAAACCGTACTGAAGTCATCTGGATGACCATACCTTTCATGAGTCTCACGGGATAATGATCTTTCAAGGCCTAGTAAGCCTTTTAGTCTTTGAAAGGATAGTTCTGAAGTTTTTCAACTATAACTGGTTGCAGCATCTTTTATTCATGGGTTATTACAAAACATGTTTCACACTTTTGGAGTCCAGCAGAAACACGGACGCATACCAACGAAGAAAAATCACCTTTGACAGCATGGTTAGCAGCCTTGCTGATACTGCTGGTTTAACACATACCTTCAAGTCTCTTATGGCTGCTAACCATGCTGCCAAGGTGATTTTTCTTGATCAATTATTGTTTTTCTTCATTCCCTATATAAAATGTTCCAATCGTTGGTTATGTGTCCGTGTTTTTGCTGGAATTAATGACCGATAAGTTCCCTGGGTGATGATTCACAACTTAAGGGATTTTATCATATCATTTAAAAAACATTCAGAAAGAAAATATAGAATTAGATCAGTACCTGAAGACTAATCGAAATTTAGTCTGTCAATGTTAGTAGAGGAACTGAAGCACCAAAGTTGTGCAAATGTTATTGACTATATCTTAGCTTACCTACACAGTCTGCACCACCAATTATGAAATCCGACATGGTTAAAAAGCAAAAAAGAAAACCAAGTGACAATTAAAAGGTGATCTGATGCATATTAGCTGTAATTGTCGGTGTAGGAACTAAAACATCAACCTGGTGCAAATGGTACTCGATAGACCCATGATTTCCTTGCAATACCACATTACATTATGACATCAGAGATCAATATTTATAAATTATGAAATCAGAGATCAATATATTTATAATAGAAAAAACAATTTGAAGGGGTGATAGTAGATAAGTTTCATCATTTGTTATAGACGTTGCATAATGATAATGAATGAGTTTCAGACTTTTTTTGTACCTACTGAACGGCCAACAGAACCAAAAAAATGCAAAACAACATGCAAAGGGAAGAACCGGTATGCCCTGTAACACCTATGCTACCGTTAACTAATATTACAGTTTGGTTCAATTGGGGGTCCATGAATGGATAACGAACAATGCAACAAAGAAAGTATCAATTGGGGGTCCATGAAAGGATAACGAACAATGCAACAAAGAAAGTAGTGGAAAAAATCAATAAAAATAAAATCACTGATTATACATACATAAGTTTGGGGCGACAAACATGGTTAAGTCATAGTATCCTTCTATTTCCGAGATTATGCAAATTTAAAAAAGAATAGTATATGCTGAACTGTAGTACATATAAGAAATTTGTGCCCAACAACATAAAAATAGGGAGGTGCGAAAACCATGCATTAGCCTCAGAGAAGGCCTTGCAACACCTCTCACCAGAAAAGTAGGAAAGTTTCTCAAGAAGCATGTCGTATTGAAGTTGCGGCAAAAAAATGTTTGTTGATCGGAGACCTGCAAGGCGTGTTACTGTCAAACATTCTTGAAAGGTTTTAGCCTACAAAGTTAATAACAACGTCATCCGTGGGAGCCGAACCCACACTACATGGTTGAGAACCAAGTCTCTTCCATTTGAGTTAAAATAGCAAGCACAATTCTTGAAATGAACATATATTGAACATTAGCTCTGGTTAGAGTTGTAAACTGAAATTTTCCATGTTCTTAATGGCTTTGGAAGGACATTTTGGGAGGCATGCACGTGTTGAGTTCCTTAATTCTAAGTTGAGAGATGGCCTTGATTATAATTGGAACTCGATAACCACTTCAGGTAAACTAACTTGCGAGAAATTCACATGTCCATGAAATGTGCCCGCTCGTGGATGAGATTAATAGTTATACATTGAGAATATACATTGAGAAGATTATGAATGAATTATGGAAAAATCAATACCTTGATAATTATCAATAGATGAGTTCCTAACTGATAACCACCAGGACTTTATTTCTTCTGATGTTTTTCCGTAAAATCCATCTAAACCAGCTTCCTGTAAGTGCTTGTTGCCAATGGACTTCACATGAGAAGCCACTTCTGCAACCCATTCCTGTCATTCAAGCATAAAATGAAAACAAAATTAGCATGAACAACAATGAAGCATTAAGTCGCATGCAAATCATTAGTTACCTTGGAAATGGTCAAGGCAGGGCTCCATTGCTCCTTCAAGATATCAAGACAGATGCTCCCATTGCTATTGATGTTAGGGTGGAATACCTTTGTCCTGAAGGCAAATCTTGATTATGAAAAGATACATTAACCTACCGCGGACAACATCGACTCTTTATTCTGTGCCTATCTATAGCACTTTCTCTCGCACTTCTCAAGTTACGCATTGACTTTAGAGCTCTTAATTAAAGGATCATCCTCCAAGCCTCCGTTTATCTTTTAGTCAATCTTCAAGTGGTGTATTACTTAAAATATAGGCTGCTAATCTATTCTCGGTAAAGCCTCTGGGTTGTGTGGTGTCACCGTACGAAAATAAAATGCTAAGATTTTCATAGAAAAGATAGTAAACAGTGTAGATTTGCGAAGTCAAAGTTTAGCTAAAGTATAAATTGGCCTTTAGCACTTCTCCACCCATCAATCCAAAAACACTTACCAATGAAGACCCATATAATGAAAAAATGAAGAGAAAGAAAGACAGAAAAAGTGTAATAATTTCAAAAAAGTACACATCGTAATTGAGAAAAAAAAAATGAAGCACTACCTTTCCCCAAAATCATATATTCTTACAGAACCATATAGGCTATAGCACTACTATGCGGACATCCTTGGGACTGCCCGCACCTCCACCACTGTCACCACCTCCCATACCCACTGTAAGATGCACCATATCTGGAAGTTATGTTCTTTTCTATATTAGAACATTAAAAGGCTGGTTAAGAGAAGACGCGATTGAGATAAAATCAAACAGTCGTGCAAGATTTCTTTTTTCGTTCAGTTATTTTTTTGAGATAAAATCTATGAAGCTTAGTATTACCCGCTTAAGAAAGAAATCGAAGTAATTATTCATTAGCAGAATTTCAGATTATTAGATTAGCTTGACTGATCAAACTCCCATTAAATCAAGTAATCCTGGAAAGGTAGATAAGCTCAATTCAGTAAAAGCTGCAAACACAATTTATAAGAAATAAATTATGTAAAGCTACTTTCGCCAATTTTACATTCCATCAAGTTGTGCAAAATCTAACGGCACCTCGAACCATATATTGATGCATGATGGTATAAAATTCGAAACTACAAAAATCAAATTCTAAACCAAATAGAAACTTCCAGTCAGAACCAAACGTAGAGTTAGATATTCATCATACTAAACTAATTATGAAGAAAAAATAAATTAGGTCTGACAAAACATAGAATTATACCATGAAAAAATCTCAATTGAGCTTTGTGATCTTGATCCATCGCAATACAGAGACATGTATGAGGCCGAAGTGAGAGAGGTTTGATTTCCCACGTTGAAGAATTGTATAACATATGGAGTACATATATTCTACAAAGAGAAAAAACACAAACCTCAGTTAGAAAAACAAACAAACAAAAAAAAAACGAAATCAAACTGGACTGGGAATGAAGTTACGCACGAATTATTTTTTTATGGAATGAAAATATGATGGGAAAAAAACACAGAAATAGTATCTTAAAATAGAAAACTTACAGAAATATTACAGTATTTTCTTTAAAACGGAAATAATCACCATTAATACCAATAATAAGAATTCATAAACCCGTATATAGTAAATCAAAAATATACCGTATCATGATCCGTATTTTTAGACGATTTTCAATTGTCGACCAATCAACGACTATATTTGGAGTAATCTAAATATAGAGATGAACTAAGATTTTTCTGGCAGTTCTTAGATTCGTTAACAAAAATATAATTATTTTTCTGGAAACAATCAGATTTAGCATTAAAAATCAAAATACGGAAACAATCTAATTTCCCAAAGATTTTTCGATTTTTTTATTAATATCATGTAGATGTAGACGTGGTGTAAAAATTTTAAATAAATTTCAGCCAATTAGATTTAAGGGTTTCGTTTACCTACCAACATAAAAGAGGGTGAACGCAAGCACTAAATTTGGAGCATCGGATTGAATCTATTTAATTATAAATTGACGGTCAAGAAATGTAAGGGGGCTAACTTTGATTTCGGCAAATCAGGAGTATAAAAATCAAAATATGAAAAGTGATAAAATCAAATATTTCCGTTTATGTTTGTTATTTTTTTTTAGATCAAGAACTCCATATAAAATCAAAATATATAAATTAATAATATTTATCCCAACATTTCGTATAAAAAATCTTTTTATGGGAATTAATAAGATTTATTGCTTTAAAAACAAATACATGTCGTTTTTAAATTATTTTTGTTATGGAAATTCTTAGATTTTTCCTAAAAATAATTACCCTAAAGATTTTTTAAGTTTTTTTTCTTTGGCATGTAAATCTCGTAAAAAAACTTATATATGTTGATTTTCCTTTTACATGGTAATTCTCGTTTTTTTTCCCAAAAAAATAAATTGCCGGGCCCTCCCAAAAGATATTTGTAGATTTTGCCGCTAATCCGAAGGTCCAGATTTCATATTCTATTAAAAATTGACGGCCACGAAATGTAAGGGGCTAACTTTGATTTCGGCCAATCAGGAGCGAGGGTTTCGTTCACCGGCCAATGGGAGGGGAGGTTTTCGCAACTCTCGACGTGGTGTGAGAGATGGGATTGGGTGTTTAGGTTATTGATATGTATATATATAGGTCATTCCGCCATTTCCATCCAAGGATCACTGACTTGCACATTTCAAATAGTTTATGTTAAACCGGCGGACTCCGATATATGAAACTCTGTGCTTAGTCATAATCGTCGTCATAATCCATAATAGCACGGAGCCATTAAGGGTCTAGGGGGGACAGCAGTCCCACTGGGTTTTGCGAGTTTAGCTATATAGATTTGGTAGGGGGACAGCAGTCCCACTGGGTTTTGCGAGTTTAGCTATATAGATTTGGTAGGTAGCTATAGTTTTAGTACACAGGAGAACTAATTCACGAGGGAAGTTCAAAAAAATAGTTAACAAAATATGATTCCACATTCTACCCTTAACTGCCGGTAGCTTTCTGTGGTCTGCATTTCTTCTTCTGCATTTAATTATATTGTGAGTGTATAGTAATAATGGGGCATTACTGATGAAGCTCCGTGTATTACCGATAAATTCAAGTATCGGACCTAGCAAATTCAAATTCTTATATTTACAGTTTTAAATGCAAAACATATTAGAATTTAACAAGTAGAACGTGTTCACAATCCAAAATATAGTATAGGAAAGGTGAAAAAAAATTGCGTCCTTCGGCTGCCTAGCCGAATTTAAATTATGAATGTCAATGTATAAATTTGTCCCCCTAACCAAAAGTTCTAGCTCCGTCCCTTCCATATATAATTGTTGGATTGTCGTGTTGCATGATCGATATAAGTACCGACTCGATTAAAGGTGGACTAGTGATGTATGTCCGTATGTAGAACTCGTGGACACAATCTAAACTCAGGACGGTAAATCTGCACTTTAGGAAGCAGTGGTTCGAGTTGAATGCCATGAACCATCAACTCTCAGCAGTGGTATCCGGTTTAAATATCGGAAAATGGGTCATTTGTCCAAATATTTTTAAAACATGGTTCAAATGAACGAGTAAAAATTAGTATGAGTGAAATGGACACCAAAAAAATAACAAAAATGAAACTGATTCAGTTTAAACTTAAAAAATAGCGAGGATGAAACTGGATGCATCCTAATGTAAATTAAAAATAAGAAAAAGTATTTGAAAATGGGTAGGATGAAACTGTTAACATCCTGGCCATTTTTAAGTCTCGTCCATTTAAACAGTATCAAATTTTACATGTCTTTTTTATCCAGGAATTGTCGTTATTGGGTTACCAATTTTGTGTTTAGATATTTAGACATTGAAGACCTCGTCATTAGCTTAACAAATATAGCTAAATTTTGTTTGTGAAGCCGCTCTCAAACATTAACAGCAACATGGTAATAATCATCTCGAAAATTTATCAAGTTACCCATCGCCCCAAAGTGTGCTATAGGAAAGCAAAATAACTATGAAAATATTCTGCAAAGACCACTGAAGAAGGTTATACAAAATTTTTAAAATCTACATTTATAAGCATATAACATACCGTGTGCATCACTATTGCTGGGAAGAGGATTGAAATGAACTTGATTAATGGTAAAAATTACTACTATCAGGAATTTTTGGAGAATGATATCTGACTCACACTACACTACACCACACAACCCCTTGTTTGCCAATTACTTAATAAGATTTTTTTCTCTTTTCACTTATTAAAATTAGAATTACTTAAATGAGCTGAAATCAAAACACTTCCTCATACGCATCTCATTTTATATTATTTAGTTCTGATTTATTAGTTCTGATTTATTATGATTGATTATCTATCTATTAATCAAACAAAACCGGCCCACCGATAACTATTACCAGTTTGATTTTCTCTTCAAACTGTTGTTATCTTATCTGGCTTCAAAGTGTATCATTAGAAAAAATATCTTACCGGCTCTTGGTACGTGTTGTTTGAAGTTCTTTCAATAATCAACAACAATTAGGTTGTCTTATGTATGTTTCACCAACCGTACATTTGAATCCCACTTATTATGTCTGACTCGAAACTTGAGAAATATAATATATCCACCTCAACTCAAGTGTCTGGGAATCAGATATATGAATCCAGTCAGACCTCAAGTTAGACATTAGGAAAATTAAAAGAACAAGCAAACAATCTAACATCTGATTAGAGACAGATTTAAACAAACCAACGTATAACGTCAATTATGTGTTAGCTTATCGAGTTTAAGTCAAATAAAACTCTGTTTCTCTTCATTTAATGCTGACACCTTTCCCCAATAAACAAACGAAACATACTCAGGCACGACTCCCGACACTGATAAAAAGAAGAAGATAGTCGCAAGCACGTCAATCTAAATGTCCCCCGATGTTTAAAGTAAAATTGTTAATTAGGTGATGATGACTAGTGATGGGAGTCAATGCACCAATAATCATCTCCCCCGAGAGTAATTGTTTACTAGTAGTATTTCTTTCAAGACAATAACTCTTTAACGGGGGGATGTAGGTTAGGTTTTTTCGCAAAATTTTATCAAAGCACTCAACCTGAGCTCCAAACCCTGTACTCCGAATCATCACCTGAGTGTAGCTGAGAACAATTTAATCATCTCTCGAACCACCGCATGGGTATGGTAAGAAGAAGAAAAAAACGAATCTGTGCCAAATACCTGCCAAGACGCTACACACCAATTTTAGCAATATCAAAATTTGTATGCGCACTTGTTTCATTTTTATTACTTGTATAGTTTATTTATTAGATGGCAAATAAAGTTACACCAAATAGCATCCCCACACCAAACTAGAAGAAGAAGAAGAAGAAAGTTACAGTGAAGGTAGAAAATCAAAAAATGTAGAGGATAGAAATTGAAAGTTAAATTAGCTTTTGAGTTGCCAAGAAAGTCTATGTAAATCCGGAGTCATAACGCTTCTTAGTAACAAAGAGACAGACCACCTTATTTCTATAGACTTGACACTTGATATACCAGTCAATCAACATTGACTACCACTTCCTTTTTTATATTGTCAACTTTCATGGTTTAGAAACTGAATTTACATCTTTTCCAGCCTCGCCTCCAGGTAATAATCCTCCATTACCCATTGTAGCTGACTGCACTGTAAGTGCAGACAAGTTCGGCGACAAAGGACCGTCAACGTTGGATGCCAAAATTGGGTTATTGCTGGTCGTATGTCTAGAGTGAGCAGTTGCGGTAGAAATTGCAGTAGCTAATGATATGGGCATCAAACAAAGACCCTTTCCTTGTAAATATTGCATAGCTGAACCCATGTCTTCTTCCATTAACTTAGCAACTTGATGCTCCGTCACCGATAAACTATCATTTGATGCATTTTGTGCTCCATTACTGCTCCTTCCTTGGTCACCCTATGTATCACAAATTACAAATTTCAAAGTTATGGCAGATGCTACTTGAACAAACTATGGCATTAAAATTTGTATACCGGAATCATCCAATGATGTCGACTAGGGCGGGCAAACAGACTATTCACTCAATCCATAGAATGTCTCTTGATTATTATTATATTTAATTTAATATAACATCAACTTTACTGAATGATGGCGATAAGTGAGAAAAGAAGAAGAAAAAGAGTTGTAGATAAAAGGAAAGTAAAAGAAAGAATAAATGGTCCATAGAAAGAAAGAAAACTCTCTTTGTCCTATAAAAAAAAAAAAAAAATGAACAAGAAGAAGAAGATGGAAAAGGAGGTTTCGTGTTCTTCTTTTTTCTTGTTGTGGAATCAAATAAAGTTGGTTTAAGCGTGCTATGTGTTTGTCGTATTATTGATTGAAAATCAATAGAGAAATTAGGACAGAAAAAAAGTAGATAAGCTTTTATTTTTGTTTGGTCGATAAAGAATTTGGTGCTGACAGGTTTCTAACTACTTGTATCATCAACGCCCAATGATTTTACTACCACTACGGTATTACGGTGGCATTGGCTTAAGCTTTTATGTTTTATGGAATAAAGAAACTTATGTATAAGTTTTCTCTATGGACATTTAATTAGCTAGATGGACATTTGGAAGAACCGAATTAATGATGGATTAATGAAATATTTTACCTCAGAGGAAATGTCAGCCGCAGGAGGCGCAACAGCAGAAGCACCACCCAATCTGCTCATGCTCAGAACCTAAAGAAATAGTAATCACAAACAAAGAAAGATGAGATAGTGGATGCGGACTAGCAGCTGACAAAGAAAAAGAAAGAAGATTCTTTCAGAAAACAAAGCCGATTTGATTCCTTTCTCTTCTTAAATATAATAGTAGTGTCTAGAGATTTGAGAAAATTAAATTGCATACCTTGACTTGAAGTTGCAAGAATTTCACATAGTCGATGATTTCATCCAGCATTGAAGCTTTGTCTGTCTGTCATCATTCCAGATTTCCAACACAGTGTCATCAAAAAAATCGAAAAAAACAGAATATTTCGAAAAATGCATTTGTTATTACCAAAATATCCTTGACCAAGTACAAAATCCTTTTCCTTTTGTCTTGGAATTTGTGGTAAAAGTTTAGGGTCTTGTGGGAATAAAAGGAATAATTTCACATGTAAACTTGAAAATCCATTACCTTATTGGCATTGGGTACCAATTCCTGCAGAGCTTTCATTCTTTCTGCGATTCTCTCCCTCCGTAACTATCAATCCCCATAATAACAACAACAACAAGTTTTCAGAAGAAGCATAAATGAAGTGAAACTAGAAGACAGGAGCATAAAACTAGACAAAAAAAAAAAAAACAAAATAATAAGGTTCGGTTATCACTCTTTCGGCAATACTGTGAGGATCTGTTGCTTGCCCTCTTCGTGCTCTAACTTTTTGTCTAGCCGGAGCTGTAACGCCACCACCGGAAACAGACCCACCTGCCGATGGAGCTTGATTTATTCCTGTTGCTTGCGTTCCTCCAAAATTTGGTGTTGAAATTGAACCGCTCTGCTAATTATTAGATTGAATAGCTAGACATGATTAATAACGTTCAAATGCACATCGAAAAACACATAAACAAAAAGTATATATAGAAAATGAAACCCGGAAGAGCCACCTGAAAATGCTGTTGACTTCCTGATCGTGAAATCCCTCCTGCAATTCCATTAAAGAGTGCTTGAACTGAACCCTCACCTCCCCCCTAAAAACACAAACACAAAACTGAGTATTAGAAATTATAATCTCTCCCGAGAAAACAAACAATTGGTATTGGTATATTAAAGATTTAACAGACAGAGAATGAGATTTACAGCAGAATTGGAAGATTTGAAAGGAGCGTCATCAGAAGATTCACCACCACCGCCATTGCTTCCAAGAGTTAAAGGTAATGGAAAAAGAGCAGGATCACCACCTCCACCCATACCAGAACCAGTAGATGGAGATCTCGACATACCACCACCACCATTAGCACCACCAGCAAGTAGTAATTGTTGTTGGAGATTAATAATGGACTTTGGTGAAGTATTACCAATATGATGTTGACGTAATCTTGAAGCTAATACAGTTGAATCATCACAAGAAGGATAATGAAGATCATTTTCTTGATGATTTTCTGACTTTCCACCACCAATTGGTATGTTAAAGAGTTTAGGTGGGTTTTGGGAAGAATTACTGGTATTGAGCTCCCATGGAGATTTAAGTTCAGACCAAGAAGGAAGATTACAAAGCATTTGATCAAGAAAATCATCGTGGTTAGTTGGATGATCAAAACCTCCTTGCATCTGATTAGAAGAATTTTGGATCTGTTGTTGTTCTTGAAGTGAAGATTGTGATGATGATGAGGTCAAACAGTTTCTCAA
Source organism: Papaver armeniacum (assembly GCA_023531295.1). Taxonomy (NCBI): domain Eukaryota; kingdom Viridiplantae; phylum Streptophyta; class Magnoliopsida; order Ranunculales; family Papaveraceae; genus Papaver; species Papaver armeniacum. The sequence goes on along the minus strand of JAJJWW010006602.1, from coordinate 1,161,734 downwards.
TGAGGACATTATGCTTGAGAATTATCCTCTGAAAGGAAATTTTCTGAGACTTAGAAAACTTAGAAAGAGAATTAAATTGGTGGGGTTTACAACTTAGAAAATTTTAGGATGAAACAGAGAGAAAAGACTTTATTGAAAAGAAAAAAATTAGAAACAGAGAGAATAGACTGAAAAAGATATATGTAGAGGCAGCTATGGTAAGGAGGAGGACTATGAGCTTGTGTGTTAGCTAGGTTTGGGTAAACTTATCTGTACAACACTCTTGGTCGGCCAGTCTCACTGGGCTTCGCTTTCGGTGTACCCATTCTCCAAAATGCCCTCTTTCAAAAATGATGTGCTATCTGACACATTTCAACCATGGCAATGTACCACCTACTACCTCCTGTAACATAAGAAAAACCATTATTATTGGACATGATACATGAAAAGTTAGTTCTATGAGAACTTCAAACGGCAATATCGAACACAGGCACCAAAATAAAAAAAAAATCACTTCGTGGTGTCAAATGCCATATACAGGCGATTGCTACTATGGATGTCATGCCAATAGGAGGTAACTTCGTTAAAATCTAAAACAGCCGCAAGATGAACCGGATCCAACGAGGAACCTCCAAGGAAGACCCTTCTTACAAACTTCTACTTGTTCAGATCACAAGCAATACAAATTTCCATATCCAGGAATGATTAAATAAACTGATTTCATTCGTACATTCAAATGTGTTACTTGGGTAAATTAACAACAGCTATTTGCACTCTTGACTTCCTTCAACAAAAAAATTATTTAATAAGTAGAGACTAAAGGCAAGAGCACCTGGTGCCGAAATTGATTAAGAGCAGAAATACAATTTCATCAAAAAGCAACAGCAAACACAGGCAGCACACTTAAATGCGAGAAAAAGACTTTGTTGTACCAAATGCCATATACAGGCAATCGCTACTGTAAATGCCAATGAGGTAACTTGATTAAAATTTAAAAAGCCGCAAGATGCATAACTTGAAATTGGAGATCCATCAATTATAAGCACAAAGATCTCCCATGCATCAAAAATTAAAATGCCCAACTCTCTGAAATTTCAAATGGCAATTTTGTGATTGTTGAGAATCGTCCCATGTGGACGATGAGAGAGTGGGGAACTAAGCATATACAAGCATCCTAGGATACTACTCCACTCATACCCAATTTGGCCTCAAATTAGATGTTCACAAACTTGACAATTAACACAAAATTGATTTCACTCCATAAGCATAAAACTATATCACTACTTCGATGACAATAAATTTAGTTTAGCATTCCAAGCAATAGATCAGAATCTTACTCTGGCAACTAAAGATATTCAGAGGCTACCAAAGACATGAGATAAAATTTAAAACAGAAGCATTCAAATAAACCAATGGAGATCACATAGCTACTTTCATATTTTATCAATTGGAAGGCATCTATTTGAAGGACACTACTTTTATCAATTGAAAGGCATCTATTTGAAGGACACTACTTAAAGTTCGTCTAATACTTTCATATTCTGGTGTCAGAATGTATACTCTCTTAATTTGCGCTTTATCCAGGAAAACCTAACATTGAGGAACACGTAATCACTTGATATGCACTCTACCAGTACCCGTTCAAGTCCACAGAAGTATCAATCACAAGCTAAAAAGAGGGTAACTAACCTCAAAGAAATCAAATGTAAGAACCAAAGAAGTTCATGAAGAATCCGCATGTCTCTGTTTCTGAATCTCCACGGCTACATCTCTGCCACCTTTAACTTCAACCTGACTGAAGCCTCCCTGGAAACCCACACTCTTATAAGCTCAATTCACACAAAATGAGATAAACTAGTGAGCATATAGGAACTAAACCTTCAATGGCAAACCCATCATCTTGCATGAAGCAAGCTGTTCTATGGCACCCAAAGAAAACAAAAGCTGGGCACCAGGCTTCCCATAATTGTGACTAATCCTCAACAGCATAGCTCAGCTTCAAGAGTAAATCCTCGCTACGCACAACCCAAGAAATGTGAAACACACTAAACGACGATGTAGCCATAGCCATAGTAAGATGGGAGCTTGCGGCAATCCTCTTTTCTGAAATTCCATCCTATACTATGCTGCATTTCCAAAGATAAGAGTTATTCTTTAGTGCAACTTTAGTAAAGACAAAATTAAGATACTCATGAGAAATAAAATTAAGAATAACAAAACTGAAAAATCAGAGATTCTTTAGTGTAACTTTGATCAATATTCTGTGTCAATTAGCTGTGTGAAAAATACATTTGAACGACATGCTGATGTTAAACTTTTCTCTCCTTCATGTCCACACTTGGTCTACAATACCTCATACAGAGGATTATGTCCATTTAGTCGAAATTAACATGAAGATCTGCGGTTCAGGTCCTGTCCAAGTTTCATCTAATATTTTCTGTTACCATTCAGTCTAAACATTAGTCTAATGTTGAGCTATTATGTCCAAGTAAGACATGTAAGTCTAATATTTAGTGTTATATGTAAGTTAAGATTTTCTGGACCATAACACAGGCCCTGGATCAAAATAGTTAAAATCTTCAGTTTGTTTGTGCTTAGTCTAAACATTATGTCCATGTAAGTAAGAAATTAAAAATGATCAATAAATTTTTTTTTGATGATCAATAAAGTGATCATGTAAGTAAGAAATTAAAGTGTTAACTTACATTATGTCCATGTAAGTAAGAAATTAAAAATGATCAATAAAGTGTTAACTTACATTCAATCACTTTTCCAAAATGCTGGCTTCCGCACAGTAGGGCTTGACCTTCATTTCTTCACTGTTGGATTCAGAAAGCGCAGTATTCTCTCATTGTTACCATCTTCCTGCTCTTCTCGTCTTTTTCTTTCTCTTTTGGGCTTTCATCCCCAGTTTTACAATATGGAATGTCTATTGTAAATCCATCTTACAAAAGAGAATACTGCATCGCCATAAATAACTTGCCTTTCTCTTGAACTACAGTATCTCTTTTTCTACGGCTCACTTGCAAGGATGTCTTAGAAACAAGTTGACAGGGTAAATTCTTTGCAATCCTTAACAGTTGATTTTTTTCAGGAGTACGATTTTCCTGACGTCTCTTTACAGGCAAGATATGTTTCATTAACTCTTCGGCTTTCCTGGCCTTTTCTGATTTCAAGTTTCATTTCTGAACTCATCTAAGTCTAAGTCCTGCCAAATATAACTGAAACCAATCAAAAATTTGATGCATAACAATTGATTTCACTACATGACTACAAATATTTACCAAATTAAAATGCAATCTCATGAAACTATGAAAGTGATTATTAGTAAGATTCCTCAGCATGACGATTATGCAATAATAATACGAGTAGATCAAAATAATTCACAACCAAAAATTTGTACTGAATTTGGACCATGTAGTTAATCATCTTCATGAAGGTAGGTAAACATTTCTAATGCGTTTTTGTTGAAGCAGTTTAACAAACACTTACAGTGCAACAACTGAAGACCAATTTTTTATAGTAAGAAACATCGAAAGAAATCCTGATAATATGAAACATTGATCCAAATAGATAAATTAGTGATTAGAAATCATAATCCCATTCAAGAAACTGATATATCTTTTCAAAGAAACAATCCATTGGCATTAGGCAAAATAATGGAGAAAAATGCAGAATCATCACCTTTAATGCCTTTGTGAAAACTACGATTAATGTCTAGTTTAGCTGGTTCACTATGCGAAACAGAAAATTATGAGAGATTAAAAACAACTTACCTTATAAACTTTGATTCCATTTTGTAGGAACTGTCTTGATTATAGATTTCTTGTCAATGCAGAGCTTAGTTTTGAACTGATTATAGTGGTTGAGAAGAGGAGAAATTGGCAGTTTGGACTTTCAGAGTTTAGTTTCGGTTTAAATGGTAAGTGGTTGGGCAAGTGGGTGAAGGTCGAGTCGAATGTGGTCAGGTTGGAGCGGTGTGACATAATGTGCAACAGGTGGGCCAGAGAGAGACGTTTTTTCTTTTTTTCTTTTTTTTTTTTTTTTTGAAACTAGGCATAGGCCCGTCCTGCCCCCTGGCAGCGTAGCCACCGGCTTACTCCCCACTGAGCAAACTCGGCCCCTGAACCCCATAGTAAAGTTAGTATAATTACACGAGTACTCCAATGTTTGAGCGGAGACTCGAACTCCTGACCTCCTCCTTGAGAGTCAGGCTCCTGGCCAACTGGGCTAACCCCAGATGGTTCCAGAGAGAGACGGTTCATTTCTGAATTACTCTCGCCGAATTGCTAGGTTTACCGACGAAACTGCTATGCTTCCCCGCTCCCTTCCACCATTATGTGGCATTGATTTTGGCCATTGATTCAGCAAGTAAGATGGTATGGGAGACAAGGGTATGTGTTATGCGAGGTGGTGAACAAATTTGGGGGACAAGTTGGGGATATGAAGCACTTTTGGTTTACCGACTTGCAATCCTAACAAAAATCTTGCATCAAACAAATGCCATGGCCCCACCCAATGGTAGAGGGCTTCCATAGACCATCCATTTCTCTCGGGCTATTTTGGGGAGCATGTCGGTAGGTCAGAAAGAAAAAAAACGGGCACAATAGCTAGAGTTTCCTTCTTCATATATACCAGGTCAGAAAAAAAAAAATTAACTTTATATACCAGAATGACCCCCAATAACTGAGGATTGAAGAGAAGTTATGACATGAGATATAATCTTGTTGGTGATATTCTTGTACCTTGATACTTCATCCTAGTAAAAGAAACTTCTCTTCGAATGAGGAGATATGAGATGAGTGTTGATACATGAAAAATAATGCCCCTTAACGGGCGTGGGGTGCTCCTAAGAAGGGAGGTAAGCCTAGCATGAGATATAGGGACTAAGCCCAAGCCCAAACGACAAAATATACATGGAAAAGGACAATGAAGGAATTAACAAAGAAGAAGGAAGTTATATTAAGGAATGACATTGTGAGTAATTAAGGAAGATTGAGACATATGTTATGATGTAATAACAAGAGGGGCTTTTGGGAAAGCCTATATAAGAAAGGACAGGGTACAACAGAAAGGCAACTCTCTCTCTTATTATTCCTAGAAAAGTGAGGTCATTTGGTGTAGCTAGGACGGGTAGGACCAGAACTAAATTCACCCCTCAACATTTGGCAACCACAACCGGAGGCTCTTGCCTAGCTCGCTATATATGACACACCCGGAAGGCGCTAGTTCACGCGCGATGGGAAATCAAGCGGCCAATCAGCCTATCAACTTCGACGAGCTAACAATGGAGGACGATGAGACATCGATCCAAGGTGTTATCAAGCGATCAGCAGGCCACGGATCCCAAAACAAAGAGGCAGTAGCAACACAATGAAAGAACACACGGGTAGCTCAACTATCGAAACTCATGTCATCAACTTTGCAAAACATGAAAAAAAGAATTGGAAGAACATTCACGCTGAAGGCATGAGCTTGAAGACTGGATAGCACAAGCGGTGATGGCAGGACAAGACACTCCCGAAGAAGCAGAAAAAGGCGAAGAACATAAAAGCGGCAAGACAACAGTGATGTTACAAGAAGAGATGGAAAAATACTTGGAGCAGAACTATCATGTGGTAAAACAAGACAATCACTGCCGCGTGAGTAGCCCATACCCCGCGCACATCCAATAATATCAATACCCCGAGGACTACACTTCTTCGAAGTTTAAAGCATATGATGGACAATGGAACGCGCGAGAGCATCTCAGCCGATTCTTATCAGCAATGAATGATAAAGCCGCCGATGGAAAATTGTGTTTAAAAGAATTCCCCAAATCACTCACAGACACGGCATTCACTTGGTATGACAATTTAAAAGAGGAAAGTGTGGACTCCTGGAAAACTATGTCCACACTCTTTCTCGGGAAATTTTATCCAGCCAAAAGGAAAACCACTACGATAATCTAAGCAAGAGTGGACAGCTGATGGGGGAAGAAATAGGAAAGTACATTTTAAGGTTCCGGTGCTTGGCGCTGGATTGCCACGAAGACATCAATGAGGAGGCGCTCGTCGAAATTTGTGTACGAAGAATGATCCCGGCTTTCAAGGGGAGTTTGATCAATTTCAGGTTCCAGACTTTCGTCGAGCTGGAAGAAGTGGGTGAGAAAATTGCCGACTGCGTAGAGGAGACACCTATGGATTCTGCTTGGCGCACCACGGTTAGCACTGTGTCTGAAACTCCGCGCAACGTAAGTCCTAACACCAATAGGGAAAGGAGAGACCAATTCCAAACTGATGGTAGGAACCAAGGAAGGAGCAGAGGAACTTGGCGCGACTCAAAACCACCACCCCCTCTTCCCTGCAGCAAGGAGCGCGTGGTTGAACTACTAAATTAGTGGGTTGCTGGGAGGGAAATCCATCTGCCTCCGACGATAGTAGACATCAACAAAATGGATAAGAACTCGGCCAAGTACTGCCACTACCATCGAAGGATGGGACACCCAACAGAAGAGTGTTTTGCTATCCGGACCATATTTGAACGTAACCGTGCATTAGGGGAACTCGGGGCAACCAAGCAGACGATCAAGCACGACCCTTTTCCCCGCCATTAATTCTAAAGAAAGATAGAAAGGAAGAATATGAATGATAAAACCACAAGTTGTAAACAACCCCCTTTTTTATGGTAAGAATAACTTCCCCTTTTGAAATTCATGGGAAATACGTGAAAAGGTCTCGGGAATGCCAAGGGCGTCAGATTGACTGACAAATCTACAAAAGGTCTCAGGAATGCCAAGAGCACCTGATTGACTGACAAATCTACAAAACGTCCCAGGAATGCCAAGGGAACCTAGTTGACTGACAAATATACAAAAGTTCTCAGGAAAGCCAAGGGCGCCTGATTGACTGACAAATCTACAAAAGGTCTCAGGAATACCAAAGGCGCCTGATCGACTGACAAATTTACAAATAGCTACAGGTACGACAAAGGCGCCCGAACAGTTGACAAATCTACAAAAGGTCTCAGTAATGCCGAGGCGCCTGATCGACTGATAAATTTACAAAAGGATGTGGGTACCCCAAAGGCGCCCGAACGACTGACAAATCTAAAAAAGGTCTTAGGAAAGCCAAAGGGGCCTGATTGACTGACAAATCTACAAAAGGTCTCGGAAAAGTCAAAGGCACCTGATTGACTAACAAATCTACAAAAGGTCTCAGGAACGCCAAAGGCGCCTGATTGACTGACAAATCTACAAAAGGTTTCGGGAAAGCCAAAGGCGCCTGATTGACTGACAAATCTACAAAAGGTCTCGGGAAAGCCAAAGGCTCTTGATTGACTGGAAAACCCGCACAAAATCTCAGGAAAGCCAAAGGCACCCACACGGCGGACACATGCGCATTTTACTAACGCCCACCCTACCCAACACCCTTTCGAAATAAAAAGAGGGAGAGTAGGCGCGTTTTACCAACGCCTACCCTACCCAGCACCCTTTCGAAATAAAAAGAGGGGGAGTGGGCGCGTTTACTAACGCCCACCCCACTTAACACCTTTTCGAAATAAAAAGAGGGGTAGTAGGCGCGTTTACTGACGCACACCCTAACCAACATCCTTCACAAAAGAACGGGGGGGGGGGGCACCTACTCAAATAAACAAAAAAAAATATCCTAGACACAAAGCCTAGTCAAACACTAATGCCCGACAACGAGAAATATCTGCATCCAAGGCCTCCACCATCAAATGCACGTCATCACACTGTGTGGTGGCTAAACGAAGATCATGATCAGACTCATGCACCAATTTATTAATATCTCGAATAATTTTACCCTTAGCTTCAGTTCCATGAGCAAACGAAAGAGTATCCTCATGCTCATCATACTCTCTACGTGCTTTGTCCTGATGAATTAAGCTGAGCGTCCATAGCAGGCCCACTTCTTCCCTCAAAACCAATAAACGCGCCAACTCATCCTCAAGGTAGGGATGAGGCACAAGCAAAGACGCGACAGCTAAGGTCAGAATGTGTCCCAGAAGCGGTGGGGCTGCCTGGCCAGAAATCCACAAACGACAATCAGAAATAACGCGATCAATAGTACCCATCATTACCGAGGAATCCACGAATAATTTATCAGCCGCATCACGAGCAGTGCCAGCCTCATCCAACGCACGTTGAATCTCCAACGACACGTTACCCGATAAGTCAGCCCTCTGGGAAGCTTGGTACACCTCGTCCCGCTCCTTAAATTTTGCACGCATAGTATTTCTATTTGCCACTCTCTGCTCTTGAAGTGCTTCAATTTCATCTTTCACGAGCAACAATCGCTTCAGCTCATCGTGCTTAAACATTACTGAGGCGAACACGGGAACAGGCGCCAAGGACAACACATACCCGTGAAGAGAGCTAGACATACCAACGAGTTGTTGATCAAAGGAAGAAAGAAGATGGTAAAGTTGAAAGGAAAATAGTGACCAAAACCAAGAAATGAGAACCATATATAAGGGGGGATGACGTGGTTCACGATGCAATGACCCCCTAGGTCTCTTTTTGCATGCTATGATACGTGTCAACCCACGATATCTTCTTTCGCCGCATCGATTCAGATTATTATGAGGTGATTGATAATACTAGGTTGTTCTTCGGGAATATAAGTCCAGGTTATCAGTTGGTTCATGTTCACCTTGATTTATCAAAATACGGAACAAAATCGTAGGTATTTCTGTGGGAGATAGATTTATCTATTACCGTAGACTTTTCTGTGTGGTACAGTTTGTTTATTAAAGTCTTCGACTTTGGGTCATAGAAATTCTTAGTTGTGGGTGAGATCAGCTAAGGGAATCAAGTGCGTAGTATCCTGTTGGGATGAGAGACGTAAGGAACGCAACTGTAACTTGGATCACTGTGAGATTGATTGGGGTTCAACTACAGTCCAGACCGAAGTTAGTTTGTAGTAGGCTAGTGTCTGTAGCGTCTTAATACAATGTGTGTTCAATCTGGACTAGGTCCCGGGGTTTTTCTGCATTTGCGGTTTCCTCGTTAACAAAATTCTGGTGTCTGTGTTATTTCTTTTGCGCATTATATTTTGTTATATAATTGAAATATCACAGGTTGTGCGTTAGATCAATCAATTAGAATATCCAACCTTTGGTTGTTGATTTACATTGATTGACACTTGGATATTGGTCTTGGGTACCATCCAAGTTATCTCTCTTGTATTTAATTAGACTTGACGATTTCTATTTTCTTGAGTAAGAATTAAATCGTGGGATCGAGATATTATAACTCTTTGATATACTTCTAATAAGATTGAGTCTAGTTGATTCTCTTAAAAGTATATTGGAGTTAGTCCATACAGATTGTTAAGAAAAATATTGGGTGTGGTTGTTGTACCCCCGCTTTTTCAATTGGTATCAGAGCAGGCAAACACGTTTAAAGACCTTACAAGTCTGTATTTGTAGCGATCTGACTCTATGGACAAGAGTACTATCTCTGATAAACGCATCACCAGAAATAAAAGTTTTGTCTCAACTGTATATCTATTAAAGAGAAAGATTGGTCAATCTCAAATATAGACGAACCTAGTGTTCTGACGAGACAGACAAACACTGACATGTGTTTTTCCGATTACCCTTCAAAAGAGTCTGTCTCTATTAATGAAAGGGAAACAGCTGAAGAGAGTGAGTAGACTCTAAGTCTTGTTAGAATCCAAGCTGATGGATTTAATCGGTTGAAAAACCATGTCAATGTTCTCCTTGGTGTAGTAAGAGACTATAATTTCAAAGAAAATAATGAAGATCACTCTTCACGTATATTTCTCGAGGCAAGCCTTAAAAAGGATGCTTTGGAAATTTAACATCTCTTCAGTAAACTCTCAATTCAAGTATGCTCTAAGTAGTCTAATATACCAAGTACTTCTCCTACGACGGAAGAAGTTCCTAAACCAGAAATAGATCGAATCCCTTCCCATCAGAAAAGATGTGTTAGTCATCTCCTCTAATCAAGGAAGTTCCACATCACATGGAAGGAAGACATCTCCTAACGAGACTGTTAAGGTTCTAATATCTAATCACCCTTGTGATCAGAAAGTATGTCTCTTTTGTGATGGAAAAGGTTCTGTTAAACAAAAGGGAAACTCTAGGTTGAATAAAAATTCTTTTGTTCAACTTCAACACACTTTAGATTTAATTCTCGAAGGTGTAACTGACATTTATATGTCTAAACCAATTGGTTTTCATACTTACCATGTGTATGCTACCAGGAAGGTCAGTTCAATGAGTTCCTCGAACACTTAGAAGCAGAACAGTCGTATTAACAAAAATCGTCTAAGGAAAGATCAAGTCTTGTCTTCTGTTAACAAAGAAGATAACGTTACCTTAGGTGAGAACAAAATTCCAGGGGAAAGGAGCAAAAATGGTGATATTAATGATAACCTGAAGGAGATGATTAAAGGTTATAAAGAAACTATCAATAGGTTGTCAATCCTCTCAAGACAAAAATCTTCTGGTAAGGATTCAAACTATGTCTCGTATTTTGATGACAATAAGTTTTATGATAATTTCTCACATAAAAAAGGATCCCATTCTAGATTCGAAAAGAAAAAGAGATTCGATCGCAAAAATTCTCTTAATGATCTAAGAGCTCATACTTTTGCTAATTAATCACAAGGGTTAAGAACTTGCTCATAAAAAATCTTGTTGAGAAAGAGGTGTAAAAATCAGGTGTACTGTGGCAATTTGGTGTTCTTCTTAGTTGAGCTATCTTCTTATCGTTTATAGCTAAACTAGTGTCTGCAGACAATATTGCCTAAATAGTATTTGTTGTGTCTTGTATCTTTTCTTTATTTTAATGCAATTCTTATTGCATTTACGTTGCCTGCTACATTTGTGCTCTAAATTGCTTCTCTGAAGTTATGAAATTTATTGAGCCATTTACAAAAATTTCATGTAGTAGGGTTTTTTTATAAAACCTTATTTGGGTCAAGTTGTATTCGTACGGGTACCCGTGTTACTATTACGAGTCAACTGTTTGAAAACCTTAAAAACTACCTTCCCTAAGAAACCATAAATACCAAACCCCTGAGTCACATATGCATACTCTGGGTTATTTTGTGGTTTGTCAAGAATGTCATCCTCTTCATATTCACGTTCTGGTGGTTTTGCGAGAGGCTTTCTTGATAAAGGTATTGGTTTTGAGTCTAAAGGGAGGAAAAAAAGAACCCTAGTTAAAGATGATCATCTCAATGCCTCATGTTACTATGCTTACACACATGAGGATGTTGAGAATGGGGATATGGTCTCTGCTGAAGTGGTTCATGATTTTCTTAAATACTTCGAGGAAGAAAAACTGCAGCTTGTTGATACTTTGAAAAGTCTTGATGTGTTAAGAACTGAGTTGGAAAAGGTTACTTCTGATCACAAGTTAAAGACCTTCTCAATGAGGATATCTTTTCTAAAGATGCAGTAGATGCAATCGATCACAAGCTCAAAGACCTCAAGACTCATGAGGATAGTGAACCGTCTATTTAACTTCACTTCGTGTTCGGCTTTGGCATAGGAGTCTGTTTTTGTTTATTAGCTTGTTGATTTTTACCTAGTAAATCTTCTTGTTTTTGTTTTGTTTAGAAGAATAACTAGAGTTTGGAATAGCCATTATTGTGATTATACATAGCTATGTCCAACGTTTTCATCTTCATGTTTTTATGTTTATTTGTTTAAATTCTAAAAAATTGTTTGGAAGATGATTTTTGCAGTATTAATATTTATGGTTTTATATATTGCAATTTGTTATAGGATATGTATGTTTGCGTCCGTGAACTATGATTGTCCCATATCTTGTCAAAAGTTAAGTCTTTCGTATGTCGATATGCATGTATTGATAAAATAATAAATGAACTTTTGACATCACAAAATTTTGAAGCCTATTATGTCATTATGATGGAAGATAGGATGAACTTTTGTTTACAAGGATTATGTATATTGTATGTCATTATGCAAATAGTTATGGAAAATAGAATGAATCCTTGTTTATTCCGCAGTATTGATCTTCCCTGATCCATATTTTATGTATATACTATGAGGCTCCGTAAGTTCTCTTATGTTGAGCATTTCCGATTGTTTTCTTGTGGTTAATTTGATTGAGTATTATTTGGATTCAAATTCATATTCGTATGTGATTTGTTATGTCCAAAGAAATCCTTCTTTTCTCGTGAAAGTAAGGTCGTCTTGTTGTTCTTTCGGGAATGACATATTATAGGGGAGAGTTCTTAATTGAACTTGTGCATTGTCAAATCTTTGTGGGGAGTGCGGCTGTGGAATATTATATAAGAGTTATCTTGTATCTTAATAAACTCCTTGATGAAAGCATTTAGCTTCGGATGTATGATTGCATCTAAAAAGTTGATATGTACTTGCTTTTGGTCATGAAATGTCTCCATGGAAATTTCATTAGGATCCCGTTTTCTTACTTTTGCCAATTTTATTGACAAAAAGGGGGAGAATTAATGTGTAGTTCTCACTACAAATACATATGGTTTTCGGATCATTATGTAAGGGGGAGTGGTTTCCATGTGGGATGGAGTATTGACTAAGGGGGGGGTGATACATATCACCATAGTATTGTTCTCAAAGTTTTGATACAATTGGACTTTGATACTGTATAATAATACAATGACACTGTATAACAATGATAGAGAATTCTTGTTTTCTCATTGTTATAGCTATGGATTTTCAACAACGATGATGTTAAACTTACAACCTTTGGAATCATTGGAGTACTTGGAAGTGACGAAGATTTCAAGTAATGTTGAAGATTAGGCATGTGGAAGAGGAGCTACAAAAGTTTATTTATCTATTTTTGTATTCCATATATATTGATAGTTTTGTCACTAAAATTGACAAAGGGGGAGATTGTTAGAGCATTGCTCGGTCGAACTCGCATGCGTTGCTATCTCAAGCATGTTTGTCAATGTTAGTGATCAAAACTATAAGTCTTGATTTCTAGTCTACTATTAGCTAAGTCTTGGACTAGGATAGAAAGTGTAGTTGAGCTCAAGACTCCATGGCAATCATCATACAAGACGAAGAACTACTCAAGGAACTAGTGGAACTTCATCGACTAAAAGGTATGTGGAGACTTGAACGTATCTATCACTCAAAAGTCTATCTACTCTATCTCCTATCTTGAGACAAAGTTGTTTTGCTATATAGACTATGATTATACACATTTGTTATTTCGAGCCGAGTTTATCTCGCTTATCTATTTCTCGAAATATGTGTTGGTAAGCTTTCGCTTTATCCAAGTTCATATTTACTAGTGATGAAATTCATGTTATGTTTCAATCACTTGAAAATGGCTTTGACGAAAAATGGTTTGTGAATAACAACTATATAACGTCCTCTAAGAATGTTTCAAAGATTGAAATGAGAGTTTGGATTATATAACCATGGAAGGATATAAACATTGTGTTGTAACACATATGTGTGTAAGTCCTTATTCCTTGAACCAAATTATGCGTACTTTGCTGCTCAGGAAAACCGGAACCAAGTCCACGTACTGCCGGAAGTTCTCGACCCGAGAAAATCTGCTGGAGTTTTAAACTGAAAACAAACTTATTTCGGGTACTTAAGTCCGCGTACCAAGTCCGCATACTTAAGTTGGTTATTTTCTAAAAACGATTATTCGTGAACTTAAACTTATATAAACTAAGGAATGCAAGTTTGCAAACAGTGGCTATAAAGTTCATGAATCGATTCGAGTGGATCAAATCGTTTTTGTTTCAATTGTGTCTATTATAAAGATCTAAGCAATTGAACAACTCTCTAACTAGTTCATTTGAATCATTTGAACTAGTTATAGTAAAGAAGAATATGGTTAATATGAAAGTGCTCATATGGCTAACCATTTGGTTAACTAATGTTGAACCAACTAAATGTACATGTTTGGGTACGGTTACACAAACCTAAAACGTGTATATCATTTGTGTGTAACAAGCTAAGTTTCGATCTAACGGTTGAAATATATTAGCTTGAATCTAATCAGTTTTTCATCTAACGGTGAATGTTAAATGCTTTGTTACTAAGCTAACATTGATTTCAAACCCTGATTTGAAATACTATATAAGTGAGAACTTTAGCAACTGGGGAACCTAATCCCCACACCTCCTGTGTGATACTAGTTGTATAATCTAGAGTTGATTCTCCTTAAACCTTAGGTTTCTACCGAGACCCTGTAGGTTAACGACTTAAGACTTCATTGGGATTGTGAAGCCATACCAATACTACTTTCTCGTAGTTGTGTGATCTGATATTGCTATTTCTATCATACTAAGTAAAATCGTAAGGATTGGCTTGAGATTGATTTCTCCGATAGGTAAGATATAAAAGTAATCACAAACATCTTCGTCTCATCGTTTGTGATTCCACAATATCTTATTTCGCCGCGTCGATTAAGATTATTGTGAGGTGATTGATAATACTAGGATGTTGTTCGAGAATATAAGTCCGGGTTATCAATTGGTTCATGTTCACCTTGATTTATCAAAAGACGGAACAAAACTCGTAGGTATTTACGTGGGAGACAGTTTATCTATTACCGTAGACTTTTACGTGTGATACAGATTTGTTTATTAAAGTCTTCAACTTTGGGTCGTAGTAACTCTTAGTTGTGGGTGAGATCAGCTAAGGGAATCAAGTGTGTATTATCATGCTGGGATCAGAGACGTAAGGAGCGCAATTGTACCTTGGATTAGTGTGAGATTGATTGGGGTTCAACTACAGTCCAGATCAAGTTAGTTTGTAGTAAGCTAGTGTCTTTGCGGCTTAATACGGTGTGTTCAATCTGGACTAGGTCCTGGGTTTTTCTGCATTGCGGTTTCCTCGTTAATAAAATTCTGGTGTCTGTGAAATTTCTTTTCCGCATTATATTTTGTTATATAATTGAAATATCACAGGTTGTGCGTTAGATCAATCAATTAGAATATCCAACCTTTGGTTGTTGATTTACATTGATTGACACTTGGATATTGGTCTTTGGTACCATCCAAGTTATCTCTCTTGTATTTAATTAGACTCATGATTTCTATTTGCTTGAGTAAGAATTAAATCGGGGGATCGGGATATTATAACTCTTTGATATACTTCTAATAAGATTGAGTCTAGTTGATTCTCTTAAAAGTATATTGGAGTTAGTCCATACAGATTGCTAAGCGAAATATTAGGTGTGGTTGTTGTACCCTCGCTTTTTCAGTAAGAGACAAGTATAGTGATGTATTAGCGTCATAATGCTTCCATGGGTAAGCACCATTTGTAAATAACACATCTCTTGATGTATTAGCGTCATAATGCATTATCTTCACGATGCTTACTTAAGTAAGCACAATATTAGTAAATATTGCATATCTTGGTAAGGGGACAATCATACTAATACATTAACATTACAATGCAATACTTTTACTAAGAGCAAGTCTTATGGTGGAATCCATCCATCTTCCATCTTCCACGCCACCTCAGCACTTGGAACTGTGGATGGAAGCGCAAGTGTAATGGTGGAATAGTAGAAACGCTATTCTTAATAGCGTTTTACGCCAATCTTAATAGCGTTTTACGCCAATCTTAATAGCGCTAAAAAACGCTATTCTTAATAGCGTTTTATGCCATTAAGAATAGAGCTTTTTTTCTCAGCCGTTAGATTCACAACAACTCAGTTTAAATCTACGGATAAAAAAAAACGCTATTCTTAATAGCGTTTTATGCCATTAAGAATAAAGCTTTTTTCTCAGCCGTTAGATTTTCAACAACTCAATTTAAATCTACGGATTTAAAAAAAACGCTATTCTTAATAGCGTTTTTTTGTCTTTTAGCGCGCTATTCTTAATAGCGTTTTATGCCAATCTTAATAGCATTTTACGCTATTCTTAATATCATTTTTCATGGATTCCACGGACCCTTCCACCAAACCATGGAACCTTGCTTGGATTTTGTGTGGAAAACCTTAACTTGGAAGCCACTAGACTTGATATTCCATGAATTTTCCACACTTGGAATAGGTTGGATTCCACCATAAGACTTGCTCTAAGTATGCATCAAGTAAGAAATGATGCATCAAGTAAGAAATCACACATGCATATAAGGGCACAACATTGCCCTCTTGGTGAATTTCGGGACAAGATACATCATTTGTTCCACATATGCATCGTATATTCAAGATGACGCATTGTAGAGCATGCAACATAGGTTCGATATGATGCTTCATCTCATGTAATGACGCATTCTAGAGTACGTGTCATGCGTAAAATGCGGGTGTTACACTTTAACACATCTGCAAGGTGGACGCTGATCTGGTGGTATCCAGCCTTCAAACCAATCTTATAAAAAAAAATCCCCATGCAATTCATCTATAATAGGAATTGGGAAATTGTCCTTAACCATTCTTCCAATATACTTTCCTTCGACCATTCAAAATAATTCTGCCAACATAACCACCCTTGCATCTTTCCATCGACCATCTCTACAACAACCACCATAACCACCAGTGTTTCTTCCTTCGACCATCTCCACCGCAAAATGCACTACCATAAACAACTTTTCTTAGTTTTTTTTCCCTCAACCATCTCCACCACCGCTACCATAAATACCTACCATTCCTTCAGTCATACCGTCTCCAACAACATTACCATAACCACCACCACCATATGCATCATCCCGCATGTTACAATGCACAAAATGACATGCAATTTGAACAATATTTTAACTTTATCATTGAGTGTTAAAACCCTTGTATTTTATCCGCTAATATATCTCAATGAAACAAAAATTATCAAATATTTTTTTTTAATACATTCAAGTGATCAACATTTATGCAAAAAAAAAAGACAAGAATTGGAAGTAGTGAAACAACGAAAGGAAAGGTTGCAAGAATCAAAATACACAAAAGTAACAGTATAATATGCTTTAATACTACTAAGAAGTTGTTTACAATTTTTGTTCAACCAATTCCTATTGAGATTACTATTGGAACTAATTTCCTCTCTGATAATGGTAATGAAACCAATTCATTCATCATACTTGATGGGTTTTTAGCTAATGTTTTTTGATCATGTAGTTATTATACTTAATGATTTCTAAGGGTTTTTGTTTCGATTTAATAGTGGAGGTGGAGACAGGAAGCGAAGGTGGAGAAAAATGTTTTTCTTCACTAGTAGATAAGAAGCAAAATAGCGACAGGAAGCATACAAGTGTTTGGGTAAAATTTGTAATAATTTTTAAAGTACATGGTATCTTGGTTTGTACCAATTATTAGACAGAAAGTTTTCCAATTAGACTTAACCCAGCCAACTCAGGTCAACGTGAATTCCAGGCACCAAAGCCTAAACTGAACAAATGTTAGACCAAAGCCAGCTTTTGGACAAAACATGAACACCAAAGGTCAAATAACTCTATTAATAGAGAAGAGTTGTCCAAACAAGCCATGTAGTAAGTTCTTTTTGAAAAATTCATTCACTCTTTTTCCACTCATCATCAGCAGGGAAGTATTGTCATGAGCATCACCAGTAAGTGTAATTAATCTTCTTACCATTGTGTTTGAAGGAAAATTTGGATAGTTTAAACACCACACCATCCAACTTTCTTAGCCATCCTAGTACCCAAAACCATGTCACAACTTCCAAGTATGGTAAAAGTCAGAGCTCACTGCTAAATTCATAACTGATAAGTGTTTAATTCACATGTTTTTACTATCTAATCCATATTTTTTTTTATAATTCTTCCATATTACTTGTTATTAAGTTTAATTTCTATCTTATGTGTCATATTAGGTGAATCATCCAAAAAGAAGCCACAAAGTGCTAAAATGAGCAAATAATTGAAGTCTACCAGTAGATAAGGACCAAGAACAAATGTAAGTCACTCAAATACATGATTTCTTCTCATTATCTTGTAGAGAACCAAAATACGAATCCAATGCAAAAAGGATGAGGTCATTCCGAGGTCCAACGAAGAAGTTCTGGACAAAACAACTGAGACAAAAAATAAGTATCTACAACGCAAGAATCGGCGCGGTTGAAACCATATCGACTATAATACTATTTTTTGAAGAAAGCTCATGTGTTTTAGGTCCCCAAAGTTGACACAGTTCATTGGGAATCGACCATGCCGATTGTGAATCGACTATGAATACTGTCGCAAACCTATGAGGTCCATTTTGAAATGCTTTTGACATCTAAGTTGAAGAAATTTGTGTATCATAGGATTCTGGATCCTACATGGCCAAGCATTGAAGGCTATAAAAGAAGACAATCCGACGCTCAAACAAGACATACATTACCTCTCATACTATAATCTACATCTTAAACCTCTAGGGTTTTACCTATTTAGGAGGAAAACCATTCTTCTATGTAATATGAGTAGGCGTGGGCTTTACCTATTTAGGAGGAAAACCATTCTTCTATGTAATATATGAATTCAATGTTTTAGGAGTGTTACAGGCGTGGGCTTTATTAGTTATGCAAGATTATTTGGAGTTTTTATCATCTTATTGTTTGTTTTCACTATATATAGGGTTTATAATTAATGTTTAGATTGTTCAAGTGTACAATTGAATTAATATACTTATAATTCTAATGCTAGTAGAAGTCGGTAAATAAGTGTAATAGTCAAACAACGATATACAAGTGGAAATCGCGAGGCCTTGCAGAGGGATTTTGTGGACAATTTGCGAGTAAGGAAAACACCAGTATGTGAACCTTGAGATAAGAGTTTAACTACTGGGATCAATCTAAATTCACAAAGCCTTAAACGTTTTATTGAGTTACACCTTGAGTGAGATGCTACTTGGTGGTTCACACAAATAAAATCTTGTATTGGAGAGCTCCCATATCCAATGATAAAAGGAGTTTTAGGGATACACTAAGTTAGCTGCTATTCTACTATTGGTGATGATTGATTCTAACGAAAGTAGATAAATATACTAACCATTTAACGTTCGGCAATGATGAAGGATTTCCTTAATCATCTCTTTCTTATATTTATTATTCTTTTTTATCTAGTGTGATCAATCCAATCCCCCTTTTTAGTATTTACTTTATTTTAGTTTGCTAATCCAATATCAATTGCACAAATCTTTATAGGAACAATTGTTACTATCGCTTTATTATTATATAATTAACGAAAAATATCTTGAATCTTTGTTGCATATATGACACATATCAATAGGCATGTGAGCAAATACAGTGCTCACAGTTCTTTCACCATTTGGCATTATAACTGACATGTGAGCAGTATGCTGTATTGCACTGTTTAAAGATTCAACCAAATTACAGTCCACGAAAAAAATGAGTACTACATGTATATCGCCTCTTGCACAAATGTCCTATTTATAAATTTTATCACACCTGTAACATATAAACCCTTTTTTTCTCTTTACATGCGCATGCTCAGGTGTAAATTTTTTGGTTGGTGGTAAAGTTGGACTAGGTTTGGTGTAAGTGGAGAATATTTGAAAGTGATTGAGGAGGTTGTACAGGGTTTGGAGGGGAATTTAGGTAAACGATCTAGTGGTGAAAAATGAGTTGGCAAAGGGTTTCTAATTTGGTTTAACATGCTTTTGTTGAAAACTGAGCGTTTGTTCTTGCATTCTTAACCGATATTTTATAATAGTGATCTACTAGACTATGAGAGATCACTGATTGTGCACACACTTACTATTTCATATAAAGCCTATCGGAAGAATACCCTTAGAGGGGATTAGGATAAGCGAAGCAAAAAGAGTTTTCCTGAGAAAAATGAAAATTATAAGCTCTACTGGAGGTTTATGAATACTAAGTAGATTGTTTAATACTCCCTCCGTCCCACTATTAAGTGACCTAGTTGAAGTTTGCACAATTTTTAAGGCAAGCAAGGGAAAAGAGATTTTTAAGCATTTTTTTTTACAATTATACCCATATGGATAATAATTAATGAAATTTTGAAATGATTTATCTCTCAAACTACATCATGGATGTTCGCAAAATCTATATCATTGAAAAGCATTTTAAAACACCTACGTAACGAATATAAACATGCCTATCAAATTATGCATATTTCTTATATTTCTTATAATCAATTAAAAAGATAATTCTAGAAATATCTCCTTGTTTAGTGATATAGGTCACTTAATAGTGGGACAAAATCCAAAAGTAAATAGGTCACTTGATAGTGGGACGGAGGGAGTAATGAACAACAAATACTAAACATGATTTACTGAACTCATAATTCATTAGATTTTTTTTTACGAATATCAAGTAGATTGATCCCGATAGTTCAACCATTTGTTATTATAATAAAAACCTTGAAATGTAATACCTTAAGACTCGTTTGTCTTTTGTTTGTTTACAACTCATCTGAATTTGACTTACTACATCCGAGTCTGACTTATTACGTCTTACTCAAAAATTATTAATTAATATCTGGTACAAAACATGTATGAGCCCCAACAAATTAGATGCAAAACTCAAATACCTTCGAATCATATGCATAACTGAGGAATATTTCAAGGAAAATATTAAAAAATAAAAGTAAAATGCAAAACTATATCGGATTCAAATACTTCCGAGTCAGTTGTATGAGCCTAGTTTTTCCTTTGGTGACAGATTTTTACAAAGCTCTGGCGAAAAGTCTTGCGATTGGTCAGGCGACGCTGACTAAGTCAAAATCGTAAAAATCATCATTCTCTTATTCGATTCTTGACAACTTTCGTCTGTAATCTCAATTATTTCTTATGAAATCCTAAAAGCAAATCCTTCTCCTCTTTTGATTGATTAATTTCTAGCCTATATTCGTCAATTTAAAAAAAAAAACCTAATTTTATCTTGCCCTAATTTATTTTCTTAGATGTTCATATAAATCTGAATCTTTTCCCTGATTTTCTTCTTTAAGCTGATTAGATAAATCATGATTACCTTTTTATACTCATTGTTCTGATATTTGTTTATTCTCTATTTGTTTGTATTTTTACCTAATCTCCTCTGTTTAGTCTTCTTTTTGTTCTACAGGTTATGACATGAACTGATGGGAGCTTAATCATAGGGTCACAGAGACATCTTCATCATGAGATTCGATAAGAGAGATAAGAAATATGGAATGGTGGTTACTTTTGAAATTGGGTATGGTTCTCTTCTTTCAATCTAAATCTGGAATTGGGGGTCAGTTTTTTTTTTTTTTACATTGTGAAGACAAGCTTTTTGATATGCTATGAGCATTATGAGATCCTACCTAAGGTAAGGAATATATCAAATCTTTTCACTGAAATAATTTTTTAAGTGAATTCCTTCATAGTCTGGTTGATGATGATACTCTAGTATCATTCTCTGGGATTATTAGTGGGTCATTTTCCTTGAAGTCAGCAGTTTATCTCTCTTAGTTCTTCTAAAAAAACAGAGTTATTAATATTTAATCTTACAGATATTGGTTGCTGGATTAGACTCCATTGAATGCCATATTAATTCTTTATTTCTTAATTTATATAAACTAAGTATAATACTAAGGATTTTTAATATTCTGTGAGATATTGAAGTAACTTATCAGTAAGTTGGTTACACTTGGCTCTCCTGCTGCATGCATTATGCTTTGTATCTGTTTAATAAAAGCGTGGTTTTGTCTCTTGAGTCTCTGATGATATTGTTTTGGATTTGTTTCTCGGTAGTTAAGCAACACTTGGAAGATTTATTGCATGCTTTGAAATATCTCTGATTGAGTTAATTGAAATGTTTATCAGAGATACCCCCTAGCTGCTATTGATTACATAAAAAAGAAGTTGAGTCCTTTCAGTTCCCTACTTCTGCAACTTTATTGCATGTTGGGAATCCTTTAAAATAAGTTATTGGGAATGTTGGTCTGAGATATTGCTATACTTTTATTGTCTACATTAAAAGAATGTTTAGTCTTCTCAGTTTCCAAATCTCTACAAGTAATTAAAAAAGGTTTTTATTTTTTTGTGGTAGAGATATTAAAAGGCTTCTGTTAGATGGAAGAATTTTTGTTGCTTTCTAGGTTCTAAATACTCAGTAGTTATAGTTTATCAGAATTGCTTCTTACCCGAGTCTCTTGTATAGTAGTTTCTGGAAAATTATGGAGTTGCCTGCAGAACATGTGAGAGTTTTAGATTTAGATGAAGATGAATATGTTGAAGAATTTCCTTTTAGATTTGTTGTTCTTCTTTGTGATAAGTACTGTAATTATCACAAAACTTCTATCAAGCATAATATAAATAGAGTCTGGATAATAAACTCTCCAAATTTTAAACTGGCAAAACCTTATTACCAAGGAATTAATGGTCAAGGATTGAATAGATTTCTGAATTTATTTGTGGTCATGTTTAAGAAGAAGCAGGATATGGAGTTAGCTTTTGCATCTAGGTCTACTATGTTGTTTGGTCAGTTGTTTGCAGTGCAACCATTGGGGGATGTAGAATCTGTCTTTCATCTAGTCTGGGATACTACTTTACTGCCAGTTGACATAACAATTCCTTTAGTTTTGGTTAATAAGGGCATAGCTATAGAGGTAATTGAACAGATAGGTACCTTTGTAACTGTGGACACACCCTTAGGAAACTTTTACTAGGCAAAAGTTATGGTACCTCTAAATACTCCTCTAACTAAAAAGGTGGTTTTAAATACTACATCGAAGGCTTTTTATATGTCGTCTTTTTACCCAAAGATACCTTTTCATGTCTGCAAAACTTGCTTTGTTCTTTGTCATGATGAAGTTAAGTGTAGGGAAATTCAGAGGAGGATATTTGTTAGGGCTTTACCAGCTCCTACTTAGAGAGCATCTCATGTTGCAGTAACAAAGGTTAAGAATGTGGAAAATGATCAAAGTTCGGGAACTGCGAAGAATAATGGTGATCTTGTTGCTGATACTTTTAAGCCCTCGGTATTCTCTGTCAGTCTCAAACCTGCAAATTCTGCAAGAGCGTCTGGTTCATATCGCTCTCTCCATGTTACATCTTCGTTTTACCTGTTGTTTCCTCTTTGACTATTAGAGAGAATGTTAGAACTGAAAATTCTGTTGTATCTCTAGCTAATTCTAGCTCGAAAGATCCTGTGGTTTCTAGTTCTCTTGATGAGAGCTTTCTTTTCGATGCATCTTCTTTTTTGTATGACAGAAAAGGGATAGACCTAGATCTTCTTATGAATCTGTTTACTTAGGAAGTAATTTTGTTTCTTCTCACTCTCAAATGATGCCTATTCCTCAGTGGCCTCCTTTGGCCTCTCTGCCGCCATTTACTCCTTCTGTTAATGCTCCTTTTACTTTGGGTAGTTCTGGGATAAATCTGAATGGTAATGGGGATTCTAATGTGATGTGGTCAATTTCGTGTACCACCTTTTCTCAGACAGTTTTTACTTCACCAGGTTTTATGTTTAGTTCCTCAACTGAAATGAGCTTCTCTTCTGATATTTTTGCAAATATAAGTACTAACAATGTTGATTTAAGTATTCCAGAAGTTGAAAATGAGATGGAGAGTGCAATTCTGTTGGAACCTATTCCTTTGGCCATGCTTCCACCGGAACCTTTTATCTCGGATGAAGATTTTGAAAAAGAAGTTAATCTCATGATGAATGACTCTGTTGACGCTATGGATGATGATCCCTCATCAATTCATGACCCTGTAAGTCTCTTTAATCTTGTTATTTCCATTTGTTTTGCTTCACTGCTTTCTAAAAGTTTCATTTTAAGCTTGCTTTTGGTTTTCTTTTACCATGAATTTACTTTGTTGGAATATGAATGGTTGTTTTCTGATAAAAAGTGGCTTCATTTGCGTAATATATTTAGGAAATTTAAGCCAAGTGAAGTATGTTCAATAGAAACTATGGTTGATTCGGAAACTGTTAAAAAATATAGTCATCATCTCCCTTTTGATTCGTGGTTTGTGGTACCTATGGTAGGAAAATCAGGAGGTTTAGCTTTAGGTTATTTTGCAAACTCTAATATTGAAATTATTGTTAGTGCTTTTAATATGATCCATATTGTGTGAGATATAACTCCGGCTATCAAGAATTGTATGGTAACTTTTATTTATGGTTCTTTAAATATGGTGGGAATAAGGAATCAGTGGAATTACTTAAACCATTTGACTGCTGATAATAACAAACCTTGGTTGTTATTGGGGGATTTCAATTTTATTTTGCATGCTTCTGAAAAACAAGGAGGTAATACAGAAAATTCTTTCCCTCCGGATTTTGTTAGAAATTGTTTGAATCAGATCAAAATGAATGAGATTCTTGCTTTTGGAAATCCTTTTACATGGTGTAACAGAAGATTCAAGTATCCAGCTGAACTGATTTTTGAAAAACTTGATAGGGGTTTTATGAATGATAAATGGGTTACAACTTTGCCTCACACTAGAATTACAAATCTAGGAAGAGTTTATTCTGATCATTGTCCTATTTTACTGAAGTGTTTTCATCAGGAGCAAGGTCTTTACATACCTTTTAAATACTTTAAATGTTGGCAATTCAGTCCTGATTTCAAAAATGTCTTATTAAATGCATGGGAGAAAGATGTTAAAGGTTCTCCAAGTTTTATTGTTGCTGGCAAGCTTAAGAATCTTAAGCAAGATCTCAACAAATGGAATTTGAATTCCTTTGGTCATATAAAACATACTATTGTCAAGTTAAATTATGAAATTGAGAATCTTCAATCCTTGCCTTATACTCCAGCTATTGGTAATTACATTTAAATTACTCAAAACAGCTTGACTTCTGGTATGAGATTGAATTTTTTTTTTATAAACAAAAATCGAGAATAGACTACTTAACCCATTATGACAAGAATACAAAATTCTTTCATAACTATGTTAAACTTAGAAACGTGTGTAATACCATTCATACTCTTAAGGACAATCAAGGTAACTGGTTGGAAAATAGAGATCAAGTTGTATCTCTACTGACTAGTCACTTTAAAACTATTTTTGCTAGTTCTTGACCTAGCAATGTTGATATTGAAGAAGTTCTAAAAGATTTTCAGCCAGTTATAATAGAGGAAATGAATGTTGACTTGGTAGCTATTCCATTCTACTGTTTTTAATATGGCTCCGGGACCTGATGGTTTTCCAGGGGGATTCTTCAGAGATAATTGGAATGAAGTCTCCAAGGAAGTTATTAGTCATGTCTAAAGTTTCTTTCGAAATAAGTATCTTCTCAGGCAGTTAAATCATACTTTCATTGCTCTTATTCCTAAGGTCAGTAGTCCTTCCTCTCCAAATGATTTTAGACCCATTAGCTTAACAAATACTATTTATAAAATAATTTCAAAAATCTTAACAAATCGTCTAAAACCTTTACTGGATTCTCCCACTTCTCCTTTTCAGTCCGCATTTATAGTTAATAGGCAAATTCAAGATAACATTATTATTAGTCATGAAATTTTGCATTCTTTTAAAACAAGAAAGAAAAACAAAAAAACAGTTTTCAGGCCATCAAATTAGATTTATCAAAAGCTTTCGAGAGACTTGAATGGCCTTTCATTCTTTTAGTTTTTCAAAAGTTAGGTTTCCCTGAAGATTGGTGCCAGCTGATTTCTCAATGTACTAGTACAGTTTCATACTCCGTTTTAGTAAATGGTTCCCCTAGTGAAATGTTTTTCCCTCCTAGAGGCATTAGGCAAGGATATTGTCTATCTCCTTATATCTTCATTATTTGTATGAAAACTCTTTCTAGGCTTCTTCTAAAAGGTGAATCTAATAATCTTATACATGGTTTTAAACTTAAAAAAAAATAGTCCTCCTATCTCTCACTTATTTTTTGCCGATGATTGTATGCTGTTTTCAAAAGCCTCTATTCCTTTTGCCAGAAACCTAATGAAGACTATAAACATCTTTGCAAAGGCCTCTAGTTCGGCCATAAATTTTGAAAAATCAGGGTTTTTTTACAAGTGTAAAATGCATCATAAGCATATTAAGCTGCTCTCTAAAGCTTTGGGTATTAAGTTTTTGAGTACCTCTGAGAAATAACTGGGTACTCCTTTATTTATCATATCAATAGAAATAAAACAAAATCTTTCCAGTTCCTTATTGATAAGTTCTATTCTAGATTGAGTAATTGTAAGAGAACTAATCTTAATGGTGCTGGTAGAACTGTTATTACTAACCATGTTTTGTCAAGTATGGCTATCTATCATATGTCTTGGTTTCCTTTTCCTAAAAAGATTACTTCCAAGATTGATTCAATTCAGAGAACTTTCTAGTGGTCAAAGAAAAATCCAAGGAGGGAAACTTATTTTAGATCTTGGAGTGACATAGGTAGATCTAAATTGTGTGGAGGTCTGGGTATTAGAAACACTTATGCCACTAATAGGGTTTTCATTGCAAAATTAGGTTGGAGAATTAGTAAAAATCCTGATCAGTTAGTCTCTAGATTTTTGAAAGACAAGTATTTCCCAAATCAGAATTTGCTGGAAATTGACAAAGCATCTGATACTTCTTCTTGGTTATGGAAAGGCATAGTAAATAGCATAGTTTTCTTAAAATCTAACATTGTCTCCAAAATAAACGATGATACTTCTACTAAAATTTGATCTTCTAATTGATTGTCGTTGAGTAATTCTCCTCCTGTTTTTATTAGTAATAATTATACTTTTGTTAACGAGCTTATTAATAATCTGACTAACACTTGGAATGTTGGGATTTTAAACTCTTTATTCTCACCTGAAGATGTTATAAAAATTAGATCTTTAAGGTTAAACATCAATCAAAAAGATGAATTAATGTGGGCACATACGAAAAGTGAGAATTTTACTATAAAAACTGCTTATAGTGTTTATATGAATAAATATGACTACTACAGTGGAAGAGAAATCTTTTTGGAAAAAAGTTTGGTCTTTAGATTGTCTTCCAAAAATAATTTTTTTTATGTGGAATTTTTTTGCTGAGATGTTACCAGTTAACTCTTTATTGAAGTTTTATAAAACTGAATTGATGATTGCAGCCCTTTGTGTAAGAATGATGTTGAAATAGTTATGCACTTGTTCTTCCAGCGCCCTATTGCTTCTCATATATGGTTTGCTTTGTCTTTACAACACTTGGTTGCCTCTTTTGCTGATACTGTATGGACTGAAGACATTTTTCTGTTGTGGTTTGACAATGTTTTGGGAAGGTCTCCTTATTCTGTGAACTGGCCGAGTATAGGTGCAATAGTAATGTGGTGTATTTGGAAGTTAAGGTGTAATGTGGCTTTCAGTAATGCTACAATAAATGTTGACAGAATTATCCTGGATACTAGAAGACATATAAATACTTATATTGCTCCTCCTTTACCTATGCAGTTTTTTAGAATGGATGTAAAAATTCCCATTCATAAGGTTGATCATATCATGTTTATAGATGGATCCTTCAAAAACTTTAACACGGGTGTTGGTGTTATTCTTATTCTTTGTGACAATGCAAGCACAGTAAAGTTTTCGAAAACAGACTTTGGACTGATCTCAGATGCAGTTGGTGCTGAGGCGACTGCTCTAATTTTGACAATTTCCTAGGCTAAGGAAATGAATCTGTCTAAAGTGTTGTTTGTACATATTAAGCGTATTAAGAATAAGATAGCGGACCGGCTTGCACGTCGGGCTAGAAAGTTTGTTTTAAAGGATACTTGGTATTTTTTCCTCCCTTTTTGGACAGTCTATTGACGAAAGAACCTTTAGTCGAGGTCTGTAAACTCTTTCTTTGGTAATGTAGTTGGTGTGTTTCTCAGTTTTAAAAAAAAAAAAAAAAAAGGAAAAAAAAAAAGTTGTATGAGCCTAGTTAGACTTCCAGACAGAAATCTCAATTTTTGTCCATTTACCAAAAATAAAATAAGGCTTGACCGAACCTGAGGCCTCAAGGCATAAAATGGGCTTATACAATTAGGTTGGACATGAAACACTCCCCAAACTAATGGGCCAAAGAAAACTACTATACAAGTGGAAACCCTAAAAGCCCTTACGAAACTTCAATCTTAAAATCCCAAAAACCCTAGTAATATCATAGTAGAGAGAGATTAAAAAGAGACTGTGTATCCGCTTCTCTCGTTTCTCCTCCTCCACGGCGCATCTCTGATTTCTCTCAGTTCCTCGATTCAATCTCACAATGGTAAATCCCATCACATCACAGATTTCTCAAATCATGATCTTCTTATCTTTCTAACTTGATTCACTGATTAGCAATTTCTCTGTGTTTTTTTGTTTGTTTAGCCTTTCAAACGATACGTTGAGATCGGGCGTGTTGCTCTAGTTAACTACGGAGAAGACTATGGAAAGCTTGTTGTCATCGTTGATGTTATTGATCAGAACAGAGTAAGTAGAACATCTGATTCAGTTGTATGTATGTTCCTTTGAGATTATTGGAGTTTTTTTCTTCCAGATCTGTATTGCATTTTTGTTAATCTACTGGGTTTTTGTTGAAATTTAGGCTTTGGTTGATGCGCCTGATATGGTTAGGTCACAAATGAATTTCAAGAGATTGTCTTTGACTGATATTAAGATCGATATCGGCCGTGTACCTAACAAGAAGGCACTCCTTGCTGCCATGGAAGCTGCAGGTATATATTGATAGTTTTGTTTCCTTTCAGTTATGGTACTTGGTTTTTTTTTATACAGTGGATTGATTATTTGAGGTTTTTGGTTTTGATTTTATAGATGTGAAGAAGAAGTGGGAGAGTAGTTCATGGGGTAGGAAGCTTATCGTGCAGAAGAAGAGAGCTTCCCATAACGATTTCGAGAGGTTTAAGGTCATGCTTGCCAAAATCAAGGTTTGTTTACATTGCCTTATGTTGTGTGTATTATATCTGTCAGTATAATAGTGATTGCATATGGATATTTGTTGTGGTTTTACTTTCTGTTGATGTATTGTGTTGATTGCGCGTTATTATGTTTGTTTGATGAGATATGTGGTTGATTGCAGAGGGGTGGTTTGATCAGACAAGAGCTATCCAAGTTGAAGAAGTCTGCAGCTTAAGACAAGGATTATATTGCTGCATTTTTCAGAGCTTTATGGTATTTTATAGTTTTGATTGTCAATTTTGTAGAGACTTAGTTTCTTACATGGATGGATGAATGTTTTGTCATGAATTAGTAGTAGCATATTTTGGAACTTCTTAGCCTTTTTATTCCTGTCTAATTAAAAGCCAGTCTACATGACAAGATGCTTGAATTTATAAGATGTCTTTTGTTTTGTTAGCGTGTTGGAATCATATTAGCGCATCTACATTCAGCTGTCTAATGCTTGGCCATATAATTGCAGTCCCTGGTTCATATCCCATAATGGGGCTTTCTCGAAAAATCAGTCTAATCTTTGATGACTAGACTGCTCTTCCAGTTTGGTCATGAATGTGGTACTAGCCTTTTTATTTATTCTAATTGAAGGCCATTCTATATGACAAGATGCTTGAATTTATAAGATGTCTCTAGTTTTGTTTGTGTGTTTGAGTTTATATAAGTGGCTCTGTCTAATCCTGATCAAAGTTCTCCTGGCATTTGCCCATAGCCTTTTTATTCATTCTTGTCTAATTGGAGGCCATTCTATATGACAAGATACTTGAATTTATAAGATGTCTCTGGTTTTGTTTGTGTGTTTGAGTTTATATAAGTGGCTCTGTCTAACCCAGTTGCTACTATGAAGCTTCTGACTTGGTTTTACAGCCTTGTTAGTTTCATACTTGTCCTGTGTCAGATACTTTGTTTCTTGTCATAGCTTAATAACAGATATCATCGTATAAGCTTAGGTTTTGACTGATCAAAAACATCTGTGTTTCCATACTGCTTGATTACATGGGTTTGAGTGAGCCTTCCATACTGCTGTATGTAATACACACTGCAGTTAGATGTAAGTTGCTTTTGCTAACTTGTTCATTACGTATCTGAAACCCTTGGGAAACTGAGATTTCTTAGAAAAGGATTTACGTAACTTGCCAACTCTGGTAGATTGTCACTCAAATTTTGGGTATCTGAAGTTACAACCTCCTGAATTGATGCGCGATATTGTAATGGTTCATAGGAGTCTTAAGTTGTGTGCACATTGTCCATGTTTCCCTTAAGTTTATCACTATTACTTGTCGAAATAGTGATATTTCAATTATGAAACAATTGTTGAAAGAGTATCATACTATCATTACTTCCTTGATTTCTTTTGTGGAGGAACCTGTCAATAAGCATCATCTGGACAACCTCTGGGGTAGTTTTTTGTCAGTATGTTAAGGCTAAATCATTTCTTGAAATGTCAGGCAGCTATGGAGGCAATCTGGCATTTAGGTAAACTTTCTAATGCACCAAGGTTGCTGGCAGTTCTCTGTCATAGGTTATACTCACTGTTGTCTCCTATTGTCGTCTGTTCTTATTTTACTGTCATTGGTTTCCTATTCTTGATTCTGACTGACATTAAAAGTATGTAAATGACATAGGTTCATGTCACATTTGTTTGTTCTTGCTGGTTAAGTTTTTTTTGTGATTTTTTTTTTGAAATTTTTATCCTGTTCAGAAGCTTGAATATGAATAGGTATTAGTATTCTAGGTTTTCTGTTCTTATCCTTGCAGGTTAGTTAGTGTATGTATATCCTCAAATACCAATTGCTTTCACTAGACATAGACATCATCAAGAGTTCCTCTAACCTTTGGTAATCAAGAGTCGCTTTTAAGCAAATTAGAGTTCCTTCATGTGATTAGATCTGTTTTTGTATGCCTATCATTTTTCTTTTTGATACATTCATTAAAGAATATATCATTTTCATTGAGCAATTGCTGTGCAATGTAGTTGTTTTGTGGATCCACTTCATTGCATCTGAAGGGTGTAGTGGTCTTAAGTATTGATGGAATTTCCCACAATGTCAGTAAATCTCATAGCATGATTTGTCCCTGACTCTCCCTCATACAAGTAGTGTACCCTCGCGGATATATACCCTGATAGTTGATGTTTTAGACACAAGGCATTTACTAGTTCTAAAATGTTAACACCAACTTTCCGCTTTCCATCTCCTAACTCCTTATTTACAAGATAAAATATAAGATAAAAGGTTGTTATCTGTTAGGTAGAATGCATAAATTGTATTTTCCAGCAGTGATTGTTGATTCCTAGACATCTCAATTTCCTTTTAGCTAATCTTCAAGATTCTTATACATATCCAAACGATAACAATATACTGGTAGCATGTATGGAACTCAGTAGCAGTTCAAGGTTGAGTCGTTACCAGCTGGTGGTGGTCTTGTGTATCCGTAGCAGTAAGCTGAATCTTTTTGTCAGTGGACGTGGACCACACAGATATTGCTAGTTATTACAGTAAGTTTTGGGATTTCTTGTTTGGTCAGTTTATTTTTGTATTTCAAAATAAAGCCCAAAAGCCCAAATCAGAAAAGATTATATGAATCTTTTTGGACTAAACGGATTAAACTAAAGTTAATGTGATTCTAGTTTGATTGCAATACTTGGCTGTATTATTATTTATTATTAAGTGCTGTGTATTGGCCAATAGGGTATCATCCATGTTCTACATGCTCATCTTTGTTTATGTGTTCCTTTTTCCGGTTTATGATTTCGTCACTAGATGTTATTTATCTTGATTTAGTTGCAATGACCCACTAAATTTTATAAATAAAGTTATCAAGATCACAATTGATGAGTGATCTGATTATTGTACTTTCTGAAGCATATGTTATTTTTGTGGGGTGTCATTTTCGCCGTCTTCCTTGACTTTGAAATTGATTTGAGATTATAATCTGATCCAATATCTTCTTGGTCTGATTCTTCTTTTTCTTGGTCTGATTGTGTTTCTCTGTTTTCTTTGATTTTCTTTGATTTTGACAAGATAATTGATATTTGAGTATAGTTGTGGTTCTTTAATGTCTGTTGATTTCTTAAGATGTAATGGTCGGGTACTTTGTCAGGGTAGACATAATTGTCTAGATTAAGTGAAAGTAAATCTAATCTTCAGTTCTTCCTCACTTGGAAAATGCGTGGGAATCGTAGTTGA
This sequence comes from Papaver armeniacum, assembly GCA_023531295.1. Lineage (NCBI taxonomy): Eukaryota > Viridiplantae > Streptophyta > Magnoliopsida > Ranunculales > Papaveraceae > Papaver > Papaver armeniacum. The sequence goes on along the minus strand of JAJJWW010006602.1, from coordinate 1,129,824 downwards.
TCTCAGTTATGGTTCTACCACCATATCTAACCTTTTAGAAAGGCCCATTTTGAGATACAGGTTTGAGATACAACTTAGGCCCATGTCAATGTTCATGCATTTTAAACGGGGGGATATTAAGTAACTGAAGGAAAAAAATCATCTGTTGGGTGGCATATTTGAAGGAAATCTAATAAAAAAACAACTGAATTCGAGAACTAAACTGGTGGTTTGTCTGGCCATGTTGTATGAACAACCACATTGTTGTAAAGGGTGAATGCCAATGAGGATAACAACGAGCAGAAATGACTTGGTCACTTTCTTTTCTTTTGGATTGTTTGCCGATTCATAATTTCTAAAAAAAATTGGTGGTCCGTGGTGTTAAGCTAGGGTGGAAGAGCAAATTTGGTCGAGCGCACGTCTCAAGCTTGGGCGATGGTATACATCAGGATCACTTTATACATCCGCCTTACTGAGACGTAACTTATATCTACGCCTAACTACACGCCTCACTACACGCACGGGAAATATATATCCGCCTCACCTCAAACGTAAGTTATATCCGCGTCTTGTATCGAACATACTTTTAACTTTTGCTCGACCAAATATGGTTTTGGTCCGGATTTCAGACTAAATATAGTCTGATATTTAGTTTTACTCCACTTTTTTGTCTTTACTCCGTCCCACTGTGGTTGTTTTATGGACCAAATTTTTAGTTTTGGTCGTCCATTGTGGACGCTCTTAGGTACCACGATGATAACCATACCTTAACAGAACGGGAAATATATATGCCTCACTACACGCCTCACTACACGCACGGGAAATATATATGCCTCACTACACGCACGGGAAATATATATCCGCCTCACCTCAAACGTAAGTTATATCCGCGTCTTGTATCGAACATACTTTTAACTATCGCTCGACCAAATATGGTTTTGGTCCGGATTTCAGACCAAATATAGTCTGATATTTAGTTTTACTCCACTTTTTTGTCTTTACTCCGTCCCACTGTGGTTGTTTTATGGACCAAATTTTTAGTTTTGGTCGTTCATTGTGGACGCTCTTAGGTACCATGATGATAACCATACCTTGTTTGCTGTTGTACCATGTGCATACCTTTGGCTTTATGAGATATAGCCAACTAAAATACGGGGTAAGTAGACCCTAGAGGGTGTGGCGATCTTCAGATTTTTTTTCATACTGGACCACTGAGATACGAGATACTACTAGTTCTTCAAGGATTTTTAGTTGTAATAATTGTGATTTGTTAGAAGATCGGATCAGAAAAGAATATATGAATCTCTTTTTGATTAAAATAATGTGATTCTGATAACAGTACTGACTTCACTGAATTATCTGGAGGCCTTGTCAATAGGGTAGTTGATGATTTCGTCATTGAATATTAATCGTCATCTTGATGATGTTATAATTGTATTTCTTTAATGTCTGGTTGATTTCTTAAGATGTTGAAAATGTGTCTTACACGTTATGCGTCTTGTGATCGAAAATGATAATTTCTTCTACAGAAGGATTGAAAGATTTAATGATTTGACAAATAAGGTTGGGGCAGGGGACAATCAGTTAAGTTGCTAGGTGTAATGGCTCATGGCCTAGGCAGAGGTCCACGTATGTAAGCTTGTTGTTCTCTGTCCAAATCCAAAGTGTGAACCTCATTGGTAGTGCCGGTGCAGATGTGTGGCATGTGACACACATGGTTCAGCACGATGTACTTTGGTTGCATTTTGCAGTACAGTTGATAGGTGCTCAATCAAACGGACCCTCAATAATTGTGGCCAATATGCACACTTCACCAAACATGTCCGCCAAACAGTTTGTTGTTTGATTGTTGTTTTTTTGCTCTTTTTCTTCGCATGGAAAACCCGAAGAACAGAGCAGGTAGAAGCACACTGCACTTCTACCTCGGGGCACAAATGGAGCTAGAGTTGTTGCAGGCTATAAACCTCTCGGTGTTTATGTCTCTCGGATTATCCATGACTTAGCTTCTTCCAAATGAACAGTCTGTTGTTGATTTTCACGATTGATATAAAGGGATGCCAGAACTAGCGGGAACAATATCCTGATCACTAGGTCTCAGGATTGCCAAATCGATCAACTCAATAATAGAAGCCTATTCATATGGAAAATTTCTTGTAACAAGGTGAGGAAAAACACACGTGGTTCTAGGATCCATGTGTTCACAGCAGTGCCATTTTTTTTTTCCATGTGTTCACACATGCCATTGAAAACTCCGACATAAGAAAATTTCCAAAAATAATGAATGATTGAACAAAATCTGTTTCATTTGCAGGAATCTTTGCTTATTGGGGACTTTTGCTTACAGAAGACAAAATGTCAAATTTAAAAAGAACGGTGCACATGTCTTGAACTTCACATGCAATTTCACTCAGAGATGCGATATTCATAACTGTGCATTGGTTCTTGAAACTGGTCATGATTAATAATGACAGAGAGATTAGATATTTTGGATACTGACAGAATCTGCCATGTGAAAAATGATACTCCATTACCAAATTAAGATGCAGTTACTGAAAAATTAAGATAAAGAAATAAGAAGATTGTGAGCATGGTACGTGCATGTCACATGCACTTGGTTGAGGAGCTTGAAGCAATTAAGTGGGAAAAAAGAGAAGCAAATTAGAGAGTTTTTGTGGAAATACACATAAGAAGTGTTACGTCATTCATGGGTGTGTGTCTAGGAAAATTCTTATTGTATTTGACTAAACGACCTCTGTATAGTTAATAGGAGGAATCATTTTAGATGAAAACAAAGTTATTGCATAAAAAAATACACAAAATTGGTTAAAAAGATCAAAATTAAAATTTCCTGGGTGAAAAGGACAGTTAGATTTTGATACTGTTTAAATGGACAAAAATTTAAAAATAGGCAGGATGTAACCAGTTTCATCCTGCCCATTTTCAGATACTTTTTCTTATTTTTAATTTACACAGGATGTATCCAGTTTCATCCTCGCTATTTTTTAAGTTTAAGCCAAGATGAATCCAGTTTCATCCTTGCTATTTTTTTGTGTCCATTTCACCCATAAAACTTTTTACTCGTCCATTTGAACCGTGTTTTAAATTTTTTTGGACAAATGACCTATTTTCCGTAAAAAATATAGGGTTCTAATATGGAGTTTTATGCTTATCATTGCTTTATGTGTTTCTTTCAGTTGATGTGTTCGTCAGTGCGTATGTAATCTTCACCTTGAGCTGTAAAGATAAGAAAATAAACTTCACTTATCTTGTTTAATTTAATGACACACAAAAACTGGATACTAATACAGTCATTAAAAAAATCAAAATGATTAGGAGTTTGGGTTGGGGAAGCATATTTTTTGGTTGGCTATCGTTTCACTGTCTCCTGTAATCATAGAATTGGTTGAGATTACAAAATTTCAATTGTGTATTATTGGAGGTATCGTGTCTCTTCTATGACAACCTTTCTTAAGATGTTATGGTTGATAATGTGACGAACATGTTGTACGTTTTGTGAGACAGATTTGTGTTTTGACAAATAAGGTTTAGAGTTGTAGTGGAATTCACGGGCCTAAGTAACTTTACAGACTGGCTTGGAAAGATATTATTGCCCAGAGCATGTTAACTGAAGTTCTGGCTGCTTAATAACTACCCTCTTTACGTAATTATATTTTGGTTCTAACACGTAAAAACCTATGCCAGTGACACTCAGTAGGTTTAGACGTGTATGTACGTTATAACCATCACAAGTACCATGTTTCGTTGCCTTGTTGGAAGCCATTGCGACTTAAAAAAGATAAGATTGTTTATTTAAGGCTTATATTAACTGCAGAAGTCCTGGTGGTGCTCACTGAGGGGGCTATTCTCAATGGAGAACAATTAGCTAGTCAGGTCACATGAGCACGATACATTGGTACACTTACGTGTATTAATGCATTCTGTTTTTGTTGGCTCTAACACTAACATGCATGTACATGAATAGTCTCTCGGGTACTTGTTGAGGCCGACAATACTTGTAAATCTAATCTTCTTCACATGCATGGGAGTCTTATACTCGAAAATTATTTTGAGTTCTTTTTTTCTTGTTGATCACTTTAACTATCTTATCTGCTAGATAGAACATAGATTGGCCGGTAAAGGCCCATCTTGACACAACTCCAGGGTTGCACTTTCTTAATACTCACAGTTCATGTCTTAGGGTTATTGTTAAATCACGTGGTGTGAATATTTTGATTGGGAATTTTGCCTACTTAAGAGTTTATGTCATCATTTGAACTACTTTAGATACACGTGTGCTGGACAACGAACTCTACTGAGTCGATGTGGAATAAATAAATGATTCTTTGTAATGAACCCGAACCGAAACGATTTTCAAACTCGGTTCGTTTTAGAATCCTGGAAACTGTTCTTCAGGGTTTGTACGATTTTCCAACTCGTACCATGCACTGCATTACGACTAAAGTTTACAAATTAAGCGCTACATTATTGACTATACCGGATGCATAAGATGGTAACATCCAACATGGGAGCAACAACGTACATTTAAGCCTTGACCGGTCCGTCAAAGTGCTTATGGATTACATGAGTCATACGGATGTGCACATGGTCCCGTTACAAGTAGCACCAATTGCATTTTTCAGTACCGTGAGTGAGTGGATAAAATGGACCCAAAAATAAATTGGCCGACATGCAGTAACACATACAGTTATGAACTTGTGGTTCTCTGCAAAGCCTGTAGAAAAGAGAGTTCAGTGTACAACTGATCTAGTTGATGCCAATTTTCGCACATTTTAAACGTTGGAATTTAAAAAGTTATTCTTTTTTGTTTACATAATGAAAGCAAAAGCCATAGCTAGAGTGTCAGCCAGACAGGGTGTCATCAAGTAGAGATCTCTTACGCCCACAAGTTTTTTTCTGACCTAACTCTTTTTCACAGACCTCACAAGTTAACTTTAACTATAATCACCAAGGAAAAATCATGTATTTTCTAGTAATGAAATCAAAATTTAGAAAAGGACTAGTCTGTCAAGATAAGGGAACTTGGTGAAATGAATGAATGAACAACCACATTGTTGTAAAGGTGAACTTGAGATGAAGGCAATAATAAGAAAACGACTTCTCGACCATTTTCTTTCCGAGTACATGCCGACACCACCAGGAAATCGAATCTTTCACGTTGCGGCGCGGGACCATAATCCTTGCCGGGCCCTGTCGGAGGTACACAATCGACATCGCCCTTAGATACCACGAGGATAAGTAGATGACCATATATACCTTGCTGCCTTGGAATCCTTTTGGCTTTATGAGATTACAAGCCAGCTACATTAAGGGTCTGGAAAGAGACCCTTCTTTAGGTACTATCGGATAACCATTACCTTTTATTTTAGACTAGCCAAAGGAGGTGAGTAAGCATCCAAGATGATGACTTTACTAAGAGCAACCACTATGGTATGTATCTTGGTCCTACTCCTCTACATGATAAGGAAATGCAACCACTATGGTAAAAGATAACACCCAAGAATGTGCTGTTCCCCTATGAGTGCTTGCTCTAAGTCATTTACATCCATTTATGAAATGTGAAGGAAAACTTCACCAACTGGCCTACAGAGTTTGTTAGTAACGTGAACGGACAATATTTTTCCATTTAGATCCCAAACACAGGAATGGTGATAGATCAATGAACTTCAGTGGTACCCTCATACCCACCACCGAGACATCGGTGTTGCTCACTTTTCGGTTCACACTTCACAGGGTAGTGTTTGTCCTTAGCACAGGCACAAAATGGTAAGCAAGAGCCCACTAGAATCTACAGTATGGTTGCTGCTTATCTTTATGCTATAATCCAACGGGATAGGGAAAACTTTAGCTCTAGGTGCACAGTTGCCTCAAAACTGTTGAGTTGTCAGTTCCAAACAGTTTCCCTTTTAACATATTCATTCTAGCTACGAGCTACAAGCTACAAGCTACAAGAAGTGGACCATGTGATTGGCATTAACATTTGTCAACATGGGTCCTGAAGAGCCATGTGATAGCCATTGGTCACCCCACTGGATGATGCCTGCATGCATGCTAAATATAGGTACAAAGTTTGCAGAGACGGTCAGCTAGAATTTGCCTACTATAAACTTATAAACTTTGTGTGGTCATTGTTTCTCAAAACTATTTCAGTTCAAACGTTTTTAATCAAGGTTATTCTAATAGAATCTTGAGGTTATAAAAAATTACCGAACCATGTTAACCTAGTCTGTGAGCTTGTGTTGTATGTATAAATAAAAGTGTGGGCAAATTATTACGACGCCAGTGCAGATGTGTGGCTCGGCAAGATGTGTTTTGGTTGCATTAAGGCAATGAACCACCAATGACATGCCCATACAGTTGTGTTTTCTGGCAATGTCAGAAAAGTGAGAACTCATAACTGTCAGCAGTGTACAACTAATCTAGTTAATGCATATTTTCACGCATTTTAAACGTGGAAAAAATGTTTTCGTACATGATGCCAAAGTAATAGTAGTAGTGGTGAGACATTGTCATTACTCGTCAAGTAGAAAACCTAACTAATTAACTCAAGGAAGGAAAAATCATCTGTTCGCTAGTTCATTTTCAAGGAAATGTAGAAACGGATGCTTGATGAATGTAAATGAAGACAACAACGATCAGAAAATGAGTTCCTTGCTGCCGATTCAAAATTCCCGCAGGGGACCATTATCTTTGTGACTTCGTCGGTCCATATGTCGGACAGCTACCCAACAACGGGCCCTTAGGTACCACGTGGATAACCATATGTGGATACCTTTGGCTTTATGAGATAGCCAACTAAAACAAGGGGCCGGAAAGAGGCTCCAGAAATCATGCATAATGACTAGGCTGAATTTGTTTTCATTACTGGACCACACAGAGATACTATTAGTTATTGAGGTATTTTGGTTTGGTCAGTTCATTATTGTGATTGCGTCATGGGATCAAATCAGAAAAGATTAGATTCGTCTTTTGGATTAAAATAGGAAGGTAATGTGATTCTATCATAATTGCTATCCTGAATAATTTTAAAGTGTCATCATGTGATTATCTCCTGTGTTTCACATGCTCATTATAAAGTGTTTCTTTAATGTCCAGTTTGATTGTTATGGTTGAAAATGGTCCCTAAGTAGTTGTGGCTGAGATGCGACTTTATTTTCTGGCAGTGTCAGAAACAAAGCTCAGCAGCATACAGGTATCTAATTAATGTCAATTTTCATGGATTTAAAACGTGGGAGACATGTTTTTGTACATGATGCCAAAGCAATGGCAATAGTTAGGACAATGTCATTATTCATAAAGTAGAAACTAAACTTACCTAAGGAGAGAAAAATCATCTGGTTAAGGAAATCTAGTGATAAACAACCGAAATTGAGAAAAAGACTGGCTTGTCTCGATAAGGAAACATGATGAATGGATGAACAACCACATTACTGTAAAAACACGGAACGAACACGACAACCATCAGAACATCACTTTTTGTGTGCTTTTAGTTACGATTAATTGCCGACAATGAAAAATGGATTTTCTTCCGTTTCGAAATTATCGCAGGGGACCATTATCTTTGATACCCGCTGTCGCAGGTACTACGCGCGCAATGGCAGGGCCCTTAGGTACAATGGGGGATAGCCATACCTTCTTATCAGTTGTACAACGGGATACCTTTGGCATTATCATCTTTTGCCAAGTAAACTAAGGAGCTCGAAAGAGACCCTTAGGTATGTGGTAACCTTACCTTTTCGACTTTTCGATTGTAGACGAGGCCATTTTACTTACATGCAACGTGATAACTAACTATATAACTGTAGAAGTAGAGGCACACTACACTACCTCTGGAATCTGGACACAAACAATAGAAAAGAAAGCAACATGGAGCTGTATTGTTTGCCGACTATAAGTTCCTTTGGCAACCAGAAACATAAGTAATTTTCAGAAGCAGAGGCAAAAGATTTTTTGCTTCACAGAAAAATTACTTTTTACTTTTACAAGTCGTTACTTGTCATTTTAATTACGGCGAAAAACTACTTTTACCCTCTTAGCTTCATTCAAATGAATAGTCTTTGTTGTATTCAGCTAACTATCCACCGAGTTACGAAACAAGTTTGTTGGCAACATTGCCAAGTTGATCAACTTATAATAGAAGCCTAGTCATATGAATATTTTCTTGTCCCAACGTGAGGAAAAAAACACACACATGTTTTTTTAAATGAAGAAATCTGCTCAGATCTAGTCCAGTTTTGTTGTGGAAGAAGAAGGAATGAGAGAGAGGAGAGAGAGAGATGAGAGAGAGAGGGGTACTTGGGGTTAAGCCTAGTCATATGAATAACTTTTGCTTATTGCGGAATAAATGAATTTTTGGAGTTACATCCTACTGAAACTAGCAGAAGACAAAAGCTCAAGTTTAAAAGAATTTGGTGCACATGCAATTATTCACTCTGAGACATGCATTCAATTCTGAATGATCTCTAAATATAGTGAAAGTTCATAAATATGTATTGGTTCTTGAAATCGGTCATGGTTCATACATTCACAAGAGATTGGAAATTTTGGATATTGCACAGAGTCTACCATGTGAAATACCCTACCTTTAACTTCCAGTAGCTCAAGATGCATGGGGATCAGCTAAACAAACTACTCGAAAGATTGAGAATGCAGTTACTGACAATTTAAAATTCTAATTAAGCTTAGTGCATGTATATCTTCCCATGGATTAGGTAACCCTAGTTATTCACCAACTTGCATGCTCATATCTGACTGCCTCCGCCGGAGTTGTATCACGCCATTGCTTGACCCTGACATGTATAAGTAGTCACCCGACCGGCCGGCCGATCCCCGCCTTTACAACAATACCTTCAAAAAAACTTTTCATGGGTCCATGTTAACATTGAAGTCGTATATGGTCATAAATAATAAGTAGAAATTCTTTGGTAGTTGCCATGATGATAGTATGTACGAATGTTCGTTCGACCAAGTCACCTTTCTGTCCCAATCCCTTCGCTGGTAATCTTTGATTTTTGTTGGTAAATTGCTTGAATTATATATCTTAGCATGCAATTCTAGGTCGAATATAAGAGTCACACACATGTTATCCAAACAAAATACTTAAACTGTATGACATACGTACAAAGTGACCAATCAATGGCAGGGGATGGTGGTAATTGCTTGCATATCCTTATATTAGTAGAGACCCAAGAAATCACAATAAACCAAGCTGAATCTTTTCATTACTGAAGAAAGTTTATAAATTTCGTCATTTCATTACAGTGTTGCACTTACAAGACCAGACCAGATCAGAAAAGATAATATATAGATCTTTTTTAGTCTGAAACTGAACTTATTGCAACAGAGACTAACTGTATATAAAATGGAGTTTATCCAAAGATATAGGATCCCAAACATGCTTATCTTTGTTTATGTGTTCCTGTCAGTTGATGAATTCGTCATTGCATATGTAATCTTCACCTTGGTGCATGCGCTGTAAGGATATATAGGAAAAAAAAATTACGTGCTTAATGACCCACAAAAGATGGATAATGAAAGTGATTAGGGATCTGAAATTGTACTTGTGGAGACATTTTTATTGACGACTGTTATTTCACTGTCTTCATTAGTGTTAGAATTTGATGGAATTGATAACAATTCTTACGACGCTATGAATAAAAATATGCCGATCATGTCATACTTTTTGATCGATAATGATGTTTCTTTTCCTGGTAGAAATAATAGACAAATGAGGTTAGTTGTATTGGAATCCATGAGCATTCAAAATCAAAGCCGGTTTATAAGGATGGACTAGACTACGGAGTTGTCCAAGGACTGTGGGGACTATTCTCAACACCTAGGATTCTTTTCGAATGACCCGGAGTTAGGTTGATCATATTGGACTCGTTGTAAGTAGCAGCATGCTATGCTATCAATATATCATATTGGAACCCTAACTAATTCTTTCCGGTAAAGAATCCGGTGATTACCATATATATTGGTGATTCTTTTTTGATCGATAAAGAATCTGGTGCTTATCCTATTGGTAATTCTAGGTACTTGTCGAGGTCGACATTTTGTCTAAATAGATAAGAGGTAAATCTAATCTTCTCCAATCATACAAGCCTCTTCACATGGAAAAATGTATGGGTATCTTATATATACTTAGAGCTCAATTATTTTGATTTCTTTTTTCTTGTTCATCTCTTTTAACCACCTTATCTGCTAGAATGTAGAACAAAAGATTGGCCGACATGTTTTAGAAAAATCCATCTTGGTATAACTTTAGAGTTGCGCTTTTACAATAGCTACGTTTTCATGTGTTGGTACGTAGCTGTTGATAATTTTGTATTGTATCATAGTTTTCATGTGTTGGTACGTGGCTGTTGATAACGATCACATGTGAATATTTTTTGTATTGTATTTCGATTGGGAAACTTTGTCTACTTTTGTTAAAGTATGCGAGCATCCAACTCAAAACCAATTGAAAATGAGTGGAGCGGCCTTCCGTATTACTCCCTCCGTCTCTAAAAGATAGGCAGGTTTGTGTGTAAATTTACACACAAACCTGCCTATCTTTTAGAGACGGAGGGAGTATATTTTAGGTTCATTACGCGAAAATTAGTGATGTGGGACTATTGTCCTTTCACACCTCCCTCACGTGTATGGCCAATTATTAGTGACATTGATGATAAAGATGATAATGACAATATTGTTGAACAACCCAATGATACTGAAAATATTGTCCACAAACCTGCTAAGTGGGTTCATCAAAGACATTCCACTGAAGATATCATAGGAGATGCCAATGCTAGAGTTATGACTCGAAGGTAACTCCAGAATGTCTGTCACTACACTTGGTTTCTTTCCTCAATAGAACCAATAAATGTTGAGGAAGCCTTCAGTGGTCCTGTTTGGGTAAGCTCAATGCATGAGGAACTTAACCAATTCGAAATACAAGGAGCATGGGAGCGAGTTCCTAAACCGGAAGGTGTAAATATTGTTGGAATTAACAAAGTGGATTTTCAAGAACAAATCAGACGAATTCGGAACAATTGTCCGAGACTTAGCTATAAGTAGACTAGACATCAAGACTTATAGTTTTGACAACTAAACTTGAAAAACAAGCTTGAGATAGCAACACTTGCGAGTTCGACCGAGCAGTGCTCTTACAAATTCCAAGCTCAGAGTTGCACATAATGAAGAAGTTAGGGTTTTGATCAAAGAAACCCTAATTTACAAGTGTAGTCTCTCAAAACAGAAATTTTACTTCATCAAGGCTAAATTGTCATGCTAGTAACGTCTCGTAACACAAAATCCCAGAAAGCTCCCAAATCCAGAGTTAATTCGAAGTTCAGAATCCGAGTAAGCAAAGACTAAGCATCAATTCGGGGACTCCGCAAGTGGATTGCAATTTTGCGCCTGAACGATTCGTAACCATTTATATACTCATCATAGAATAATTAAGGTTCTACTCTAAGTAGGGGACTTAATGTAGATGGTGAAATTTGGATAAGGGGAAAAAGTGTCATTTCAAGACCATAGACTGAATTCAACTTTCACGGGAGAGATTAAGCCATTAGTCCTCAAGGCACTCATAGCCATGATTTCTAGTATACGTCCCCGCGAGACAACGTTATTCGTGATGTCGTGACTCCTAGTGCACATCCTCACGTGTGGCAAATCATTCGACCTAACACGTGGACCTACGCACGTGTGGATCATGGGTGTGCATGTGACATTCGGTCACGATCCACCCCACGTACAGGTCATACGAGTGACCAGTCATTCGGTCACGAGTGCACATGTGACCAGTCATTCGGTCACGGTGGCCACTATTCGGCCTACACCCCGCGTACGGCCTATCTCTGATACCATGTTAGAATATGTGCATCCAACTCAAAACCAATTGGAAATCAGTGGAGTGCCCCTAAGGATTATAAACCACAGGATCTTAGATAACCTAGACAATGTGGGACTAATAATAATCTCAACACGTCCCCTCACTTGTAGCCTCGTTAGGTGTAACACGTGGACGATAAATCGGGTGATGCGGAGCAAAGGCGCGGTCAAATGACTCGTCGCAAATAGCCTGCTCTGATACCATGTTAAAGTCTACGGGCATCCAACTCAAAACCAATTGGCAATGAGTGGAGCGACCCTTCCATATTATATTTTAAGTTCATAATGCGGAAACTAGTGATGTGGGACTATTGTCCTTTCACAATGTTTGAATATGGGCATCAAACTCAAAACCAATTGGAAATGATTGGAGTGGCCTTAGGGATTATAAACCGCAGGACTATTGTCCTTTCATAGTGTTAGAATATGAACACCAACTCAAAACTAATTGGCAATGAGTGGAGTGGCCTTAAGGATTATAAACCGCAGGATCTTAGATAACCCAGACAATGTGGGATTAATAATAATAATCTCAACGCCCCCTCACGTGTAGCCTCGTTAGGTCTAACACGTGGACAAGTGTTAGAATATGGGCATCCAACTCAAAACCGATTGGTAATCAGTGGAATGGCCCTAAGGATTATAAACCGCAGGATCTTAGATAATCCTGTTAGAATATGGGCATCCAACTCAAAACCATTTGGCAATGAGTGGAGTGGCCCTAAGGATTATAAATCGCAGGATCTTAGATAACCCAAACAATGTGGGATTAATAATAATCTTAATCTCAACACGCCCCCTCACGTGTAGCCTCGTTAGGTCTAACACGTGGACAATAAATCGGGTGACGCGGAGTAAAGGCGCGATCAAATGACTCGTCGCAAACTTATAAACTGCAGGATCTTAGATAACCCAGACAATGTGGGATTAATAATAATCTGAATTGCATTTTGCAGAAAGTTCGGTTACATGTTCTTCATATAATAAATAAAACCGAACTTTGTTGACCTGGTTGAAATTTTTTTGTTACAATTTTGATTTTTTTAGGCCGTTTATAGCAACATTCACTAAGTTCCAAGCATACTTCGGTACCCAGAGGATATTTTTTCTCCATATTCACCCATCTCAAAATAATTTTTTTCTCCATCTTCTTCTATCACTTTAGTCACTCAATAATTCTTCTTTTTAAAAAAAATCTATTAATTTAACGTTTATCAAAGATTAATCACACTAACTAATCATTATACTAAAATAATCAAGAGGGTAATTTTGGTATTAATCAAAATATTTAGATAAGGGGTGACCTAGAATTACTTCTAATGTCTTACCCAAAATAAAACCATGGTTCCCAAATAAACCATGGTCCCCAAAAAATGGTTTTTCTTATAAGGCCTAAAATGGGCTTTGGAGCTAGTTGGGCAATGGGCTGTCTCCGCCCCCGAATGGGATGCATAAAAAGAAAAATAGAAAATATTTCACAAAATTAGCGTAAAACTGTAAATAAGTTTAAGGAGCCAATTGGCATACTCCACTTGTTTATGCAGGCTGCAGCCATACCTGAGTACACCCCCATAAATCGTCTAGGTGGGAATTTTAATTCAGTAGTTTCCTCTCTTTTTTTCTTTATTATTATTATGGAATCCGATGCCCAAGAGGCGATGCCATGTTATTTCGGATGAAGTTGCTGAATCGTGAATTACCAGTACTACGAGGTAAGATTTGTGGTCCTTAACATGTTTCATCTAGTTTTCTGTGGTGGCTGCTAATTCCTATGCCAATATTAGACAACAATTACGCTACTATTTTGTATGATGATGGTCTTAAAGCATTTTGGGTCCCCACAATGATCACGTCTAAAGATGCATTCAAAGATGCAGGTTGAAAGTTGGCTTTTGACAATTAAAATCATACATAGGACCAACTTGACAAGTTGGAATGGAAGCACTTGTAGCTTCAAGTCGAAACCAATACAAATATAGATGCAGCAACTTGAGTTACCGACTCAACACGACCTGATGCATAATCTTACAGTACTTCATGGCATGCACTTGTTTAAAATTAAAAAGACAAAAACATATCTCACGACTATATATAGCTGCCGGAGAAAATGATCTAATATAAAAACTGTAAAAGTCGGCAGAGAATATTGAAGACCATAATCTACAAACCATAATACTGGCTGAGCAGAGGAATTTGAATTAGATGATCTTGAAATAAGAATTTCCTTCCTAACCAAGTGATTATAAAATCTATTTTTGATAAGACCATACAAGTTAATCCGGTGATCAGTGCAAAGTGTATGACTCCCACTATCATAGAAAGCTTAGAGCACGTGGGGTAAACCTTATGCGGCGCGTGTGTCTCTATACGGCATATACACAGCTGAGACACAGAAAGCGTGGTAGCTGGTACATAAAGATAGAGAAGAGAAATCGTAATCTCAATTTTTGTCTTTGTTCATTTACTATTTAGTCCTTGTATTTTCGCACCACTACTTTCTATTTTTTCCGGGACATCATTTTGATACACGTTATTTTTTCTTAGTACTTCTCCACTATAAATTAAAGACTAAATCCCCTCCATTTTCCTCCCATCTCACTCAATTTACCTTCCTTCACTCTCTCTTCTTCTTCTCTCTCTAGAAACCTTCTTCTTCTACCTCTGCAAATTTCTGATCATCATCAAGAAATGGATATAGACTCATTTCAAAAACTCTTCTGTCTAATATTTTTCTCATTCACAGTCCTCTTCTTCTGTTTCTCAATCTTACTACTATTCCTAAGACAAAACTACTGGTGTAACTGCGAAATATGTGATACTTATTTAACATCAAGTTGGTCTAAAGATTTCACAAATATTTGTGATTGGTATACTTATTTATTAAGTAAATCACCATCACAAACAATTCATATCCATGTTCTTCGTAACACCATCACTGCAAATCCAGAAAATGTTGAGTACATGTTAAAAACAAGGTTTGATAATTACCCCAAAGGTAAAACTTTCTCTACCATTTTACATGATTTGTTAGGCCGTGGTATTTTTAATGTGGATGGTGATACTTGGAAGTTTCAACGTAAAATGGCTAGTCTTGAGCTTGGTTCGGTTTCTATTCGGTCTTATGCTTTCGATATCGTTACCCGAGAGATTCATGATCGTCTGATTCCATTACTATCATCAGCAGCTAGTAAAAGTAACACTGTGTTGGATTTACAAGATGTACTGAGAAGATTTGCTTTCGATAATATCTGTCGGCTTTCATTCGGGTTAGATCCGGGTTGTCTTGAATTAGACATGCCCATGTCTGAATTTGCTGTTGCTTTTGATTTATCATCCAAATTATCAGCGGAGAGAGCTTTAAGTGTATCACCATTGATATGGAAAGTCAAGAGGTTTCTGAATATTGGGTCTGAGAAGGAATTGAAAGGAGCCATTAAAATGGTTAATATTTTAGCTGATGAAGTCATCAAACAGAGAAGGAAAATGGGTTTTTCATCAAATCAAGACTTGTTGTCAAGATTCATGGGTACGGTCAACGATGACAGGTATTTGAGAGATATTGTTATAAGCTTCGTTTTAGCCGGGAGGGATACGGTCGCCGCCGCGTTGACTAGTTTCTTTTGGTTGTTATCAAATCATAAAGAAATTGAGTCAAGGATACTGGAAGAGTCGAATCGGGTTATGGGTACGGATCAAGAGTTGAAACCGAGTTATGAACAAATGAGAGAGATGCCTTATTTACAAGCTTGTTTATATGAGAGCATGAGACTTTATCCACCGGTACAGTTTGATTCTAAGTTTGCTCTTGGAGATGATGTGTTCCCTGATGGTACGTTAATCCGGAAAGGTACGCGGGTAACGTATCACCCGTATGCGATGGGACGGATGGAACAAGTTTGGGGTTCGGATTGTCTCGAGTACAAACCGGAAAGATGGCTTCAAAATGGTTTGTTCTCGCCAGAAAGTCTGTTTAAGTACCCGGTATTTCAAGGGGGGGTGAGGGTTTGTTTAGGAAAAGAAATGGCATTAGTTGAAATGAAAAATGTCGCTCTTTCGTTGATCAGAAGGTTTAAAATCATAGCAACTGATGAATCGTCAAAGAAACCCAAATTTGCCCCTGGGTTAACCGCGACGGTCAGAGGAGGTTTTCCAGTTATGGTTAGCAAAAGATGACCCGTTTTATGATATGGGTCGGGTTTGTGTAAGATCATCATACCCACTAGTGAGCATGTTAGCAACTTTTAAAGTAAAAAGAAGGAAAATGTACAAAACAGTCCTAGTATTAGGTCCCGATTCACAAAAGCATCCTATTGCCACAAACTATTTATAAAATGATCATACTTCCATTTGGATGAGAGTTAAGTGGTCAATCACTCTTAAATATGTTAATGTAATTATCTCCATGTTCTTCCTATTTATCCCTCCATACACAAGTTTAACTTTTGTCTTCATTATAATTTTTTTTTGAGGGTGGGAGAGAGTATTTTTGGAGAGAGAAAGCTAAACTTGTCATCTATAATTGGCTCTAAAAAGAATATATTTACAGATAAAAATAGAGATACCGGGAGAGACAGTCATGTGAGACCCAAACGCATCCCCTTGTTTTTCTTTTGGGTGTGTCTCTGGAGCTGTTTCTCCAGGGAGAAATCTTAGTAAGGTTTTCCCTGTGTGTCTAGAACCATTTTGTACCTAACATGAGTTCTAGAAAAAAAGGTCGGCG
Organism: Papaver armeniacum; assembly: GCA_023531295.1. Taxonomy (NCBI): domain Eukaryota; kingdom Viridiplantae; phylum Streptophyta; class Magnoliopsida; order Ranunculales; family Papaveraceae; genus Papaver; species Papaver armeniacum. Next base: position 1,113,227 of record JAJJWW010006602.1, on the reverse strand, counting down.
GTGACAATTTCTTCTTTTAATGAAATTCGACGCCCAAGAGGTGAATGCCAGGGTCGGGCGTAGGAAAGGGATAACCAATCCTATAACTCATCCCTGTTTCAGGGCAAATATTATTTTCGTGTTGAACATTTTTGAAATTCTAGTGTTTTCCCGTTCATATCAAACATTCCAACTCACTCATATATATTAAGCCCACTTACTATTAATTTTAGTAGAACACAACTCTGGCCCATGAAATCATTCATAAGATGAAGAATTCTAAATCAAAAAAATGTTTTATAGGATCAAGAATGGACATCTCCAAAGCATTCGATAAAGTCGAATAGGATTTTTGATTCATTAAAAAATGGTGTGATTTGGTATATCAATGTATTTCGAGGACCTCGCTTTCTGTTTTGCTTAATGGGTCTCCAACAAACTTCTTAAAACCTACGGGGGATTTGGGACAGAAAAACTCAATTTCTCCTTATCTTTTCTTGTTTTGTATGGAAGTACTTTCCCGAACAAACACTCATGCAGAAAAATCAGGTGTGATAACATGTATATATTGAAATCGTCAACCAAGCACCTTCAATTAGTCATTTAACACTCATAGATGTCCGTGTCTTGTTCTGTAAGGCAAATGAAAACTTGTCATAATCTAGTGAATTTGTTTACATAATTGTGTAAGTCTTCGGGACAACTTATTAACCTAAATAAATCTGATGTCTTTTTCAGCCCGAAAACAGTTTGTTTTATAAGACATAGAGTTGAGAAGATCTTAGGAGTCACTCCAATTCCTCTAAATGATAAGTATCTAAGTTCACCTCTTTTCACCAATAGATCATAAATCACCTGTTTTGAACCATTGTTAGAAAAACTGAAGAATAGGATGCGTACTTGGAAATGAGCTCATCTTAACACAACATGGAAGACTGCTATGATAAAGTTCCGTAATAACATAACGAAAATTCAGAAGGTTTATCGGTGGGGAAAAAAACGAAAAATGGCTTAATGATAAAGGTAATATGGGAGTTTGTCTTAAAAATTGGGATTCAATCTCTCGAGGAAGGAGGATTAGGAATAAAAAATGTAAAAAACTTTAATGTGGGTATGATAGCTAAAATGGGTTGGATCTTGAAAGAGAAACGTGATTCTTTATATTTCTCCATACTCAAAGCCAAATACTACCCTGACTGTGATATTCGTCTTCACATAAATAATATTCCAAAAAGAAAAGATAGTTGGATTTGGAAAGGTTTATTAACTGGAATCCACCAAATATAGAAATACTATTTTTGGGATATATGAAAAGAAACAATGCGAGCATTTGGGATGATTATCTGTGAACTCCCTGTATAACAAGATAAACTCAAATGGAACCACAAATCAAAATTGGAACAAAGTAGAGGATGGATACAACTCCACATGTCAACAACTTTATTTGGAAAGAAGCCATGCTATTCTTCCACATAGCATGTGAATAACAATAACTATACGGGGTATAAATACTTGTAAACTCTGAAATGAGGGGCAAGAGATTATAACTCACCTTTCCTTGGATCATAATTGAAAAGGAGATGGTACCAAGTACACCGCCAACTATTTTATTCATAAACATATATGGACAAACCCTAATACAATTGCAAGTATACCAACTTAATGATCCTTGAAAATATGTATATAGAGTTTATATCTCAATTTCTTCTCAATCCGAAAGTCTAGACAAAAGAGTCTGTGAACCTGAATGTTTAGAAGAGTACTTGGTCGATCTCAAAAATTAATATCCAAGTATGAAACTTGTTATCTATCTTTCAAGATACGAATTTTACAAGAACGAGTCTCGTAATCGATCACAATTAATATGGACTTATCTAGTAGAATCGAATAAGTACTACTTGTGCTATCCTATTCTAAAAGATAAACAATACAATGCGTAAATGGAAAACACACAAGACACCAAAATTTTTGTTAACGAGGAAAACTGCACCTGCAGAAAATCCGGGACCTCGCCAGGTTTGAACTCCGAACTTTTTTCAGCCACCACAAACACTAGCCTACTATCAGACTTCGGAATGGAATGTAGTTGAGACCGAATTAACCCTCCAAGTAATTCAACTGCAGTCATGTTCCTTACGTCTCTTGAACCTCACTAGGCTCTACACAATTTATTCCCTTAGCTGACGTCCTTTAAACCGGTCAATTAAAAAAAAAATAGATACCTATCTTGAGGAATTAATTACAAAGTCTGAGACGAAGAGAACTTTGCGATTTCTATTTATCTCGTTCCTGAAAGAGATTGCTCAAACCTTAATAACAAAATGAACAAGATCTGGATACATGAACCGTCAAGGTAAAGATAGTCAGATCTGGCCTCACGAATCCGTAAGTGAAGTTTTTCAGGCGCATACCTAATTATATTTCTCGGAGGAAACCTAGGTCAATGAAGGACGACTCTAGCTCACCTAGGTCAACTAAGATACAGTTCGCGATTCACTTAATTATCAAGGTTTTGGTTAGTGTAGGCCTCTTATACATTTTAGCCAAACAATACTGGTAGGCATCGTAGGTTGGTAGCATGTATGGGTGTTACGCATTCATACAAATGGATCAGTCATCATCAGATGATGGTCTTGCATAACCTTAGCAGTAGACCCTAGTAATTTTAATAACCAAGCTGAATCTTTTCGTCACTGGACCACACAGATATTGCTAATTATTGTGGAAAGTTTCCGGATTTCTTGTTTGATCCGTTCATTATTGTATATCATTGCAGGATCAAATCAGAAAAGAATCAAAAGATTATATGAATCCTTTTTAGATTAAACTAAAAAGGTTTATGTGATTTTAGTTTAATCGGAAACTGACTTCACTGCATAATGTTAAAGTGTTGCGTAAATAGGCCAATAGGTTATCTTCTGTGGTCTGCATGCTCATCATTAATTAGTTAAATACTAGCCCTTAACCCGTGCCGTAACGGCACGGGCCATGATGTTGGTTCATTTTTAATATATCGTATAATTTGTGTCCCGAATACTTATCAATTCCTTATGATTTAATATGTGTTTGTCATAAAAATAGTTGGGATTTTCCTTTCTTTTTTACTTTGTTTTTTCCTTTAATATTTTACCGCCGGAGATTTGCTCAAACGAAAGAAATATAATCTTAACTTCTAGACACTTTTTTATTTAGGTTCATTGCTTATAATGAGATAATGCTCTACATGAACATGGAAGTTTAAATATTTTTTGGAAATATGTCGTCAGCAGCGCTCATCTCAGTGAAATCAACTAATCAATATTGTCCATAAAAGTCTCCACATGATCCTATTTCGCTCCCGCTGACTCATGTATCATGGTCATGTTGTCGATCCTCCAAAGAGGCAGAGAATAGTATTTTTTTGCATCAAACGAATGATACAAACTATCCAATGTGACATGATTTTCCTGTAATTTTTCAACACCCATTAGATGACAATGTTTAAAATGTGTACCCATTAACTTTTCGAAGGGATTATATATATGAGAACCTCTGCCATTAATCTTCAACAAAGTATTGTGCCCAACAATTCGTCTTAACGAAGGCTTTGGTAACTTCAAAAGTCTTGGACATTTTGTCACTTCCGTATGTTCCTACCTTCACTTGGAATACAATCTGGCGACACATTACCTCATAAAGAACCTTGAACACATATTGTACTCCATGATCCTATTTCAAATTAATAGATTGTCAATAGATCCTTTACCAAAAGTTGACATATTCTACGTTGAATATTTATAATAAAAAAAATTATGGTATTGTGGATCGTTGCTTTCTAAGACTGTAGTTTTCAAAATTGGCCTCTTCAAGTCCCACGGCTTTCTAAGTTTATATATCTTGTTTGTTTTTAACATTTTAGTTATCCATATTATGTTTGTTACTAACTTTAAATTTGATGTCATCTTCTACTGTGAACTTTATGTGATTTCAGAATCGAAATAGTTATATCTCTTTCATTCGTATCAAGTAATCCGTTGTATATCCCAACAATTCTTATACAACAATTCCTTTCTTTTGCCGTTTCCGGACCATCAGTAGCCATTATTGTCAAACGCAATCTGTCTAATTTATGTTGATGTTATGTATTTACAATGTTCATTTTTCTTAAATAAATAGATTATGGAAAAACTAAAAAAAAAAAAAAAAAAAACATAAGTATTACATTGGGTCTAAGTTACTATATCCAAAATACTCCGGACAATGCTTCTGGTGCCTTGTTTCCTCAAATTCCTCGTTGCATTCTAGACAGTATAGGCAACACCAATCATTTACGAAGTGAGCTATTTGCGCAAGTGTGGTCAATGTATCCCTTGCCTGTAATAATAATAACAACACGTCAATTTTTTCAAGGTATCCAATTGTAAATGGTATGAATCTAATAGATTTGAATTATACCTCAATCTTAGATATCACCTTCTTTTCACATAACATAGCAATTGAGGAAGGACAAATCTTAACAACTCTTTACATAGGCAGAGTTAGCCAAACTATATTTTGCAATTGTCTTACGTGAAAATTATTATTAATCCATATTTTAGTCAGCTCCTATCGAAGCTGATCTAATTAGTCCTATAGAAAGTTAATCTTAAATTTTTGACCTTATCTCTTGACCAAATTATTGAAGTATTCTCGGTCATGTTCTCGCATGTGATCTACCCATCTGTGTTTACTCTACCTTCCAACCCAGTGAATGAAACCTATACATATTGATCCGTAATTTGATATTGTTGATTTGTCATCAAGAGGTCGCATGATTTGAGAATGTAAAATATAAAAAATATTCTATAAACATCGGAGGCAAAATTTAGAGTTTTTTATGATGATTTTGAAGAATAAACATAATTTTCAAACAAATATTTTAGAATGCAAATACATTTTCCCGGTCAATAAGGTTTTATATCTGGAATTGAGTGAAAGTTGTTGTCTTTGTAGGTAGTTGTCGCGAAAAAACTCAACATTGATGGTCTTTCAGGAAAAAGAATGTAATAGTACTTGAGAGAGAGATAATGTTCTCTTACACGGGTACACCAATTGCCTTTATATAATACGGATGATCGAACAGTCATGATCATATTGTATTATATGTTCCGGTATCATCCTCGAAATATTTGGTTTTTGTCCTTATCAATCGTGCTAAAAACAACCAATTACATATTTCACAATACAATAAAACTCACTAAAAAGCAAAAACTATTATTATACACTACTATTACCAACACCCGCATCACCATAAAAACCATCCACCGCCACTATTTCTTCCACCAATAGTAATGTTACCGCCTCCACCATTCACAAACACCCGCCACCGCTTATACTAACCCTACTTCCACTACCACCATTAGAATTAATATAGTTTTTAGTAAATTTATGTATTTATGTTAGATTATTAAAGGGACATTTATAATAGAAATTTAATTAATCATTTATCTTTGCCAAGAACAAATCCTGACAACTATTTACATAAAAAAATCGATAATAAATAATTTCATATGTTCTGATCTTGATTCGTGTCGTTCGTTTAGTTATTACATAACATGGCAATTGATTGCACCAATTTTTTAAAATGAACATGTGTTTTATCGAGTTTATTTTAACATTAGAATGATCAATCACGTTTTATACTTTATAATATAACGTTACACATTTTGTGGCGTTACGAAATTAGCATAATATGTTTTTATTCACCAATACCCACCACCACCATAAAACCATATGAATCCACTTTTTTTATCCACCATCACCTAGTGGCGGAGCCAAGGGTTGACTAACCTGGCTCTAACCCCTTAATTTTTTAATAACTTCATAAAAATTTTAGTTTATTTTATAAATAGTACTTTGTCCATATATATTTATGGTTTAGTCCACCAAAGTTTACATTTTTATTTTTTTTAAAAAAAATAGGCCTCCTCAATGTCAATTTTTGACTCCACCACTGCCACCATCACTGTCGCCTATCCCATGTAGGTTGTTGGACGCAATTCTAATTTTCAATCACAAATGCCATGTATGAGGTTTAGATTGAACAAAATTTCGTCAATTGATTAGTTTCATTATTTTTTTTCCATGTATATATGCTTTTTTTGTATTTCAATCTATTTTATTGCAATCATGAGGTTGGATACAGGTGAAAAATGGACTTTGTATCCCATTTTACGATAAAAGAACAAAAATAAATATAATTGTGCTTGGCTCCGAACTTAACCACCACTAATCTTTCGGCCTCCACCTCTTCTGCTACTCATTGTCGCAGAAAATATCTATTGATTCTATTTATCAAAATAACTTATTAATAGAATAAATATTATAATTAATTAAGAAAATATTTATAATTAAAAAATGATTAGTCATTTATTATTAGTGAAAAACTAATTAATAAAACACTTTATAATGAATAGATTATTTATTATGTGCAATTAGTGAAACACTAATTAATAAAGCAATTATGGTATTTAAGTTGAACAAACCACCACTGTTGATTTATCTTTTCTATCAATTCCAACCAAGATGGAACACTGGTTAGAGGCCACTCTTATGACACAATAGGTCACGAGTTCGAACCTCCCCGTTATAATTTTTGAAATTCCATATCTTGACTTGAGTATTCATTTTTCATTCATAATATTGGAATTAATGCCACGTGTGCGAGTTGTAGGGGGTGGTCAGGAGAACCACAACCCTTGATTTATCTTTCCCACGGACAAATCCTGACCACCACTCAGACAGGCAAACTTAGCCTAGCTTTGTTTTGTATTCTTGATATTTATTTATTTTCAGCTGATAATTACGTCATTAGATATTAAAACGCAAACAAACTAATCAAAATTGAAAGTGATTAGGGATCTGATTATTGTACTTTCCGAAGCATATATTTTTGTGGGGTGTTATTTTCACCCTCTTCTTTAACCTAATTACCAAACTTCGATTATAACTGTGTTTCTTTAGTGTTTGTTTGATTTTTTAAGACGTTATGGTTGAAAGTGTGCCAAACATGTTATAAACTTTGTGATTGAAAATGATTTTTTTTTTGATTGAGAGAGAGATTTTATTAAAGAAAAGAATGTACAAGCATAGCTACCAGGGGTAGCAAATCTAAAAGAAGAAAGAAAAACGAAAAATTACTGTTGATGGTGGTTTTTAAACAAGGGGTAAAATCGTAAAATCCCATGACCTAGTGTTACCCGTAACACATTAACTAAGAGCATTTAACTCAGGTGTAAATAATTAATAGGGGTATTTTTTCAAAATACTAGATTAGGTTTTCGACACGTAACCCTAATTCCAAAACCAAGCCGCATATCTCGCGCACCATGGCAACAATGCCAAATCAAGCCGCACTGCGCACCATGGCAACAATGCCAAACCAAGCCGCATATCACGACCATGGCAACAATGCCAAACCAAGCCGCATATCGCGCACCATGGCAACAATGCCAAATCAAGCCGCACCACGCACCATGGCAACAATGCCAAACCAAGCCGCATCTCACGCACCATGGCAACAATGCCAAATGAAGCCGCACCCTGGGCGCACCATGGCAACAATGCCAAATCAAGCCGCACCCCGCGCACCATGGCAACAATGCCAAACCAAGCCGCATATCGCGCACCATGGCAACAATGCCAAATCAAGCCGCACCCCGCGCACCATGGAAACAATGCCAAACCAAGCCGCATCTCATGCGCACCATGGCAACAATGCCAAACCAAGCCGCACCACGCGCACCATGGCAACAATGCCAAACCAAGCCGCATCACTGCGCACCATGGCAACAATGCCAAATCAAGCGCACCCTGCGCACCATGGCAACAATGCCAAACCAAGCCGCATACTGCGCACCATGGCAACAATGCCAAATCAAGCCGCACCCTGCGCACCATGGCAACAATGCCAAACCAAGCCGCATACTGCGCACCATGGCAACAATGCCAAATCTCCAAGCCGCTATGCCTTTGGCCCACGCCAAATATAGCGCCCTAGGTTTGCAAGACTTGCAACTAGGTCAACATGGCCGCACGTGCCATTGGCACATGCCAACACGTGTCGCAAGCCATATTCCCAAGCCGCTATGCCTTTGGCCCACGCCAAATATAGCGCCCTAGGCTTGCAAGACTTGCAACTAGGTCAACATGGCCGCACGTTCCATTGGCACATGCCAACACGTGTCGCAAGCCATATTTCCAAGCCGCTATGCCTTTGGCCCACGCCAAACATAGCGCCCTAGGCTTGCAAGACTTGCAACTAGGTCAACATGGCCGCACGTGCCATTGGCACATGCCAACACGTGTCGCAAGCCATATTTCCAAGCCGCTATGCCTTTGGCCCACGCCAAACATAGCGCCCTAGGCTTGCAAGACTTTGCAACTAGGTCAACAAGGCATTCCGCACATGCCATTGGCACATGCCAAACACACACGCTGGTAGCCTAACTTGCAAACCGTGCAACCTACCACCAAGGCATTCCGGCACATGCCATTGGCACATGCCAAACACACACGCTGGTAGCCTAACTTGCAAACCGTGCAACCTACAACCAAGGCATTCCGCACATGCCATTGGCACATGCCAAACATACACGCTGGTAGCCTAACTTGCAAACCGTGCAACCTACCACCAAGGCATTCCGCACATGGCATTGGCACATGCCAAACACACACGCTGGTAGCCTAACTTGCAAACCGTGCAACCTACCACCAAGGCATTCCGCACATGCCATTGGCACATGCCAAACACACACGCCGGTAGCCTAACTTGCAAACCGTGCAACCTACCACCAAGGCATTCCGCACATGCCATTGGCACATGCCAAACACACACACTTTGGTAGCCTAACTTGCAAACCGTGCAACCTACCACCAAGGCATTTCGCATATGCCGTTGGCACATGCCACGCACGCCACTAGCAAACTGCGGCATTACCACTTGCGCCGAGGTGCAACTTCGCAACGAAGGCATTCCGCACATGCCATTGGCACATGCCACATGCGTCCCTAGCAGCACCACTTGCACTCAAGATGCAACCAACACTCGAGACATCAACACAAACGGGGATGCTTTCTAGGGTTTTGGTTTGGCGGTCACAAAGATGCGGCGTACACTACGCTCACATTAAGAAAGCGTGAAAAGGAATAAAGCGGTCAAATAAAAGAGGAAATAATGATGAAAACGTTTTCACCCATTAACACCATGCGGTTACCACCTCCTCCCATTATTTCACCCTTTACTCTCTTCCTTCATGAGGCCAGGGTACGTTTCAATCTCGACTTGTATAAATAGGTCTTACCTATTTCCACCGGACAACAAGTCTCGGTCGGAGAAAAATACTACACTCTCGTAAAGGCAACTTTGCAAGCTCTCCCAAAAGCTTCCATCTCTTGCAAGCTTCCTAAGCTTTCACTTTCGATACAAGTCGAGATACTACTCTCCTCAACACCTTTCTTTGCTTCCCTCCCCAAATCAACCCTTCTCCTCCGCTTTGTGACCGAAGCAAGTCCGAACGGCCATTTCTTGGTTTAGGCCGGACTTGTACAGATTGATCTCTCGAATCTATAAAGTGCTCATGTGCAGCACATTTGTTTAGGGTTTAAACCAGTTTCTCACTCACCTACCGAAATTACCGAAATCGGCAGAAACGATTTTTACCAATAAACAATTGGCGACCACAACGGGAGGATTGATCTATCGGCTACAATGTCGACCATCGATCTCGTTCTTCGACCCGGATGTCAAGACAAAGGGGGACTTGCGAAGATGCTACTACTCGATCCGACTCAACTACCAGACGACCCTGTTACCAGTTGCAAAAACTACACGAGAAAACTGGGGACTCGTTGAAGATGCTACCAGCGATTGGGGACTTGCGACTCAGTCCGACTCAACTACCAGACGACCCGGTTACTAGTTATAAAAACTACACAAGAAACTGGGGACTCGCCGAAGATGCTATCAACGATTGGGGACTTGCTGACGATGCTACCAGCAAAACCGCCTTTTACATGGAGAGGGGCGTGTTCACAAAAACCTATGAAGTGAGTAAATTTAGACTGCGCAAGACATACGATCTGTTTTTAGGCTCTTAGTAAAACCGTCATACTACTGAGTATTGTGCCTATTGCTAGCGCACACTTTCATAAAAGCAATATTCCTTTCCCAAAACATAATCAGAGTCATTTTATCAAAACCATTCATCCCAGAAATAATCCAATATCCTCAAAAGCTAACATTTATCTATCAACCCAAGAAATCCAGGAAGACAAAAACCATAAACCAAGCGCTTTGTTTGCCTTTCAAAAAAAAAGCCACCTACCCGTACGTGCCTACTTTGCACAAAAATAATTACCTGTCACTATTAGAAGATGTTACTACAGTGACATTCGAAGAATTATTTATGATGAAGTATTTCCACAAGTTTATGAAAGGCATACCTATGGCTATGGTTTGCACCAAGACAAGAAAACAATAAAACAAATTGAAAGAGAAACGGGAGAGTACATAGGCGAATATGCTTGCCCACTTTATCACTACCGCGCTACCGCTAACACCATGACGTGATAACAAACATACGAGGTAAAAAAGGGGAGCCAACCCATTTCATGAGCATAACACTTTTTGGAATTTGAATAAGGAAAGGATTTCCTGTTTGAGCTACGTATGGGAAGAGACAACCGGCCCGCAAGAAAAGTCCAAGCCGGCGCCCATTCTAAGACGATCCAAGGCGCCTACCGTGACGCGCATGCCGAAGCTCCTACCGAGACGCGCATGCCGAAGCGCGCTTGCGACGTGCTTGCCGACGCGCTTACCGTACACACACTTACCGGGACGCACATGCCAGGCACACATGCCGCACGCGCATGCTAGCCGCAGTACCACACTCAGGCTAACGGTTTCATCCTTCCAAATGGGCTAACATCTTGCGCCCTTCCAAAGACCATCCTCTCCCTTCAAACATCGCCATGACTCCAGAACTTCGTGATCAAAACCGTGTCATCTCTGCACGATACACTTACGATCACTAGAACCAGAGCCGCTTCCGCCACCCCAACGGTTCTTCAAGCATGGAAGCTCCAACTATCACCAGAGACGCTACTCCACCATCAGGGCAAGATACTGGAAGATCCGGAAGAAGCCGACCTCCTTTTAGCATTGTTGATTTGATGAAAATACAAAAGATACTTCAGCAGGACGTGCGTTTATAGATGAAGAGGCTCGCGTTTCTCTTAAACGCCCAGTAGAAGGGGATAAGCAATCCAATTTCGTCACACGTAAAGATCAGGAAAGACTTCTCCAAAATCGAAAGCAAAGGAAATCAACAACTCTCCTGAGTTCACGGAGACCCTTCTTCATCGGGACCCGCACGACGGAACTTCTCCCACAAAGTCGTACAGGTCTATGATGAAACAAATTGTGTGAGATTCTATATTTCTCCAAGGCTTAGCGTCAAGACATATTTGCACCCCTCAACTGCACTACATCAGGAAAGCAGGCGTTTCCATCCAGGGAAGCCGTTCCCAAACCACAACCTCTCATAGGAAGCGCGATCGATAGATGGAACTGGGGACTCCTAACTTCTGCTCTCTTGAGGGATGTCGAGTTTGACAGAACGTGACGCGGTTTCCGACTTCAAAATGGTAACCGTCAAGGCTCTGAGAGTTGCAAGACGTTGTTTCAACGTTCTCTCCGTGGTAGCTCCGCATCAACGTTCTCTCCGTAGCTACACATCAACGTTCTCTCCGTAAGTAGCTACACATCAACGTTCTCCGCAGCGCCGCATCAACGTTTGCTTCAACGCCACTCCTTCCTGCAAAGGGTCATGCCGCCACACTCCCCAGCCAGAGCTCCACCGCAGTAGCAATTACTACAAGGATGGAAACACGTAAACCATACTTGAGGACAGAAGATATACATGGGATCCCTTCACTGCCAAAGCTACGAAGAACAGTCCACCAAAAATCCGTACCAACAACAAGGTCCTCTACTCTTCAAGGGTGCAGTAAAGAACATCATCACCTCTCTCAGATAGAAGACGCTTTCCAACACTTTACGAGGCTGCGGAGGATCCCGAGCCTGCACTATCCAATATGTCATCATGTAATTTCGAGCATCCCGAGTGTCACGTCCGGAAGAGTACAATAGGCTTATATCAAATCCGTGGAGGGGGATTCAAGGCGATATAATGAAAGTAGGTCATGCATGGAGACTACCAGCATGTGCACCTAAAACTCCAAAAGCACGCCAGAAGGTTACATTCACGTGTTCATACATTCCATCATATCAAACCGAAGTATGACCGGGGACTTCTCGCTGCATCCCATTTCGTAAGATAGATCCCTAAATCGGCGTCCTCCAAGTCTGCAGCAGCCAACAAGGACGGATTCGAAGGAAGGGGAACGACTAGGTCATCCTCGTCGATAACACTGACGCATGCTCCAACGGGATATCTCTGCACAAAAGGGAAATTTTCCATTTATACAACAAGCGGCGGTAAAGTGTACGACAGTCCGCCAAAGAAGAAGAAAACATACCGGTATGATTTTCTTAACCCGAATAACCTTTGTTGGGATGCTCATGCAAGAGTCAGACCTCGCGCCTTCATCTGGAGAACCTGACTGGTTAGAAGATGATTCGAATCTGCGTGACATGACAAAGAGAGAAATTCAACAAGAAGAACCTTTCTCAAACGAGGGAGATGATGCAGTTGCGTTGGGTTTGAATACAGAACCTTTAAAAAGGAAAGGAAGCAATGAGGGACATAACGCTCCCAGATTTTTTGGCATGAACGATGATCTAATGGAAGCCGCACGTGAAGGAAAGCAAAATAAGGAAACTTTGCTGTCTGAAGAAACGTCTACTCCCTCTTTATTTACATAAGTCACGCCTGCAAGCACGGCTTCCAAGTTGTACCGGACCCACAAATTGCGCCGACCTCCCAATGGCCGCCCAAGTCACGCCTGCAAGCACACACGGCTTCTACACTTTGCGCCTGGTCCCACCAAATAGCACACTCGGTTCCCAACTCACGCCCGACTTCCCAACGTCGCCCAAGCTGCACCGGCCCCACCAATTGCGCCCGACTGCAAGCACACATGGCTTCTACACTTTGCGCCGGTCCCACCAGCCTAGCACACTCGCTTCCCAACTCACGCCAAACTTTCCCCAACGTCGCCCAAGATGCACCGGCCCCACCAATTGCGCCGACCTGCAAGCACACATGGCTTCTACACTTTGCGCCGGTCCCACCAGCTAGGACACTCGGTTCCCAACTCACGCCAGCTTTCCCAACGTCGCCCAAGCCGCACCGCCCCACCAATTATGCCACCTCGCGATTTGTGCAAAACTACCGAGGCAAGGATTCCAAATCCTAATTATAAAAGGTCGACAAGCCTCCTCAATTCTCTTTACTATTGTTTCTTGTTGATAGTTTGTCACCATCTTATGCTTACCTCGCAACAAAGCCCCTGTTCCGAGCTAAGCATGGGACTTAATGTTGATGGTGGTTTTCAAACAAGGGGTAAAATCGTAAAACCCCATGACCTAGTGTTACCCGTAACACATTAACTAAGAGCATTTAACTCAGGTGTAAATAATTAATAGGGGTATTTTTTCAAAATACCAGTTAGGGTTTTCACACGTAACCCTAATTCCAAAACCAAGCCGCATATCGCGCACCATGGCAACAATGCCAAATCAAGCCGCACCCTGCGCACCATGGCAACAATGCCAAACCAAGCCGCATACTGCGCACCATGGCAACAATGCCAAATCAAGCCGCATACAGCGCACCATGGCAACAATGCCAAATCAAGCCGCACCGCGCACCATGGCAACAATGCCAAACCAAGCCGCATCTGCGCGCACCATGGCAACAATGCCAAATCAAGCCGCACCACTGCGCACCATGGCAACAATGCCAAATCAAGCCGCACCTCGCGCACCATGGCAACAATGCCAAACCAAGCCGCATATCAAGCGCACCATGGCAACAATGCCAAATCAAGCCGCACCTGCGCACCATGGCAACAATGCCAAACCAAGCCGCAAAATCGCACCATGGCAACAATGCCAAACCAAGCCGCACCTCCCCGCGCACCATGGCAACAATGCCAAACCAAGCCGCATATCAGCGCACCATGGCAACAATGCCAAATCAAGCGCACCTCGCGCACCATGGCAACAATGGCAAACCAAGCCGCATACTGCGCACCATGGCAACAATGCCAAATCAAGCCGCACCCTGCGCACCATGGAAACAATGCCAAATCTCCAAGCCGCTATGCCTTTGGCCCACGCCAAATATAGCGCCCTAGGTTTGCAAGACTTGCAACTAGGTCAACATGGCCGCACGTGCCATTGGCACATGCCAACACGTGTCGCAAGCCATATTCCCAAGCCGCTATGCATTTGGCCCACGCCAAATATAGCGCCCTAGGCTTGCAAGACTTGCAACTAGGTCAACATGGACGCACGTGCCATTGGCACATGCCAACACGTGTCGCAAGCCATATTTCCAAGCCTCTATGCCTTTGGCCCACGCCAAACATAGCGCCCTAGGCTTGCAAGACTTGCAACTAGGTCAACATGGCCGCACGTGCCATTGGCACATGCCAACACGTGTCGCAAGCCATATTTCCAAGCCGCTATGCCTTTGGCCCACGCCAAACATAGCGCCCTAGGCTTGCAAGACTTGCAACTAGGTCAACAAGGCATTCCCGCACATGCCATTGGCACATGCCAAACACACACGCCGGTAGCCTAACTTGCAAACCGTGCAACCTACCACCAAGGCATTCCGCACATGCCATTGGCACATGCCAAACACACACGCCGGTAGCCTAACTTGCAAACCGTGCAACCTACCACCAAGGCATTCCGCACATGCCATTGGCACATGCCAAACATACACGCCGGTAGCCTAACTTGCAAATCGTGCAACCTACCACCAAGGCATTCCGCACATGCCATTGGCACATGCCAAACACACACGCCGGTAGCCTAACTTGCAAACCGTGCAACCTACCACCAAGGCATTCCGCACATGCCATTGGCACATGCCAAACACACACGCCGGTAGCCTAACTTGCAAACCGTGCAACCTACCACCAAGGCATTCCGCACATGCCATTGGCACATGCCAAACACACACACCGGTAGCCTAACTTGCAAACCGTGCAACCTACCACCAAGGCATTTCGACATGCCGTTGGCACATGCCACGCACGCCACTAGCGCCTCGGCATTACCACTTGCGCTCGAGGTGCAACTCGCAACGAAGGCATTCCGCACATGCCATTGGCACATGCCACATGCGTCCCTAGCGGCACCACTTGCACTCAAGATGCAACCAACACTCGAGACATCAACACAAACCGGGGATGCTTTCTAGGGTTTTGGTTTGGCGGTCACAAAGATGCGGCGTACACTACGCTCACATTAAGAAAGCGTGAAAAGGAATAAAGCGGTCAAATAAAAGAGGAAATAATGGTGAAAACGTTTTCACCCATTAACACCATGCGGTTACCACCTCCTACCATTATTTCACCCTTTACTCTCTTCCTTCATAAGGCCAGGGTACGTTTCAGTCTCGACTTGTATAAATAGGTCTTACCTATTTCCACCAGACAACAAGTCTCGGTCAGGAGAAAAATACTACACTCTCAGAAAGGCAACTTTGCAAGCTCTCCTAAAAGCTTCCATCTCTTGCAAGCTTCCTAAGCTTTCACTTTCTGATACAAGTCGAGATACTACTCTCCTCAACACCTTTCTTTGCTTTCCTCCCCAAATCAACCCTTCTCCTCCGCTTTGTGACCGAAGCAAGTCTGGAACGGCCATTTCTTGGTTTAGGCCGGACTTGTACAGATTGATCTCTCGAATCTATAAAGTGCTCATGTGCAGCATATTTGTTTAGGGTTTGAACCAGTTTCTCACTCACCTAACGAATTTCCGAAATCGGCAGAAACGATTTTTACCCATAAACAATTACATAAAAAGAGTGTCCCAGTTTTGGACAGAAAAATAAAAGTTCAAATGAGCTTGAAAACCAAAAGCTGATGCCCATGCGATTACCAAAGACTTAGCCTCATTACCCAAATCTATGTCCGTCCTGAAAGTATGTTCTTCTTGAAAGGTTCTAGCATTTCTTTCTTTCCACGTAACCCAAACAACCGCAACTGGAATGAGAGGCCAATAATGGTTACCTGTTGCTGAAAAATGATTAATATCCCAGCAGTGAGCAAGATCGTAAAGAGTTTTTGGAAAAGACCATGCCCAATTTGTCGGAGTAAGTAGTGACCAGATCCTATGAGCCACTATGCAGTGTAAAAACAAATGATCTGCAGTCTCCCCGGCATCTCCACAAAGGGTACAACTATCTTCATGAATGATGTCTTTTCTAGCCAAGACATCTATAGTATTTAACCTGCCATGCACTGCACACCAGATTAGGAAGTTAAATTTTGGTGGAATGTTTGTCTTCCAAATAAACTGATGTGGGAAGTTATCTAGTCCATCCGTAGAATTCAGATTTGCATAGAGCGACTTGACACTGAAAACACCTTCCGAGTTCAGTGACCATCGTCTTGAAAATGATGATTTCGTCTCGGAAGTGAATGAAAGATTTATGTTTGACAAGTTGGGTTAGGGTTGAAGACAATCGGTTAGGTCCCTTGAGCATGATACATAGATACATCGCCTGTCTGTTTATTACGCGTTTGTTTACATGCATGAATTTGAGCATTTTTTTTCTGGGTGCTTGTCAAGGGGGAGACATATTCGTCTAGACTAAGTGAAAGTAAATCTAATGATCTGATCAAGCTCCTCATTTGGAAAATGCCTGGGAATCTTTGTTGATCTCAATTATTTAGATTTGATTTTGCTTGTTGATCTAGATCTCTTCAAGTTCAACCACCTTATCTGCTAGATAGTACATAAGATAGGCCGACATGTTTATAGAAAGACCCATTTTGATACAACTTTAGGGTTGCACTTTTCTAATAGTTCCATGTACAATTAAGTGGTTGTTGTTAAACAGCACATGTGAAGTTTGAGAAGATCTGTAAAAGTTGTATTGAAGAAGATAAGCTATTACAGGGAGACCCATTGAGTATTTATGAGTCAACCATCTTGTACTATTCAGACAGTGACACAGACTCTTCACACACTTACATATTATCAAGACTGGTCAAGTCAACTAATGTTGACTTGAAAAATACACTGATATAGTTCCTAATACACCCCCTCAAACTGATAATAGCAGACATTAACAGTTTGTAAAACAGTAAACAAAAGAACTGAAAGAAAACTCAATACTAAGTAACACCATCAGTAAGCGTGCAAGAACTCTGAGAAGCATCCTGCAAGTTGGTGTCCATAAGTGACTTCAGAAGCCTTGAGAAAGTAGGAAAGCACAATCCCTTAGTAAAAATATCTGCAACCTGTTCTTCAGTAGCAACATATTGCAGCTTCAGAAAACCTTGCTCCACCAGCTCCCTTATAGTATGATATTGTATCTATATGTGCGTTGTCCTAGCATGAAAAACAGGATTATATGCTAAGGACAGAGCACTTGTATTATCACAAAGTAGCAATGTTGGAGTAGTAACTTTAATATTCAACTCAGACAATAAATCGACAACCACTTTAACTCGCTGTAAGCAACCGACATGCATTTATACTCACCACCAAGACTTAGACACGAGGTCGCTTTTTTAAGACCATGACACTAAATTATTACCCAAATACACCGCATAACCGTAAGTAGATCTCCTCGTATCCGGACAACCAGCCCAATCAATCCGTATAAGCTTTCAAATGTTGTAAACTACCTTTCCTCAAAGTAATGCCTAAACCAACAAAGTGCCTTTCAAATATCGTAATATCCTTTTAACTAATCGTAAATGAGTATCTCGATGGAGAATGCATGAATTGAGAAACATAATTCACTCCAAAACAAATATCGTGGCCTTGTAATAGTTAAATACCGCAAACTACCAACAATTGTCCCGTACTCACTAGCATTTACCAACTTAGTTCCATCATGTAAAGACACTCTAGCTCCTTTTTGTAACAGGAGTATCACAAGGTTTACTTGTCAAGCATATGTGCTTTAGCTAATAACTCCAAAGTATACTTTTTCTGTTAAAACAATACTATCTCGAACTTCTCGATTGCTTCAATACCCAAAAAATATCCCAATTCACCTAATTCCTTCATTGCAAATTCTTGTTTCAAAGCAGTAATCAAAGTATCAAGCATAAGAGAAGAACTTCCAGTGAGTAAAATATCATCCACATAAAGCAAAAGGACAAGCACTCCAGATGTGGAAAAATATATAAACATAGAATTGTCTGACACCGCCTTTTTAAAACCATAACCAATCAAGAAGGAACTGAACCTATGAAACCAAGCTCTAGGAGCTTGTTTCAACCCATATAGACTTTTCTTCAAATGACAAACATAATTTGATGGAAAATCTGGATTAATAAATCCTTGTGGCTGTGTCATGTAAACATCCTCATCCAAATATCCATGAAGAAAAGCATTACTAACATCTAATTGTCTAATCTGCCAGTTATATGTTAATGCCATACAAAGAACAATTCTTACAGTTGTGGCTTTAACTACAGGACTAAAGGTCTCTGTATAATCCACACCATCCTGCTGATCATAACCCTTTGCAACAAGTCTAGACTTAAATCTATCAATGGTACCATCTGATTTCTGTTTCACCTTGTAAAACCATTTACAGCCCAAAATATTCATATGAGGTTCTGGTGCTACATATTCCCAAGTATCATTGTCTCTAAGAGCTACATACTCATCTTTCATGGAAACTTGCCACTTTGGATCATCCATTGCTTGCTTAAAAGTTTTTGGCTCAGAAACTGTGGTTAACAAAGATGTAAAAGCAGAGAAAATAGGATATTTAATAGAACAATGAGCAACATAATCAGGAAATTATTTTGCTTTAGAAACTCCTTTTTGAGACCTAGTGACCATAGTAGAAGTAGATGTTGGTTCTGATAATGAAAGTTCTTGAATAGGCAAAGAAGCAGAAATAGAAGTTTGAATTGGAGAAACAGAATTATGGAAATAGAACTGAGTTTCATCAAAAACAACATTTCTTGAAATATGAGACTTTTTAGTCTCTGGATTATAACACTTATAACCTTTATGAAAGTTACTATATCCCAAAAAAACACATTTAACAGACTTAGGAGATAGTTTATCAACTCTTGCATAACTCAAATTAGGATAGCACACAGAACCAAAGATTTTTAGGTAAGAGTAATCAGGAATAGTACCAAACAGAACTTCAAAAGGAGATTTAAAATTCAAAATTTTTGCAGGAGTTCTATTAATAAGATAAGTGGCAGTTAAGAAAGCATCATACCACATTTCTTTAGGACAAGAAGCATTAAACAACAAAGTATTACCCATTTCAGTAATGTGTCTATGCTTTCTTTCAGCTAGACCATTCTGCTCTGGGTTTTAGGACAAGAAATCCTAAGCGAAATACCACTTTGTTCAAGAATAGCTTTAAAAGAACCCTTTACAAGCTCAGCAGCACCATCAACTTGAAAAGAGATAATGTTGGTAGAAAATTGATTTTCAAGTGTGCTTTTAAAGTGAGCAAAACATTGTGAAGCATCGTACTTGGTTCCATTGGATAAATCCAATTGAACCTACTAAAATCATCAATGAAAACAATATAGTATTTGTAACCTTTTAAAGAAGGAATAGTTGGACCCCAGACATCACAATGAATGAGAGACAAAGGTTTATTTTCATGTGAAGCAGATAATTGAAAAGGTAATCTCTTGATTTTAGCAAGCTGACAAGGATGACAAAGTGAAGAAGGAAGAGGACTTGACAAAATAATATGCTTAGAAGAGTGTAATTTTTGGACAATAGCACTAGAAGGGTGACCCAATCTATCATGCCAAACTTGTGAAGGAGCAGATAAAGAAACAGACAAAAACAGATTGGAAGGGGAAAACAAAACAGAATGACAAATAGGATACAAATTGTTAACCACATTTCCATGAGCAAGCAAAGCATGTGTTCTTAAATCCCTAATTTCATAACCATAAGGATGTAATTTGAAGTAACAATGATTTTCTCTTATAAATCTTGCTATGGATAACAGATTATGTTTCATATCTGGAACCACTAAAACATTGGAGAGCCTAAAACTAGTTTTAGGTGTTTGAATAGTAGAAAAGCCAGTAGAACAAATAGTAAGAGACTTACCATTGCCAACTTGAACTGTATCCTTGCCTTTGTAAGTAGAAGAATGTTGAAGAAGACCATCATTCCCTGTCATATGAGCAGTAGATCCAGAATCAGCAAGCCACTGTGGAGTCTCAGATGTTGAAGGAGCAGAATAATTTGAAAGATGTATATCTTCTCCCATAGATGAAAAATTTTGTTGTTGAGCCACATTTGCAGAACTACTGCCAGAGGAAGACGATGGAGGATAATACCTAAAATGACATCTACTAGCGTAATGTCCTCTCTTTCTACATATCTGACACTCAATGTGAGAAAAATCCCTTCTTCCATTTGCAGTACCAGAGGAAGAAGCATCATTAGACCCATTTGACCTCCAACTACCATCATTAGACCCATTTGACCTCCAACTTTGAGTATTTCTATTAATATTTGAATTACCATTTCCTGTATTCTTGTTCTTTCCTCTCCCATATCCATTATTTCCATTATTATTACCATTTCTTGAATATAAAGCAGAAGAGTTTTGTGAATCAAAGAGCATACTAGTATCTTGGTGTTGATCTACTAACCATTGTTCATGATTTAGTAATCTAACAAGATGATAATTGAAACTCAATACTGAATTCTCATTCATTCTGACCCCACAAAATGCTGATGTGGATAATTCTGGTGAGAGTATAGGTAAATGGAACTCTCTCATTCATTATCAATGATTCTGACCCCACAAAGCAAAAAAAACCATAATTTGACACCGTGCTAACACTTCCCATAACCGATAAGAAACTGGCTAACAATTACCCCCACTTCTTCGACATAACTACCCAAGAACCCCACTTCTGTGAAAAACCATAACTGCACTGAGAGAAAAGAGAGGGGATATGAAGTACAAAAGAGAGAGATGGAATGTTAATTTTTCGTATTCCTTTTCTTTCTCTCTGTCCTTACTTAAAACATAAACCCAATCTTTTTCCTAATCACCGTTTCAATAGAATTTTTGTTTTCGTATCTTTCTCATGCGATGAAGATACCAATTCGAAAAAGACGAGGGTATCCATCAACTTACACAATGTAAGTAAATCTCAACTTAGATTACTCAAATTGGGGTTTGCTAATTTTTGAAAAATTTTCTCGATGAAATATTGCTAATGCAATGTAGGTAACCACAATAAGATTGTACTGGATTTTGTTTCCTTCACTTCAATACTAAAGTTGAATTACAAATTCCCGTACATTTTCTCACAAATTCTAGCCGATGTAAGTTTTTCAAAGTTCGCTTAATCGTGTAGAGCATTATGTGTTCGTGGAAATGCCTAAGAAAAATAAATACTTTGGCAAAGTTGTAAAGTTGTCTTAATCTTTTGCCTGTGAATTGTGTGATTTGGGAATTCAATCTGATGATTTTGGTTGTCCGGAGTTTAAACTCAGTGACGGAGCCAGACTTTTTCCCAACTGGGGGCAAATTCTTATGGTAAAAATCTGTACATATTGGTTGTATATGCGTATGAGGCCGCCCGATTTTTTTTTTTTTTTTTCCATTTTTATTGACTTTTTAGTACTAACTAAATGAAAATCAAATCATAATATATTTTAGTTAAATTAGATATACTATTTAGATCGTTTTTGTTTTTACGTCACACATTTGATTTATTTGTATTGATTTCATGAGTTTTATAATTTTTACCCCATTAAAAATAAATTTTCAATTTTATAGAGCATATTTACCCCCACAAAACATGTAAATTACAAAATTTATAAGCCTATATTTGTGGGATTTCAGAATCAAGTGGGGTCGGCGGACCCCATTTGTCCCTACATCCCTCCGTCCCTGTTTAAACTGTTAACTTGACTTGAATGGGAAAGAACGAGATTTTTCCTTTTTTTTTTCTTCTTCTGTTTTTTCTTTTTGCATTATTATTGTTGATTTTTTCTGTTTTTTATGAGCCTTATGTTTACTTTGTTTTGTGCGAGTGAATACCTAGAAGAGACTCGATGTGGTGGAGAAACTAAAAGTGTTAAAAGTGGTTCTAAAGATGCTCAAGAAAGGGTTTGAAGCTAAATCTAAGGTATATGGTTGGTTCCTTTTTAGTCTCTTTTAAGTGGAATGGTTACATCTTAGTTTCATATTTTTTCTTTATTTCATGGATTGTTTAATTGACAAATATGCTTATTACATTTAAAACTCAATTATCTCAAGCACTGTTTTATCTTATTTATAGCATCTCTATTACTTGGTGCATCTATTTTATGATATTTCATACCATTCATTCTTACTATGTTTCGGTGTTTTATCTTGGTTGTCTATTTTTTGTGACTTGGAGAATGAGTTATAGGATATATATACCTGTTTTGATCTTTCACTATACTTCATCTAAAGAATTTGGTCGATCGTTCCAATTTATTAATAGCCCATAGGAGGAAGCTCAAGGTTGCTTATCAAATTATTCTACATAATCTTGCTGAACTTTTGTAACTTAGTACCTCCTGTATATTATTATCTAAAGTGCATTTGGGTTCGGTATACATGTATTGAACCTAGGACCTTTGTACAAGAAATTAGAGAAGCAAAGTGTTAATTCTAGCCAGTAATGCACCAAGTAAGAATCCCCAAGGTATGAAAAGATTTCATTCATGTTTTAATAATTGTGTGAGTTGTCACTGTTTTAAGGCAATGTTTCTGAACCATAAGAATGTTGCCCATCATTTAGTACTATGGAATTTTTAAATGGTGCATGACGGAAAAAACTTACCTCAGTGTGTCATAAAGAAGAATAGGTATCGTAAACCAGTAATCTAAAAGATTAATATGGATATCTATGACTTCAGATGCTTTTTGTTTGAGAATTTGCTCATTTGAATTAGGTTTAGTTTGGTAGTCGTTATTGTCTTTTGATACTTAATGAGAGTATTTGTATTAACTTAACTTGAGGAGTATCAGAATGAACATACCGTTAAAGTTGTTGCTTTTATGTCTATCATAATGTTTCAATAGAAGGTTTTCCCTTTTGGTTTGCTCACTTTCTTCCTCGGTGAACTAACACTATTCATGTCTAACCACTATTCAAGTCTTCAAATTTTTCATTCTAAATTTCATAATCGTAATCGATTAGTTGCCGGTAAGTAAAGCTTTTTCTCAAGTAGGATTTTATCTCCAAGTACAGTTCATTCCTTATAAGTTGTCTCCATATTGCAAAGAAATTATTTTAATAAACCATAGTAAATTGGTCGATAAAAGTTAGTGTTGAAGTACATATTAGAATAGAGGCCAGGTGGTTGAGCCCCAACATATTGCTATGCTAGAATACCTACGTCGGCTCTTAATGTTACCCAAACAAGTGTTGGTCATAATGACTTTCCATTCCCAACAAAGTAGCTTTAAAGTCTAATGATAGCGATTACTTGGCTTTGATTTTTTGATAGTTATAAAGTAGAAAGTACCAGGCTAAGATGTGCTGAAAATTGAATAACCTTTGTTACATTTAGAAGGAGCTTTCATCGGAATGAAAGAAGACGGCATACAAAGCGTACATTGCTAAGATCAATCTGTTATTATTGCCATTCCGATTCCAGCTTTGTTTTCGTCTTCTTTGCATCACAAAATACATTGAACTCAAATATAGCAAGGTCCTATTGTGCAACAGCTTGAATTTAAGGGTTGACCAACTTCACCAAAGACTTTGCGGCGGTGGGCGAGTTACCCTGGTTTCATCTTGAGAGTACGAAAATAAGCTACAATCCCTGACCGAAGGTGGGGGAAAACTAATTAGGTACCAAAAACAATTGTAACAAAAAGAAATGAGATAATCAAACCAGAAATCCAACAAACGAATACCGAGTATTCATAGAACATGATACATAAATAAAGAAAAATTGACAAGCCGGCAAAAATGATACATAAATAAAGAAAATATTAACATTAAACGAATACTTTGTTGGGTTTATTGCATGAGTGATAATGTATACGCCGGTAGTAAAATAGCAAGCAAACAATTCCAAAATAAAGAAAAAAATTGACAGATCAAACCCGTGCTTGCTAAGAGTAGCTTCATTCAAAAATTCTATCACAAAACGAGGGTGAAAAGAAAAATAAAAACACACATAGTCGGTTCGATATAGAGTTCCGCAAAGAATGAACTCGAGGAATAAGAAATCTAACATATATACATAGACGAAAACTCAAAGATTGGAGCTCAGACGATCAACTAATTTTAAGCGGTACGTAAATTGGATTATATTCCCGGTGCGGAGCACGGGTTACTGTCTAGTCTTGGTTTTAACTCAGGAAAAGTAAAGGGAACTTCTCTATTCTGAGCAGAAATCACAAAACCATCATATTCCCTTCCTAGTCCATTCAACACATACATGACCAAATCTGATTCACCCACTTTCTCCCCTATGGCAGCTAAAGAATCATCAATAGACTTTAAATTTTGAAGGTAAATAAGTATTGTACAATTACCTTTCTTGCAGCTATGTAACTGATTCCTCAGCATACTTTTCCTAGCCATGAATTGATTCTTGAAACTTACTTCAAGAAAAGACCAAATCTCTCTTGCAGTCGACAAACCCAATACATCTCCAGAAACAGAAGGAGTAAAAGTAGCTTTTAGACAGCTCATAACAAAGGAATCTGCCTTCTTCCAATACACCCATTTGGGATTGAGTGAAGGAACACCATCAATCATAAGCTGTTTATCTGGTTCAATTTCTTCCCCATTAACATATCCATATAAAGAAGCAGAATATAAAATTGACTCGAACTGATCATGCCATAGAAGAAAATTTGACGAATCTAATTTTGATGAAACAAAATTAGCAATGTTTGTAAAAGGTATAGTAAAATTACCCTGAGCAACAACGGAAGTTTGTGCCATATTTCTTTGTCTAGTGTAGACAAGAAGTGACATGAAAGATTAGTAGAGAA
Organism: Papaver armeniacum; assembly: GCA_023531295.1. Lineage (NCBI taxonomy): Eukaryota > Viridiplantae > Streptophyta > Magnoliopsida > Ranunculales > Papaveraceae > Papaver > Papaver armeniacum. The sequence continues at coordinate 1,088,064 of JAJJWW010006602.1, read as the reverse complement.
ATTTATCAATCTGGAACAAGAACCCTAACTTTGTTCTTGAAAAATTTATTGAAAAAGGTAATGAAACTATGAAAAGATTATTGAAAAATTTGTATTGATAGTTCACTGATCAACTAAAAAACTTGTGTGTGAAAGAATATTGATGAAGCAGAAAAAGTTTTAGGACCTCTGGATCAACCCGAATGATACCATGAGAAGATCTGTAAAAGTTGTATTGAAGAAGATAAGCTATTACAGGGAGACCCATTGAGTATTTATGAGTCTACCATCTTGTACTATTCAGACAGTGACACAGACTCTTCACACACTTACATATTATCAAGACTGGTCAAGTCAACTAATGTTGACTTGACAAATACACTGGTATAGTTCCTAATAAAGTTTTTGTTCTTTGAGGAAAAGGGCAAATTAGATTAAAAGATGAAAACTCACAAAGCAGTGAGCTTCAAAGATTGAGCTAACAAGGCTAGCTCATACCAATTATGGCATCCCAATTATGAGAGTTGACAGAGAATAACCCTCAAATAATTTAGTGTGCAAATACCAATTGAAAATCGTACACTTAACAGCGATAATTAGTTGATTAGTATGCCTATACTTGCCTACTTTGAAGTTTTGTATTGGAATATTTGCCTACTTTCAATTAGTCTATATTATCCCTGAACTGTCTTAGATCCAGGTACAGATCGAGGTTAAGGAATGTGGGACTTGGGGAATGGTGCAAGTGCTCTTGGCCTCGGAAAAGGTCTTGTCCTAGTCTGTAAGCTTTGTCTTGTATGTCTCGAAGCGTGGGCAGTATTGATACTACGCAAGTGCATATGTGTGACACATGGTTCGGCAAGATGAGATGTAATTTGGTTGAATTATACAGTACAGTAAATAGGTAACTGGACCCTTGGGTATTGTGGCCGACATTGCCATACTGTGGTGTTTTCTGGCAATGCCAGAGAAGTAAAAACTCAGGAGCAGAGTACTGAGTACAATTAATCTAGTTGATGTCAATGTTCACGCATTTTAAACGTGGGAATATATTTGTAGATGACGCCAAAAGCAATTGCAGTAGGCGGACAGCCATGTAGAAAACCTAACATAACTGAAGGTAGGAAAAATCATCTCCTGTTTAGTACATATGAAGGAAATCTAGAAAGCAAAACCACTGGAATTGAGAATAAAACTGGTGGTTTGTATAGATATGGAAACTTGATGAATGAATGAATGAATGAATAACCACATCTTTGTAAAAGGTGATCACCAAATGGAGACGACAACGATCAGAAAATGACGTCCTCCTTTCTTTTCTGTACGATTGATTGCCGAATCAAAATTTTCGCAGGGGACCATTTTCTTTGTCGGGCCATGTCGGATGTTCTACAAAACGACAGGGCCCTTAGGTACCATGGTGATAACCACCTTCTTAGCATGTGATACCTTTGATATAGCAAACTAAAACAAGGGGCTGGAAGCTGATTTTTTTTTTCATTACTGGACCACAGCGATACTTTTAGTTACTGTAGGAAGTTTATGGATTTTTAGTTTGTAGATCTTTTTTTTTTTCTTCAAAAGATTATGTGAATCTCTTTTAGATTAAAATAAAGTCTGATCTTTATTTATGTTTTTAATTCTAAGTTGATGAATTCGTCATTGAAAATCGTTTTGATCTGCTGCAGAAAAGAATAGTTCATTTATCTGTTTAATGACCAGTAAATTGATATTGTTGAAAACGTGCCTTTCACGTTATATGATCGAAAATAATACTTCTTCAAAAGGATTGACAGAGATTTAATGCTTTTGACAAATAATGTTAGGATGGAAGACAATGTTCAATACGGGTTTGTTTGCTCTAACGTGCATGAATTGAATTTGGACAGTTTCTTTGGTACTTATGGTCGATGCTTACATATTCCTCTAGATTAGATCGAAATTAAAGGGCTAGGGGGATGTGGGATGTGGGACTTTAGGAATGGTGTAATGCCTTTTGGCCTACGCAGAGGTCTCGTCCAAGTCTGTAAGCTTGTCTTATGGGTCTATTGTGTGGACATTCATTTGATATTATGCGAGTGGGGATGTGAGGCGTGTTATGCACATGGTTCCGCAAAATGTATTTTTGCTGCATTTTGCAGTACAGTTCATAGGTAGTCTATCTATCAAATGGACCATCAGTAGTTGTGGCCAACATGCAATACAAAACACACAGCTTTCCTTTTATGGCAATGTCGGAAAAAAATTAGCTCAAAGTACACAAAGTGCATCTAGTTAATGTATATTTTCATGCATTTAAAACGTGGGAAACATGTTTACATACATGACGCCAAAGCAATGGCGGTAGGCACACCGTGCATTTACGCTTTTGTTTTATGGCAATGCCGAGAAAAATTAGTTCAGAATATACAGTTCATCTTGTTAATGAATATTTTCATGCATTTAAAACCTGGGAAACATGTTTCTGTACATGACACCTGTTTATGGGTAAAAATCGTTTCTGCCGATTTCAGTAAATTCGGTAGGCGAGTGAGAAACTGATTCAAACCCTAAACAAATGTGCTGCACGTGAGCACTTTATAGATTCGAGAGATCAATCTGTACAAGTCCGGCCTAAACCAAGAAATGGCCGTTCCGGACTTGCTTCGGTCACAAAGTGGAGGAGAAGGGTTGATTTGGGGAGGGAAGCAAAGAAAGGTGTTGAGACCAGAGTAGTTCTGGGAGAGTAGTATCTCGACTTGTATCAGAAAGTAAAAGCTTGGGAAGCTTGCAATTGATGGAAGCTTTTGGGAGAGCTTGCAAAGTTGCCTTTCTGAGAGTGTGGTATTTTTCTCCTGACCGAGACTTGTTGTCTGTTGGAAATAGGTAAGACCTATTTATACAAGTCGATATTGAAACGTACCCTGGCCTCATGAAGGAAGAGAGTAAAGGGTGAAATAATGGGAGGAGGTGGTAACCGCATGGTTTAATGGGCGAAAACGTTTTTCACCATTATTTCCTCTTTTATTTGACCGCTTTATTCCTTTTCACGCTTTCTTAATGTGAGCGTAGTGTACGCTTCATCTTTGTGACCGCCAAACCAAAACCCTAAAGAAGCATCCCCGCTTCTTGTGTCGATGTCTCGAGTGTTGGTTGCATCTTGAGTGCAAGTGGCGCTGCTAGTGGCGCGTGTGGCATGTCCCAATGGCATGTGCAGAATGCCTTGGTGGTAGGTTGCACGGTTTGCAAGTTAAGTTACCAGCGTGTGTGTTTGGCATGTGCCAATGGCATGTGCGGAATGCCTTGGTGGTAGGTTGCACGGTTTGCAAGTTAGGTTACCAGCGTGTGTGTTTGGCATGTGCCAATGGCATGTGCGAATGCCTTGGTGGTAGGTTGCACGGTTTGCAAGTTAGGCTACCAGCGTGTGTGTTTGGCATGTGCCAATGGCTCGTGCGGCCATGTTGACCTAGTTGCAAGTCTTGCAAGCCTAGGGCGCTATGTTTGGCGTGGGCCAAAGGCATAGCGGCTTGGAAGTATGGCTTGTGGCACGTGTTGGCATGTGTCAATGGCACGTGCGGCCATGTTGACCTAGTTGCAAGTCTTGCAAACCTAGGGCGCTATGTTGGGCGTGGGCCAAAGGCATAGCGGCTTGGAAATATGGCTTGCGGCACGTGTTGGCATGTGCCAATGGCACGTGCGGCCATGCTGACCTAGTTGCAAGTCTTGCAAACCTAGGGCGCTATGTTGGGCGTGGGCCAAAGGTATAGCGGCTTGGAAATATGGCTTGTGGCACGTGTTGGCATGTGCCAATGGCACGTGCGTCCATGTTGACCTAGTTGCAAGTCTTGCAAACCTAGGGCGCTATGTTGGGCGTGGGCCAAAGGCATAGCGGCTTGGAAATATGGCTTGCGGCACGTGTTGGCATGTGCCAATGGCACGTGCGGCCATGCTGACCTAGTTGGAAGTCTTGCAAACCTAGGGCGTTATGTTGGGCGTGGGCCAAAGGTATAGCGGCTTGGAAATATGGCTTGTGGCACGTGTGCGGAATGCCTTGGTGGTAGGTTGCACGGTTTGCAAGTTAGGCTACCAGCGTGTGTGTTTGGCATGTGCCAATGGCATGTGCGGAATGCCTTGGTGGTAGGTTGCACGGTTTGCAAGTTAAGCTACCAGCGTGTGTGTTTGGCATGTGCCAATGGCATGTGCGGAATGCCTTGGTGGTAGGTTGCACGGTTTGCAAGTTAGGCTACCAAATGTGTGTGTTTGGCATGTGCCAATGGCATGTGCGGAATGCCTTGGTGGTAGGTTGCACGGTTTGCAAGTTAGGCTACCAAATGATGTGTGTTTGGCATGTGCCAATGGCATGCGTGGCCGTTAGGGCCGTGGCCTTGGTAAGAAAAGCTACCAATGAGCATGTTGGCATGTGCCAATGGCATGCGTGGCCATTAGGCCGTGGTTTTGGTAGGAAAAGCTACCAAATGAGCATGTTGGCATGTGCCAATGGCATGCGTGGCCATTAGGGCCGTGGTTTTGGTAGGAAAAGCTACCGGCGAGCATGTTGGCATGTGCCAATGGCATGCGTGGCCATTAGGGCCGTGGTTTTGGTAGGAAAAAGCTACCAGCGAGCATGTTGGCATGTGCCAATGGCATGCGTGGCCGCTAGGGGCTGGGCCTTGGTAGGAAAAGCTACCAATGAGCATGTTGGCATGTGCCAATGGCATGCGTGGCCATTAGGGCCGTGGTTTTGGTAGGAAAAGCTACCAAATGAGCATGTTGGCATGTGCCAATGGCATGCGTGGCCATTAGGGCCGTGGTTTTGGTAGGAAAAGCTACCAAATGAGCATGTTGGCATGTGCCAATGGCATGCTTGGCCATTAGGGCCGTGGTTTTGGTAGGAAAAGCTACCAGCGAGCATGTTGGCATGTGCCAATGGCATGCGTGGCCATTAGGGCCGTGGTTTTGGTAGGAAAAGCTACCAGCGAGCATGTTGGCATGCGTGGCCGCTAGGGCTGTGGCCTTGGTAGGAAAAGCTACCAGCGAGCATGTTGGCATGTGCCAATGGCATGCGTGGCCGTTAGGGCCGTGGCTTTGGTAGGAAAAGATACCAGCGAGCATGTTGGCATGTGCCAATGGCATGCGTGGTGATAGGTGTAGAATACACCGTATTTACTATCTAGTAGTTTATGCTTTCTTTGCTATTTTTCTTGTAAATTATGTATTTTATGCTTGTTTTGAGTTTTGTAGCTACTTTGGAGTCGCACGGATGAAAAGAAGAAGAAATCACCCAATTTGAGCCAAAAGGGCGAAAAGGTCATTTTACAGGAGATTGATATATGGAGCCCAGCCAAGGTTAAGGGGCCACCCTATTTGAAAGAGTACTAAATACAGATCAGCTAAGGATAAGGGGCTGGAAACTGGTTAGCCCTTATCAGAACTAACCACTTATTAAGGCACCCAAACCGGGGTGGTTTTATGTGGGCATTTTAATCTCGTTTCGATTCCATACCCTAAAGTCAAGAGAGTTCTCTCATTTTTCTACACAGCACAAAAAGAGAAGCAAGCAACAGTGGCTGCTGCTCTGTCCGATTCAAGTTTTCAGTGTTCGATTCATTGGATTCGAGATGTTGATATCAATCTCAGTAGATCGATCGAGAGAGGTAAGGGTTCAATTCATCAAGAAGGAGGAGGAATGCAACGGTTGCTCTTGATCTGTGTTGCTGTTTACACATGAGAAGAGTAAGGAGAGGGTTTGAGCTGTGACGATGGGTTGGTGGTGGAATCGATCGATTCAATTCGACAGAGGAAGAACATGATGGTGTCTTTGCTTTGATTAAACAAGAGAGATCGGATGAAATGGGTCTACGATGGGTTGGTGGTAGTCTCGATGTGAAGCTCGGGAGATAGAGTTTTGTGAATCGAGAAGAATGAAGATCAGAAAGGGTTCTGATGAGTTTTGAGTTGTGTTTGTTGAACTCGAGAGGGTGGAAGCCCGATTTTCTCAAGCGAAGAATTGGGTTTGTGTTGGTAATGGTACTTGGACTCAAGTGGAGATGGCTGCCGAATAGCTCGGAGATGAAGAAATTAAGGTTTTAAAGGGGATTGAAGGAGCCGAGCTTGTGGTTTAGTGAGAAATTGATGTCATTGTTGAAGAAGCCGAGGTCTCGAAACTGGAGATGAAATTGATTGTCCTGTTGTCGCTATGGGGTCATGGACCGATGGAGTTTGAAGTCCAGAAAAGAGAATGAAGCCGCAATTGGAAGATTGAAGCAAGTTTGAAATGGTTGAAACTAGATGTATGTATAGGTTTGTCACAGAATCAAGAAAATAGGCCTGAAATTGGCCGGAAATCCTATAAACAAATGGAACTCCTGGCCAAATCGTCCTTCTCAGCGAGTTGACTTTGACCGATCCGACGATCCCGATGACCGATCCCAACCGAGTTCAACTCGATTCCGCGAGTCGAATTAATCAAGTCAGCCGAGTAAGTAGTCGACTCAAGATCGACTCACCGAGTGAGCCTGATTAGTGAGTCGGCCAACTCGAGTCGACTCAATCCTTCTTCTTGACCTCGTTGACTAACGTTGACCGACGGATGACTAGTTTGACCGTTAGTCCTAACGAGGACCTGGACGGAATATTCCGTCGGGAATATTCTTTCAACGGAGAAATTTCCGGGTGGCCGGGCGGTGACGTTTTTCCTGCCAAATTCCCCATAATCCCGGTTTTCCTACAGCCAAAAATTCCGAATTTTCTATGGACTTCTCTCATGGGTATGAAGACTTGGGCTAGGAATTGGATGGAGAATTGGACTCAAATTTGGAAAGAGAAGATGGAAGAAGAGAAAGACTTGAAATTGGAAATTGAATTGCAAAAGGAAAAGGATTCTAATCCTTAGAAGATTTGGAGAATTTTGAAGCCTATAAATAGAGAAGTTTTCTACAACTTCCACACATCTTTTTACACACACATCTCTACACACACAATTCTTTTCTTTTCTTATTCTTTGTGTGAACTTTTAACATGAGTAGTTAATTTTATTGATTGAGGATGAATTCCTAGTTCTTAATATGATTTGAGTTTTTGTTTTTAATTCTATCTTGAGATTTTTCACATGATTATCGATTGTTTTTACTAATAGGAGTGATCTTAAAGACATTCATGATTGATTGATAGATTGTTTAGAATGCATGCTAAATTGATTTGTTAGTTTAATCTAATGCTAGTGAAAGTTAGGAGATAAGTAATCGTTTCTAGACTCTTTACATAAGTAGCAAACACGAGACCTTGCGGAGGGATTCCGTGGAGCAATTGTGTGTAGAAACAACGCTAGAAAGTGAACCAAGCGAACCGAGTTTAACTACTAGTACTAAACCTAAATTCATAAATCTTAATGCATTCTCGGGAATTACATCTTGTAAGCGGACCTCAAGGTGGTTCTTTTGAATAGAATCGATAACTAAGCGGACCTGTTACTCGGTGAAATTAGGGATTTTGGGGCTAGCTAAAATGGACCTGCTATCCTACGGTTGGTGATAATCTGTGACTAATAACAAGTGGAAAAGAACATAACTTGATTCATTATTTTGCAACGAAGAAGGATTCCTTGATCTTATCTCTCTTATTGCTTTCAACTTTACCTTTTAATTGTTTTGTTTATTTTCTTTTGCTTTTTACACCCCCCTTTCGTGACAACTTTTACAACTAGAATCTCTTGCTCCTCGTGGGATCGACCTTGACTGCCCTATATTACTTGTTAATTAGGTAGTAAAGTATTAATTAATTTGATTGCACCTACGACACGCATCAAATTTTGGCGCCGTTGCCGGGGAGCAGCGGATGATTTTAGTTGTTTTTTATTTTGCTTTTTGCTTTATTCTTGCTTTGTTGGATTCTATTCCGTATCTAACTTAGTTTTTGAATCGTATTTCAGGTATTGGTTTTCCAATGTATGGTGGACAAGAGCAAGCATATTACAACAATCAATACGGTTTTCAACCTCAACATTATGACAAATTCCAACCATCCTTAGGATACAATCAAAACCAATATTTTGGCTATGATAAATTTTCTACAGAACCTTATGGATATTCTCATACATATCAACAACCTTATGACGGGTATGTAAGTGGACAATCACATGGATGGAAGGATAGTTATGCATCTAATAATTTGTTTTCTAGTAATGTGCAGACAGAGAATTTGGAATATACTCCTCTTCATCGTGTTTTTCCTTCACTTTTTCCAAAAGAGGAGATGCCGTCTAACGGTGGTAAGCGTGTGAACGTCAGGAAACTTGCACAGAAATTATACAAATTGGAAGATGATGGAGACTCGGAAGAGCTTGTCGCAGAAATTAGTAGGATTATTCATATGGAACTTAAACGACGTCGGGATAAAGGTTATGAAACCGATGAAGATTCTTATTATGGTGAGTCCGAAAATGAAGATGATTGTGTTGAAAAGGACAAACCTTTGGAAACTTTTGATGACGCTAGTGTAGATTACTCAAGCCTTGATCTTAATAATGATCAATCACCTATTCAAGAGGTAGAGCTTGAGGAGGATGCACTTAGTGCTTGGAAAAATTTCTTCGGGAAAGATGGGAGTCCGCGGAAGTGTATGAACGTTGCAACAATGAGGAAGTTATTTCAACTCCGGATCATAATAACGATCCTTCACCTATTCAAAAGGAGGAGTTTGGATATCACTTACCTATTGTTGTAAACAAAGTAACACCCTCACAAGAAGATCTTACAATTTATACCGAGGAAGATTATATGAGGAAGAATGGCCTGATTCCGATGATGAGAATGTTGAAGAGATGATTATAGAGGATGAAACCACATTCATTGATTTTGTGGAAGACCCAATTGAACTTGCTAATGATTATGATGATACCGAGACTATGGTTAAGGTAGAAAACGACGAAGAATGGTTGCAAGGTTTAATAGAGGACCACGATATACAAGAGGTAAGTAATTCACTTGAATTTTTTAAGGATGAAGAGGATTCTATAATACAAGAATTTGTGAAAGGTTTGTCTAACCCTTTGCCTATTGATTCTTCTCCTTTACCTCTTATTGGTTTGAATGTATGTGCTTCGAAAGTATTTTTGGATGATTTTGTTTCTAAATATCCACCATTGGAAACACTTGATGCTAACACTATGCAGGTTTGCCAAGAGGAATACATGGAAGTTCCCGAATTCTATGTTATTTATACACTTCCGAGTGTGGACGAGAATAAGTGTGGGGGAAATTTCTATCGAGCGATAACTTCACTATTGTTTTCTTGTGCTAATATTTGTATGGAGTTATTGTTTGCAAAACAGGTATTATGGGTGGATCCTCAAATTTTCAGATTGTTAGTATATGGGGAATGAATCATTCAAGAGCCAAGTCGGGCCATCGACTTTAAAACAAGCGCTTAATGGGAGGCAACCCATCGGTTTTGTATTTCTTATCCTTTTGTTTTTTTGTTATTTCTTTTTCTTGTTTCTTATCATGTTAAAATTTCCCACCTTGACTTTACTAGAGGATTCAATTACATTGAGGACAATGTAAGGTTTAAGTGTGGGGGAGTGGTTAAGCATGTTTTTAAAACAAAAATTACAAAAAAATTAAAAAGTTTTGAAAAAAAAAAAAAAAGTTTTACTTAAAAATTCCAACTTTTAAAGATTTTAGAGTCACTAGCATACTTCTAGGTATGTTTACATAGAGATTTTGACCGAAATAAATGAACTTGGAAATGTTAGAGAACTACATTCGGATTTCTTGCTTGTTTGAGTGTTAAATAATGGATTTAATCATGCCGGTGATGCGAATTTGGTGCAGGGAGAAGTGCGTTATTAGAGTTGCTTTGATCAATCATTAGTGGAGACTACCCGTATTCATATCATGTGAGGCACCGACCAGAAATTTTCCATCTACTAAAGAGCTTCTTTTGAGTGTGTGTCACCGTAAGTAAATTCCCGGGTAGAATGGTGAGCTACCCAACCTCCCACCAATAGAAGCACTACTCTTTGATCTCTTGAGTGCTAATTTTGTCAATCATGAGGGTGACGTCCATGGATGAAAGCTTCCTTCTTGTAGTTCGATTTGCAGTTAGCACCATTCTCTCTCGCGACAACAACGGATCCATAGAAACACATTCATCATCAACAAGAAGCGACATCAAAATCTACAAGGAAAGTTGGAAAAGTTTAAGGTTTATAAGCAACTAACGAGAAAAAGAGCAAATTTCATATTCAAGTAAAGCAACATACAAAGAGCGGATTTTACATATATGTTGAAGACTTACACTACAATGAGGTAATTTTATATTCAAGTATGAAGACTTATTCATGAAAACGAAGAAAAGTAAAAGGTGAAAATTTTTGAAGTTTATGATTTCAAGACGATACAAGTTGTGAAGAATCAAGCGGTAAAATACTTCTTCCACGGCCATGGTTTATTTTGTATTTAATTTCTCTTGTTGAAAAAAAAAAAAATAATAATGAAAAAAAAAAAAAAAAAAAAAAAAAAAAAAAAAAACAAGAGAAATATTTGTTTTGTTAATAAGCCGTGGGGAAGGAAGATATATAAGGAAGTTTCAAGCGACAAGGATTTTTAAGGTAAAAAGAGTTACAAATTGTTAAGGATTTATGAAATTCAAGGGTTTATCATCAATAGTTGAAACCGAAGACGAAGACTAAGGAGATAAAGACGAGGAGCTAAGACGTTTCTATTGGATGCCGTGAGAGTGGTGTTATCATAATTGGCGATCGGATGTGAAGGTAAGTAAGTAATCTCATCCTCGATAATATGGTTGATTTCCTTTCGTAGAGATCGTCAGAAAAATGGTTTTTCAAAATATTAAAAGATGTGGGTTTTTAAAAATTTCTAAGTTGTCCTTCCCACCATTCAACGTGTCGCAGAATTCTCTCTTCATTCCTACCGCACACATGTGAGAACCATAAAAAAGCCGTCTTTTTGAGTGCAATTATCATAAAATCCTTTTTGGTGAGGGCGTAAGTCGAGGCGAAATGCTTATTGATCGTTTCTCAAACACGCGTTCTCTCATTATGGTGTGGTTATTTCTCACTCAACAATTAAGAACGAGAATATGTTCTTTAGTATTTCTAACTTCTTATTACTAGCATGCGTAAACTCTATGTCCTCATAACTCTTTGGATGCTTAGGACGCTTGAACGCTTTGAAGTTGTGAGTTTTTAGTTTGATTTGCTCGAGGACTAGCAAAGTCTAAGTGTGGGGAATTTGATAGGTGTAGAATACACCGTATTTACTATCTAGTAGTTTATGCTTTCTTTGCTATTTTTCTTGTAAATTATGTATTTTATGCTTGTTTTGAGTTTTGTAGCTACTTTGGAGTCGCACGGATGAAAAGAAGAAGAAATCACCCAATTTGAGCCAAAAGGGCGAAAAGGTCATTTTACAGGAGATTGATATATGGAGCCCAGCCAAGGTTAAGGGGCCACCCTATTTGAAAGAGTACTAAATACAGATCAGCTAAGGATAAGGGACTGGAAACTGGTTAGCCCTTATCAGAACTAACCACTTATTAAGGCACCCAAACTGGGGGTGGTTTTATGTGGGCATTTTAATCCTGTTCGATTCCATACCCTAAAGTCAAGAGAGTTCTCTCATTTTTCTACACAGCACAAAAAGAGAAGCAAGCAACAGTGGCTGCTGCTCTGTCCGATTCAAGTTTTCAGTGTTCGATTCATTGGATTCGAGATGTTGATATCGATCTCAGTAGATCGATCGAGAGAGGTAAGGGTTCAATTCATCAAGAAGGAGGAGGAATGCAACGGTTGCTACTGATCTGTGTTGCTGTTTACACATGAGAAGAGTAAGGAGAGGGTTTGAGCTGTGACGATGGGTTGGTGGTGGAATCGATCGATTCAATTCGACAGAGGAAGAACAGATGGTGCTGCTTTGATTAAACAGAAGAGAGATCGGATGAAATGGGTCTACGATGGGTTGGTGGTAGTCTCTGATGTGAAGCTCAGGGAGATAGAGTTTTGTGAATCGAGAAGAATGAAGATCAGAAAGGGGTTCTGATGAGTTTTGGAGCTGTGCTGTTGAACTCAGAGGGTGGAAGCCTGATTTTCTGAAGCAGCAATTGGGTTTGTGTTGGTAATGGTACTGGACTCAGTGGAGATGGCTGCCGAATAGCTCAGAGATGAAGAAATTAAGGTTTTAAAGGGGATTGAAGGAGCTGAGCTTGTGGTTTAGTGAGAAATTGATGCTTGCTTGTTGAAGAAGCCGAGGTCTCGGCCTGGAGATGAAATTGATTGTCCTGTTCTTCGCTATGGGGTCCGTGGACCGATGGAGTTTGAAGTCTCATAAAGAGAATGAAGCCGCAATTGGAAGATTGAAGCAAGTTTGAAATGGTTGAAACTAGATGTATGTATAGGTTTGTCACAGGAACTGAAGAAAATAGGCCTGAAATTGGCCGGGAAATCCTATAAACAGCCGAAACTCGGCCAAATCGTCCTCCTGGCGAGTTGACTCGGACCGATCCGGACGATCCCGATGACCGATCCCAACCGAGTTCAGTGACTGATTCCGGTGAGCTGAATTAATCAAGTCAGCCGAGTAAGTAGCTGACTCAGTACTGACTCAGCTGAGTGAGCCCAGTTAGCTGAGTCAGAAGCTAACTCGAGTCTGACTCAATCCTTCTTCTTGACCTGTTGACTAACGTTGACTGACGGATGACCAGTTTGACCGTTAGTCCTAACGGAGGACCGGACGGAATATTCCGTCGAATATTCTTTCAACGGAGAAATTTCCAGGTGGCCGGCGGTGACGTTTTCCGGCCAAATTCCTAGCCATAATCCCGCTTTTCCGGCGAGCCAAAAATTCCAGAATTTTCTATGGACTTCTCTCATGGGTATGAAGACTTGGGCTAGGAATTGGATGGAGAATTGGACTCAAATTTGGAAAGAGAAGATGGAAGAAGAGAAAGACTTGAAATTGGAAATTGAATTGCAAAAGGAAAAGGATTCTAATCCTTAGAAGATTTGGAGAATTTTGAAGCCTATAAATAGAGAAGTTTTCTACAACTTCTACACATCTTTTTACACACACATCTCTACACACACAATTCTTTTCTTTTCTTATTCTTTGTGTGAACTTTTTAACATGAGTAGTTAATTTTATTGATTGAGGATGAATTCCTAGTTCTTAATATGATTTGAGTTTTTGTTTTTAATTCTATCTTGAGATTTTTCACATGATTATCGATTGTTTTTACTAATAGGAGTGATCTTAAAGACATTCATGATTGATTGATAGATTGTTTAGAATGCATGCTAAATTGATTTGTTAGTTTAATCTAATGCTAGTGAAAGTTAGGAGATAAGTAATCGTTTCTAGACTCTTTACATAAGTAGCAAACACGAGACCTTGCGAGGGATTCCGTGGAGCAATTGTGTGTAAAACAACGCTAGAAAGTGAACCAAGCGAACCGAGTTTAACTACTAGTACTAAACCTAAATTCATAAATCTTAATGCATTCTCGGGAATTACATCTTGTAAGCGGACCTCAAGGTGGTTCTTTTGAATAGAATCGATAACTAAGCGGACACATTACTCGGTGAAATTAGGGATTTTGGGGCTAGCTAAGCGGACCTGCTATCCTACGGTTGGTGATAATCATGTGACTAATAACAAGTGGAAAAGAACATAACTTGATTCATTATTTTGCAACGAAGAAGGATTCCTTGATCTTATCTCTCTTATTGCTTTCAACTTTACCTTTTAATTGTTTTGTTTATTTTCTTTTGCTTTTTACACCCCCTTTCGTGACAACTTTTACAACTAGAATCTCTTGCTCCTCGTGGGATCGACCTTGACTACCCTATATTACTTGTTAATTAGGTAGTAAAGTATTAATTAATTTGATTGCACCTACGACACGCATCAAATTTTGGCGCCGTTGTTGCTGGGAGCAGCGGATGATTTTAGTTGTTTTTTATTTTGCTTTTTGCTTTATTCTTGCTTTGTTGGATTCTATTCCGTATCTAACTTAGTTTTTGAATCGTATTTCGGTATTGGTTTTCCAATGTATGGTGGACAAGAGCAAGCATATTACAACAATCAATACGGTTTTCAACCTCAACATTATGACAAATTCCAACCATCCTTAGGATACAATCAAAACCAATATTTTGGCTATGATAAATTTTCTACGTAACCTTATGGATATTCTCATACATATCAACAACCTTATGACGGGTATGTAAGTGGACAATCACATGGATGGAAGGATAGTTATGCATCTAATAATTTGTTTTCTAGTAATGTGCAGACAGAGAATTTGGAATATACTCCTCTTCATCGTGTTTTTCCTTCACTTTTTCCAAAAGAGGAGATGCCGCCTAACGGTGGTAAGCGTGTGAACGTCAGGAAACTTGCACTGAAATTATACAAATTGGAAGATGATGGAGACTCGGAAGAGCTTGTCGCAGAAATTAGTAGGATTATTCATATGGAACTTAAACGACGTCGGGATAAAGGTTATGAAACCGATGAAGATTCTTATTATGGTGAGTCCGAAAATGAAGATGATTGTGTTGAAAAGGACAAACCTTTGGAAACTTTTGATGACGCTAGTGTAGATTACTCAAGCCTTGATCTTAATAATGATCAATCACCTATTCAAGAGGTAGAGCTTGAGGAGGATGCACTTAGTGCTTGGAAAAAATTTCTTCGGGAAAGATGGGAGTCCGCGGAAGTGTATGAACGTTGCAACAATGAGGAAGTTATTTCAACTCCGGATCATAATAACGATCCTTCACCTATTCAAAAGGAGGAGTTTGGATATCACTTACCTATTGTTGTAAACAAAGTAACACCCTCACAAGAAGATCTTACAATTTATACCGAGGAAGATTATATGAGGGAAGAATGGCCTGATTCCGATGATGAGAATGTTGAAGAGATGATTATAGAGGATGAAACCACATTCATTGATTTTGTGGAAGACCCAATTGAACTTGCTAATGATTATGATGATACCGAGACTATGGTTAAGGTAGAAAACGACGAAGAATGGTTGCAAGGTTTAATAGAGGACCACGATATACAAGAGGTAAGTAATTCACTTGAATTTTTTAAGGATGAAGAGGATTCTATAATACAAGAATTTGTGAAAGGTTTGTCTAACCCTTTGCCTATTGATTCTTCTCCTTTACCTCTTATTGGTTTGAATGTATGTGCTTCAAAGTATTTTTGGATGATTTTGTTTCTAAATATCCACCATTGGAAACACTTGATGCTAACACTATGCAGGTTTGCCAAGAAGAATACATGGAAGTTCCCGAATTCTATGTTCTTTATACACTTCCGAGTGTGGACGAGAATAAGTGTGGGGAAAATTTCTATCGAGCGATAACTTCACTATTGTTTTCTTGTGCTAATATTTGTATGGAGTTATTGTTTGCAAAACAGGTATTATGGGTGGATCCTCAAATTTTCGATTGTTAGTATATGGGGAATGAATCATTCAAGAGCCAAGTCGGGCCATCGACTTTAAAACAAGCGCTTAATGGGAGGCAACCCATCGGTTTTGTATTTCTTATCCTTTTGTTTTTTTGTTATTTCTTTTTCTTGTTTCTTATCATGTTAAAATTTCCCACCTTGACTTTACTAGGAGGATTCAATTACATTGAGGACAATGTAAGGTTTAAGTGTGGGGGAGTGGTTAAGCATGTTTTTAAAACAAAAATTACAAAAAAATTAAAAAAGTTTTGGAAAAAAAAAAAAAGTTTTACTTAAAAATTCCAACTTTTAAAGATTTTAGAGTCACTAGCATACTTCTAGGTATGTTTACATAGAGATTTTGACCGAAATAAATGAACTTGGAAATGTTAGAGAACTACATTCGGATTTCTTGCTTGTTTGAGTGTTAAATAATGGATTTAATCATGCCGGTGATGCGAATTTGGTGCAGGGAGAAGTGCGTTATTAGAGTTGCTGATCAATCATTAGTGGAGACTACCCGTATTCATATCATGTGAGGCACCGACCAGAAATTTTCCATCTACTAAAGAGTTTCTTTTGAGTGTGTGTCACCGTAAGTAAATTCCGGGTAGAATGGTGAGCTACCCAACCTCCCACCAATAGAAGCACTACTCTTTGATCTCTTGAGTGCTAATTTTGTCAATCATGAGGGTGACGTCCATGGATGAAAGCTTCCTTCTTGTAGTTCGATTTGCAGTTAGCACCATTCTCTCTCGCGACAACAACGGATCCATAGAAACACATTCATCATCAACAAGAAGCGACACCAAAATCTACAAGGAAAGTTGGAAAAGTTTAAGGTTTATAAGCAACTAACGAGAAAAAGAGCAAATTTCATATTCAAGTAAAGCAACATACAAAGAGCGGATTTTACATATATGTTGAAGACTTACACTACAATGAGGTAATTTTATATTCAAGTATGAAGACTTATTCATGAAAACGAAGAAAAGTAAAAGGTGAAAATTTTTGAAGTTTATGATTTCAAGACGATACAAGTTGTGAAGAATCAAGCGGTAAAATACTTCTTCCACGGCCATGGTTTATTTTGTATTTAATTTCTCTTGTTGAAAAAAAAAAAAAATAATGAAAAAAAAAAAAAAAAAAAAAAAAAAAAAAAACAAGAGAAATATTTGTTTTGTTAATAAGCCGTGGGGAAGGAAGATATATAAGGAAGTTTCAAGCGACAAGGATTTTTAAGGTAAAAAGAGTTACAAATTGTTAAGGATTTATGAAATTCAAGGGTTTATCATCAATAGTTGAAACCGAAGACGAAGACTAAGGAGATAAAGACGAGGAGCGGAAGACGTTTCTATTGGATGCCGTGAGAGTGGTGTTATCATAATTGGCGATCGGATGTGAAGGTAAGTAAGTAATCTCATCCTCGATAATATGGTTGATTTCCTTTCGTAGAGATCGTCAGAAAATGGTTTTTCAAAATATTAAAAGATGTGGGTTTTTAAAAATTTCTAAGTTGTCCTTCCCACCATTCAACGTGTCGCAGAATTCTCTCTTCATTCCTACCTGCACACATGTGAGAACCATAAAAAGCCAGTCTTTTTGAGTGCAATTATAATAAAATCCTTTTTGGTGAGGCAGAAGTCGAGGCGAAATGCTTATTGATCGTTTCTCAAACACGCGTTCTCTCATTATGGTGTGGTTATTTCTCACTCAACAATTACGAACGAGAATATGTTCTTTAGTATTTCTAACTTCTTATTACTAGCATGCAGAAACTCTATGTCCTCATAACTCTTTGGATGCTTAGGACGCTTGAACGCTTTGAAGTTGTGAGTTTTTAGTTTGATTTGCTCGAGGACTAGCAAAGTCTAAGTGTGGGGGAATTTGATAGGTGTAGAATACACCGTATTTACTATCTAGTAGTTTATGCTTTCTTTGCTATTTTTCTTGTAAATTATGTATTTTATGCTTGTTTTGAGTTTTGTAGCTACTTTGGAGTCGCACGGATGAAAAGAAGAAGAAATCACCCAATTTGAGCCAAAAGGGCGAAAAAGGTCATTTTACAGAGATTGATATATGGAGCCCAGCCAAGGTTAAGGGGCCACCCTATTTGAAAGAGTACTAAATACGAATCGCCTAAGGATAAGGGGCTGGAAACTGGTTAGCCCTTATCAGAACTAACCACTTATTAAGGCACCCAAACTGGGGGTGGTTTTATGTGGGCATTTTAATCCTGTTCGATTCCATACCCTAAAGTCAAGAGAGTTCTCTCATTTTTCTACACAGCACAAAAAGAGAAGCAAGCAACAGTGGCTGCTGCTCTGTCCGATTCAAGTTTTCAGTGTTCGATTCATTGGATTCGAGATGTTGATATCGATCTCAGTAGATCGATCGAGAGAGGTAAGGGTTCAATTCATCAAGAAGGAGGAGGAATGCAACGGTTGCTACTGATCTGTGTTGCTGTTTACACATGAGAAGAGTAAGGAGAGGGTTTGAGCTGTGACGATGGGTTGGTGGTGGAATCGATCGATTCAATTCGACAGAGGAAGAACAGATGGTGCTGCTTTGATTAAACAGAAGAGAGATCGGATGAAATGGGTCTACGATGGGTTGGTGGTAGTCTCTGATGTGAAGCTCAGGGAGATAGAGTTTTGTGAATCGAGAAGAATGAAGATCAGAAAGGGGTTCTGATGAGTTTTGAGCCGTGTCTTTGTTGAACTCGAGAGGGTGGAAGCCTGATTTTCTCAAGCGGAATTGGGTTTGTGTTGGTAATGGTACTGACTCGGTGGAGATGGCTGCTTAGAATAGCTCGAGATGAAGAAATTAAGGTTTTAAAGGGGATTGAAGGAGCCGAGCTTGTGGTTTAGTGAGAAATTGATGTCGCTGTTGAAGAAGCCGAGGTCTCGTAAATCCGGAGATGAAATTGATTGTCCTGTTCTTCTGCATGGGCCGTGGACTCGATGGAGTTTGAAGTCTCAGAAAGAGAATGAAGCCGCAATTGGAAGATTGAAGCAAGTTTGAAATGGTTGAAACTAGATGTATGTATAGGTTTGTCACAGAATCAAGAAAATAGGCCCGAAATTGGCCGGAAATCCTATAAACAACAAAACTCGGCCAAATCGTCCTTCCACGAGTTGACTCGGACCGATCCGGGACGATCCCGATGACCGATCCCAACCGAGTTCGATGATCGATTCCTGGTGAGTCAATTAATCAAGTCGGCCGAGTAAGTAGTCGACTCAAGATCGACTCACCGAGTGAGCCCGCTTAGGCGAGTCGAAGCTAACTCGAGTCTGACTCAATCCTTCTTCTTGACCTGTTGACTAACGTTGACTGACGGATGACCAGTTTGACCGTTAGTCCTAACGGAGGACCGGACGGAATATTCCGTCGAATATTCTTTCAACGGAGAAATTTCCAGGTGGCCGGCGGTGACGTTTTCCGGCCAAATTCCGGCCATAATCCCGAGTTTTCCTACGAGCCAAAAATTCCAGAATTTTCTATGGACTTCTCTCATGGGTATGAAGACTTGGGCTAGGAATTGGATGGAGAATTGGACTCAAATTTGGAAAGAGAAGATGGAAGAAGAGAAAGACTTGAAATTGGAAATTGAATTGCAAAAGGAAAAGGATTCTAATCCTTAGAAGATTTGGAGAATTTTGAAGCCTATAAATAGAGAAGTTTTCTACAACTTCTACACATCTTTTTACACACACATCTCTACACACACAATTCTTTTCTTTTCTTATTCTT
Source organism: Papaver armeniacum (assembly GCA_023531295.1). Taxonomy (NCBI): domain Eukaryota; kingdom Viridiplantae; phylum Streptophyta; class Magnoliopsida; order Ranunculales; family Papaveraceae; genus Papaver; species Papaver armeniacum. Next base: position 1,068,868 of record JAJJWW010006602.1, on the reverse strand, counting down.
TGTGTGAACTTTTTAACATGAGTAGTTAATTTTATTGATTGAGGATGAATTCCTAGTTCTTAATATGATTTGAGTTTTTGTTTTTAATTCTATCTTGAGATTTTTCACATGATTATCGATTGTTTTTACTAATAGGAGTGATCTTAAAGACATTCATGATTGATTGATAGATTGTTTAGAATGCATGCTAAATTGATTTGTTAGTTTAATCTAATGCTAGTGAAAGTTAGGAGATAAGTAATCGTTTCTAGACTCTTTACATAAGTAGCAAACACGAGACCTTGCGAGGGATTCCGTGGAGCAATTGTGTGTAGAAACAACGCTAGAAAGTGAACCAAGCGAACCGAGTTTAACTACTAGTACTAAACCTAAATTCATAAATCTTAATGCATTCTGGGAATTACATCTTGTAAGCGGACCTCAAGGTGGTTCTTTTGAATAGAATCTGATAACTAAGCGGACCTGTTACTCAGGGAAATTAGGGATTTTGGGGCTAGCTAAGCGGACCTGCTATCCTACGGTTGGTGATAATCATGACTAATAACAAGTGGAAAAGAACATAACTTGATTCATTATTTTGCAACGAAGAAGGATTCCTTGATCTTATCTCTCTTATTGCTTTCAACTTTACCTTTTAATTGTTTTGTTTATTTTCTTTTGCTTTTTACACCCCCTTTCGTGACAACTTTTACAACTAGAATCTCTTGCTCCTCGTGGGATCGACCTTGACTGCCCTATATTACTTGTTAATTAGGTAGTAAAGTATTAATTAATTTGATTGCACCTACGACACGCATCAAATTTTGGCGCCGTTGCCCGGGAGCAATGGATGATTTTAGTTGTTTTTTATTTTGCTTTTTGCTTTATTCTTGCTTTGTTGGATTCTATTCCGTATCTAACTTAGTTTTTGAATCGTATTTCGTATTGGTTTTCCAATGTATGGTGGACAAGAGCAAGCATATTACAACAATCAATACGGTTTTCAACCTCAACATTATGACAAATTCCAACCATCCTTAGGATACAATCAAAACCAATATTTTGGCTATGATAAATTTTCTATTAACCTTATGGATATTCTCATACATATCAACAACCTTATGACGGGTATGTAAGTGGACAATCACATGGATGGAAGGATAGTTATGCATCTAATAATTTGTTTTCTAGTAATGTGCGACAGAGAATTTGGAATATACTCCTCTTCATCGTGTTTTTCCTTCACTTTTTCCAAAAGAGGAGATGCCGTCTAACGGTGGTAAGCGTGTGAACGTCAGAAACTTGCACAAATTATACAAATTGGAAGATGATGGAGACTCGGAAGAGCTTGTCGCAGAAATTAGTAGGATTATTCATATGGAACTTAAACGACGTCGGGATAAAGGTTATGAAACCGATGAAGATTCTTATTATGGTGAGTCCGAAAATGAAGATGATTGTGTTGAAAAGGACAAACCTTTGGAAACTTTTGATGACGCTAGTGTAGATTACTCAAGCCTTGATCTTAATAATGATCAATCACCTATTCAAGAGGTAGAGCTTGAGGAAGATGCATTTATTGCTTGGCAAAAATTTCTTCGGGAAAGATGGGAGTCCGCGGAAGTGTATGAACGTTGCAACAATGAGGAAGTTATTTCAACTCCGGATCATAATAACGATCCTTCACCTATTCAAAAGGAGGAGTTTGGATATCACTTACCTATTGTTGTAAACAAAGTAACACCCTCACAAGAAGATCTTACAATTTATACCGAGGAAGATTATATGAGGGAAGAATGGCCCGATTCCGATGATGAGAATGTTGAAGAGATGATTATAGAGGATGAAACCACATTCATTGATTTTGTGGAAGACCCAATTGAACTTGCTAATGATTATGATGATACCGAGACTATGGTTAAGGTAGAAAACGACGAAGAATGGTTGCAAGGTTTAATAGAGGACCACGATATACAAGAGGTAAGTAATTCACTTGAATTTTTTAAGGATGAAGAGGATTCTATAATACAAGAATTTGTGAAAGGTTTGTCTAACCCTTTGCCTATTGATTCTTCTCCTTTACCTCTTATTGGTTTGAATGTATGTGCTTCAAAGTATTTTTGGATGATTTTGTTTCTAAATATCCACCATTGGAAACACTTGATGCTAACACTATGCAGGTTTGCCAAGAGGAATACATGGAAGTTCCCGAATTCTATGTTCTTTATACACTTCCGAGTGTGGACGAGAATAAGTGTGGGGGAAATTTCTATCGAGCGATAACTTCACTATTGTTTTCTTGTGCTAATATTTGTATGGAGTTATTGTTTGCAAAACAGGTATTATGGGTGGATCCTCAAATTTTCAGATTGTTAGTATATGGGGAATGAATCATTCAAGAGCCAAGTCGGGCCATCGACTTTAAAACAAGCGCTTAATGGGAGGCAACCCATCGGTTTTGTATTTCTTATCCTTTTGTTTTTTTGTTATTTCTTTTTCTTGTTTCTTATCATGTTAAAATTTCCCACCTTGACTTTACTAGGAGGATTCAATTACATTGAGGACAATGTAAGGTTTAAGTGTGGGGGAGTGGTTAAGCATGTTTTTAAAACAAAAATTACAAAAAAATTAAAAAAGTTTTGAAAAAAAAAAAAAAAGTTTTACTTAAAAATTCCAACTTTTAAAGATTTTAGAGTCACTAGCATACTTCTAGGTATGTTTACATAGAGATTTTGACCGAAATAAATGAACTTGGAAATGTTAGAGAACTACATTCGGATTTCTTGCTTGTTTGAGTGTTAAATAATGGATTTAATCATGCCGGTGATGCGCGAATTTGGTGCAGGGAGAAGTGCGTTATTAGAGTTGCTGATCAATCATTAGTGGAGACTACCCGTATTCATATCATGTGAGGCACCGACCAGAAATTTTCCATCTACTAAAGAGCTTCTTTTGAGTGTGTGTCACCGTAAGTAAATTCCGGGTAGAATGGTGAGCTACCCAACCTCCCACCAATAGAAGCACTACTCTTTGATCTCTTGAGTGCTAATTTTGTCAATCATGAGGGTGACGTCCATGGATGAAAGCTTCCTTCTTGTAGTTCGATTTGCGCTAGCACCATTCTCTCTCGCGACAACAACGGATCCATAGAAACACATTCATCATCAACAAGAAGCGACACCAAAATCTACAAGGAAAGTTGGAAAAGTTTAAGGTTTATAAGCAACGGAACGAGAAAAAGAGCAAATTTCATATTCAAGTAAAGCAACATACAAAGAGCGGATTTTACATATATGTTGAAGACTTACACTACAATGAGGTAATTTTATATTCAAGTATGAAGACTTATTCATGAAAACGAAGAAAAGTAAAAGGTGAAAATTTTTGAAGTTTATGATTTCAAGACGATACAAGTTGTGAAGAATCAAGCGGTAAAATACTTCTTCCACGGCCATGGTTTATTTTGTATTTAATTTCTCTTGTTGAAAAAAAAAAAAAAAAAAAAAAAAAAAAAAAAAAAAAAAAAAAGAGAAAAACAAGAGAAATATTTGTTTTGTTAATAAGCCGTGGGGAAGGAAGATATATAAGGAAGTTTCAAGCGACAAGGATTTTTAAGGTAAAAAGAGTTACAAATTGTTAAGGATTTATGAAATTCAAGGGTTTATCATCAATAGTTGAAACCGAAGACGAAGACTAAGGAGATAAAGACGAGGAGCGGAAGACGTTTCTATTGGATGCCGTGAGAGTGGTGTTATCATAATTGGCGATCGATGTGAAGGTAAGTAAGTAATCTCATCCTCGATAATATGGTTGATTTCCTTTCGTAGAGATCGTCAGAAAATGGTTTTTCAAAATATTAAAAGATGTGGGTTTTTAAAAATTTCGGAAGTTGTCCTTCCCACCATTCAACGTGTCGCAGGAATTCTCTCTTCATTCCTACCGCACACATGTGAGAACCATAAAAAGCCGTCTTTTTGAGTGCAATTATCATAAAATCCTTTTTGGTGAGGCGTAAGTCGAGGCGAAATGCTTATTGATCGTTTCTCAAACACGCGTTCTCTCATTATGGTGTGGTTATTTCTCACTCAACAATTAAGAACGAGAATATGTTCTTTAGTATTTCTAACTTCTTATTACTAGCATGCGAAACTCTATGTCCTCATAACTCTTTGGATGCTTAGGACGCTTGAACGCTTTGAAGTTGTGAGTTTTTAGTTTGATTTGCTCGAGGACTAGCAAAGTCTAAGTGTGGGGAATTTGATAGGTGTAGAATACACCGTATTTACTATCTAGTAGTTTATGCTTTCTTTGCTATTTTTCTTGTAAATTATGTATTTTATGCTTGTTTTGAGTTTTGTAGCTACTTGGGAGTCGCACGGATGAAAAGAAGAAGAAATCACCCAATTTGAGCCAAAAGGGCTAAAAGGTCATTTTACAGAGATTGATATATGGAGCCCAGCCAAGGTTAAGGGGCCACCCTATTTGAAAGAGTACTAAATACAGATCAGCTAAGGATAAGGGGCTGGAAACTGGTTAGCCCTTATCAGAACTAACCACTTATTAAGGCACCCAAACTGGGGGTGGTTTTATGTGGGCATTTTAATCCTGTTCGATTCCATACCCTAAAGTCAAGAGAGTTCTCTCATTTTTCTACACAGCACAAAAAGAGAAGCAAGCAACAAAGTGGTCGCTCTCCCGTCCGATTCAAGTTTTCAAAGTGTTCGATTCATTGGATTCGAGATGTTGATATCGATCTCAGAGAGATCGATCGAGAGAGGTAAGGGTTCAATTCATCAAGAAGGAGGAGGAATGCAACGGTTGCTACTTGATCTCGTGTTGTTTGTTTACACATGAGAAGAGTAAGGAGAGGGTTTGAGCTGTGACGATGGGTTGGTGGTGGAATCGATCGATTCAATTCGACAGAGGAAGAACAGATGGTGCTGCTTTGATTAAATAGAAGAGAGATCGGATGAAATGGGTCTACGATGGGTTGGTGGTAGTCTCTGATGTGAAGCTCAGGGAGATAGAGTTTTGTGAATCGAGAAGAATGAAGATCAGAAAGGGGTTCTGATGAGTTTTGGAGCTGTGCTGTTGAACTCAGAGGGTGGAAGCCTGATTTTCTGAAGCAGCAATTGGGTTTGTGTTGGTAATGGTACTGGACTCAGTGGAGATGGCTGCCGAATAGCTCAGAGATGAAGAAATTAAGGTTTTAAAGGGGATTGAAGGAGCTGAGCTTGTGGTTTAGTGAGAAATTGATGCTGCTGTTGAAGAAGCTGAGGTCTCAGAAACTGGAGATGAAATTGATTGTCCTGTTGCTGCTATGGGGCTGTGGACTGATGGAGTTTGAAGTCTATAAAGAGAATGAAGCCGCAATTGGAAGATTGAAGCAAGTTTGAAATGGTTGAAACTAGATGTATGTATAGGTTTGTCACAGGAACTGAAGAAAATAGGCCTGAAATTGGCCGGGAAATCCTATAAACAAAATGAAACTCGGCCAAATCGTCCTCTGGCGAGTTGACTCTGACCGATCCGACGATCCCGATGACCGATCCCAACCGAGTTCAATGGATCGATTCCTATGAGTCAATTAATCAAGTCACCGAGTAAGTAGTCGACTCGATCGACTCACCGAGTGAGCCCAGTTAGCTGAGTCAGAAGCTAACTCGAGTCTGACTCAATCCTTCTTCTTGACCTGTTGACTAACGTTGACTGACGGATGACCAGTTTGACCGTTAGTCCTAACGGAGGACCGGACGGAATATTCCGTCGAATATTCTTTCAACGGAGAAATTTCCAGGTGGCCGGCGGTGACGTTTTCCGGCCAAATTCCGGCCATAATCCCAGTTTTCCGGCGAGCCAAAAATTCCAGAATTTTCTATGGACTTCTCTCATGGGTATGAAGACTTGGGCTAGGAATTGGATGGAGAATTGGACTCAAATTTGGAAAGAGAAGATGGAAGAAGAGAAAGACTTGAAATTGGAAATTGAATTGCAAAAGGAAAAGGATTCTAATCCTTAGAAGATTTGGAGAATTTTGAAGCCTATAAATAGAGAAGTTTTCTATAACTTCTACACATCTTTTTACACACACATCTCTACACACACAATTCTTTTCTTTTCTTATTCTTTGTGTGAACTTTTTAACATGAGTAGTTAATTTTATTGATTGAGGATGAATTCCTAGTTCTTAATATGATTTGAGTTTTTGTTTTTAATTCTATCTTGAGATTTTTCACATGATTATCGATTGTTTTTACTAATAGGAGTGATCTTAAAGACATTCATGATTGATTGATAGATTGTTTAGAATGCATGCTAAATTGATTTGTTAGTTTAATCTAATGCTAGTGAAAGTTAGGAGATAAGTAATCGTTTCTAGACTCTTTACATAAGTAGCAAACACGAGACCTTGCGGAGGGATTCCGTGGAGCAATTGTGTGTAGAAACAACGCTAGAAAGTGAACCAAGCGAACCGAGTTTAACTACTAGTACTAAACCTAAATTCATAAATCTTAATGCATTCTGGGAATTACATCTTGTAAGCGGACCTCAAGGTGGTTCTTTTGAATAGAATCTGATAACTAAGCGGACCTGTTACTCAGTGAAATTAGGGATTTTGGGGCTAGCTAAGCGGACCTGCTATCCTACGGTTGGTGATAATCTGTGACTAATAACAAGTGGAAAAGAACATAACTTGATTCATTATTTTGCAACGAAGAAGGATTCCTTGATCTTATCTCTCTTATTGCTTTCAACTTTACCTTTTAATTGTTTTGTTTATTTTCTTTTGCTTTTTACACCCCCCTTTCGTGACAACTTTTACAACTAGAATCTCTTGCTCCTCGTGGGATCGACCTTGACTGCCCTATATTACTTGTTAATTAGGTAGTAAAGTATTAATTAATTTGATTGCACCTACGACACGCATCAAATTTTGGCGCCGTTCTGTCGGGGAGCAATGGATGATTTTAGTTGTTTTTTATTTTGCTTTTTGCTTTATTCTTGCTTTGTTGGATTCTATTCCGTATCTAACTTAGTTTTTGAATCGTATTTCGGTATTGGTTTTCCAATGTATGGTGGACAAGAGCAAGCATATTACAACAATCAATACGGTTTTCAACCTCAACATTATGACAAATTCCAACCATCCTTAGGATACAATCAAAACCAATATTTTGGCTATGATAAATTTTCTACAGAACCTTATGGATATTCTCATACATATCAACAACCTTATGACGGGTATGTAAGTGGACAATCACATGGATGGAAGGATAGTTATGCATCTAATAATTTGTTTTCTAGTAATGTGCGTACAGAGAATTTGGAATATACTCCTCTTCATCGTGTTTTTCCTTCACTTTTTCCAAAAGAGGAGATGCCGTCTAACGGTGGTAAGCGTGTGAACGTCAGAAACTTGCACGTAAATTATACAAATTGGAAGATGATGGAGACTCGGAAGAGCTTGTCGCAGAAATTAGTAGGATTATTCATATGGAACTTAAACGACGTCGGGATAAAGGTTATGAAACCGATGAAGATTCTTATTATGGTGAGTCCGAAAATGAAGATGATTGTGTTGAAAAGGACAAACCTTTGGAAACTTTTGATGACGCTAATGTAGATTACTCAAGCCTTGATCTTAATAATGATCAATCACCTATTCAAGAGGTAGAGCTTGAGGAGGATGCACTTAGTGCTTGGAAAAAATTTCTTCGGGAAAGATGGGAGTCCGCGGAAGTGTATGAACGTTGCAACAATGAGGAAGTTATTTCAACTCCGGATCATAATAACGATCCTTCACCTATTCAAAAGGAGGAGTTTGGATATCACTTACCTATTGTTGTAAACAAAGTAACACCCTCACAAGAAGATCTTACAATTTATACCGAGGAAGATTATATGAGGGAAGAATGGCCTGATTCCGATGATGAGAATGTTGAAGAGATGATTATAGAGGATGAAACCACATTCATTGATTTTGTGGAAGACCCAATTGAACTTGCTAATGATTATGATGATACCGAGACTATGGTTAAGGTAGAAAACGACGAAGAATGGTTGCAAGGTTTAATAGAGGACCACGATATACAAGAGGTAAGTAATTCACTTGAATTTTTTAAGGATGAAGAGGATTCTATAATACAAGAATTTGTGAAAGGTTTGTCTAACCCTTTGCCTATTGATTCTTCTCCTTTACCTCTTATTGGTTTGAATGTATGTGCTTCAAAGTATTTTTGGATGATTTTGTTTCTAAATATCCACCATTGGAAACACTTGATGCTAACACTATGCAGGTTTGCCAAGAGGAATACATGGAAGTTCCCGAATTCTATGTTCTTTATACACTTCCGAGTGTGGACGAGAATAAGTGTGGGGGAAATTTCTATCGAGCGATAACTTCACTATTGTTTTCTTGTGCTAATATTTGTATGGAGTTATTGTTTGCAAAACAGGTATTATGGGTGGATCCTCAAATTTTCAGATTGTTAGTATATGGGGAATGAATCATTCAAGAGCCAAGTCGGGCCATCGACTTTAAAACAAGCGCTTAATGGGAGGCAACCCATCGGTTTTGTATTTCTTATCCTTTTGTTTTTTGTTATTTCTTTTTCTTGTTTCTTATCATGTTAAAATTTCCCACCTTGACTTTACTAGGAGGATTCAATTACATTGAGGACAATGTAAGGTTTAAGTGTGGGGGAGTGGTTAAGCATGTTTTTAAAACAAAAATTACAAAAAAATTAAAAAAGTTTTGAAAAAAAAAAAAAAAAAGTTTTACTTAAAAATTCCAACTTTTAAAGATTTTAGAGTCACTAGCATACTTCTAGGTATGTTTACATAGAGATTTTGACCGAAATAAATGAACTTGGAAATGTTAGAGAACTACATTCGGATTTCTTGCTTGTTTGAGTGTTAAATAATGGATTTAATCATGCCGGTGATGCGAATTTGGTGCAGGGAGAAGTGCGTTATTAGAGTTGCTGATCAATCATTAGTGGAGACTACCCGTATTCATATCATGTGAGGCACCGACCAGAAATTTTCCATCTACTAAAGAGCTTCTTTGAGAGTGTGTGTCACCGTAAGTAAATTCCGGGTAGAATGGTGAGCTACCCAACCTCCCACCAATAGAAGCACTACTCTTTGATCTCTTGAGTGCTAATTTTGTCAATCATGAGGGTGACGTCCATGGATGAAAGCTTCCTTCTTGTAGTTCGATTTGCAGTTAGCACCATTCTCTCTCGCGACAACAACGGATCCATAGAAACACATTCATCATCAACAAGAAGCGACACCAAAATCTACAAGGAAAGTTGGAAAAGTTTAAGGTTTATAAGCAACGGAACGAGAAAAAGAGCAAATTTAAGCAACATACAAAGAGCGGATTTTACATATATGTTGAAGACTTACACTACAATGAGGTAATTTTATATTCAAGTATGAAGACTTATTCATGAAAACGAAGAAAAGTAAAAGGTGAAAATTTTTGAAGTTTATGATTTCAAGACGATACAAGTTGTGAAGAATCAAGCGGTAAAATACTTCTTCCACGGCCATGGTTTATTTTGTATTTAATTTCTCTTGTTGAAAAAAAAAAAAAAAAAAATAATAATGAAAAAAAAAAAAAAAAAAAAAAGAGAAAAAGAAGAGAAATATTTGTTTTGTTAATAAGCCGTGGGGAAGGAAGATATATAAGGAAGTTTCAAGCGACAAGGATTTTTAAGGTAAAAAGAGTTACAAATTGTTAAGGATTTATGAAATTCAAGGGTTTATCATCAATAGTTGAAACCGAAGACGAAGACTAAGGAGATAAAGACGAGGAGCGGAAGACGTTTCTATTGGATGCCGTGAGAGTGGTGTTATCATAATTGGCGATCGGATGTGAAGGTAAGTAAGTAATCTCATCCTCGATAATATGGTTGATTTCCTTTCGTAGAGATCGTCAGAAAAATGGTTTTTCAAAATATTAAAAGATGTGGGTTTTTAAAAATTTCTAAGTTGTCCTTCCCACCATTCAACGTGTCGCAGAATTCTCTCTTCATTCCTACCGCACACATGTGAGAACCATAAAAAAGCCAGTCTTTTGAGTGCAATTATCATAAAATCCTTTTTGGTGAGGCGTGTCGAGGCGAAATGCTTATTGATCGTTTCTCAAACACGCGTTCTCTCATTATGGTGTGGTTATTTCTCACTCAACAATTAAGAACGAGAATATGTTCTTTAGTATTTCTAACTTCTTATTACTAGCATGCAGAAACTCTATGTCCTCATAACTCTTTGATGCTTAGGACGCTTGAACGCTTTGAAGTTGTGAGTTTTTAGTTTGATTTGCTCGAGGACTAGCAAAGTCTAAGTGTGGGGGAATTTGATAGGTGTAGAATACACCGTATTTACTATCTAGTAGTTTATGCTTTCTTTGCTATTTTTCTTGTAAATTATGTATTTTATGCTTGTTTTGAGTTTTATAGCTACTTTGGAGTCGCACTGGATGAAAAGAAGAAGAAATCACCCAATTTGAGCCAAAAGGGCGAAAAGGTCATTTTACAGAGATTGATATATGGAGCCCAGCCAAGGTTAAGGGGCCACCCTATTTGAAAGAGTACTAAATACGACTATCACCTAAGGATAAGGGGTCCTGGAAACTGGTTAGCCCTTATCAGAACTAACCACTTATTAAGGCACCCAAACTGGGGGTGGTTTTATGTGGGCATTTTAATCCTGTTCGATTCCATACCCTAAAGTCAAGAGAGTTCTCTCATTTTTCTACACAGCACAAAAAGAGAAGCAAGCAACAGTGGCTGCTGCTCTGTCCGATTCAAGTTTTCAGTGTTCGATTCATTGGATTCGAGATGTTGATATCGATCTCATGATCGATCGAGAGAGGTAAGGGTTCAATTCATCAAGAAGGAGGAGGAATGCAACGGTTGCTTACTGCGATCCGTGTTGTCGTTTACACATGAGAAGAGTAAGGAGAGGGTTTGAGCTGTGACGATGGGTTGGTGGTGGAATCGATCGATTCAATTCGACAGAGGAAGAACAGATGGTGCTGCTTTGATTAAATAGAAGAGAGATCGGATGAAATGGGTCTACGATGGGTTGGTGGTAGTCTCTGATGTGAAGCTCAGGGAGATAGAGTTTTGTGAATCGAGAAGAATGAAGATCGTAAAGGGGGTTGATGAGTTTTGAGTCGTGTCCATTGAACTCGAGAGGGTGGAAGCCCGATTTTCTCAAGCAAAGAATTGGGTTTGTGTTGGTAATGGTACTGGACTCGGTGGAGATGGCTGCCGAATAGCTCGTGAGATGAAGAAATTAAGGTTTTAAAGGGGATTGAAGGAGCTTGCTTGGGTTTAGTGAGAAATTGATGTCAGCTGTTGAAGAAGCCGAGGTCTCGAAACTGGAGATGAAATTGATTGTCCTGTTCACGCTATGGGGTCAGTGGACCGATGGAGTTTGAAGTCCAGAAAGAGAATGAAGCCGCAATTGGAAGATTGAAGCAAGTTTGAAATGGTTGAAACTAGATGTATGTATAGGTTTGTCACAGAATCAAGAAAATAGGCCTCGAAATTGGCCTAGAAATCCTATAAATGGCCAAACTCGGCCAAATCGTCCTCCCGAAGCGAGTTGACTCTGGACCGATCCCACGATCCCGATGACCGATCCCAACCGAGTTCAAGATCGATTCCTATGAGTCAATTAATCAAGTCACCGAGTAAGTAGTCACTCAAGATCGACTCACCGAGTGAGCCCAGCTAATTGAGAGTCGGCTAACTCGAGTCTGACTCAATCCTTCTTCTTGACCTGTTGACTAACGTTGACTGACGGATGACCAGTTTGACCGTTAGTCCTAACGGAGGACCGGACGGAATATTCCGCCGAATATTCTTTCAACGGAGAAATTTCCAGGTGGCCGGCGGTGACGTTTTCCGGCCAAATTCCGGCCATAATCCCAGTTTTCCGGCGAGCCAAAAATTCCAGAATTTTCTATGGACTTCTATCATGGGTATGAAGACTTGGGCTAGGAATTGGATGGAGAATTGGACTCAAATTTGGAAAGAGAAGATGGAAGAAGAGAAAGACTTGAAATTGGAAATTGAATTGCAAAAGGAAAAGGATTCTAATCCTTAGAAGATTTGGAGAATTTTGAAGCCTATAAATAGAGAAGTTTTCTACAACTTCTACACATCTTTTTACACACACATCTCTACACACACAATTCTTTTCTTTTCTTATTCTTTGTGTGAACTTTTTAACATGAGTAGTTAATTTTATTGATTGAGGATGAATTCCTAGTTCTTAATATGATTTGAGTTTTTGTTTTTAATTCTATCTTGAGATTTTTCACATGATTATCGATTGTTTTTACTAATAGGAGTGATCTTAAAGACATTCATGATTGATTGATAGATTGTTTAGAATGCATGCTAAATTGATTTGTTAGTTTAATCTAATGCTAGTGAAAGTTAGGAGATAAGTAATCGTTTTTAGACTCTTTACATAAGTAGCAAACACGAGACCTCATGAGGGATTCCGTGGAGCAATTGTGTGTAGAAACAACGCTAGAAAGTGAACCAAGCGAACCGAGTTTAACTACTAGTACTAAACCTAAATTCATAAATCTTAATGCATTCTGGGAATTACATCTTGTAAGCGGACCTCAAGGTGGTTCTTTTGAATAGAATCTGATAACTAAGCGGACCTGTTACTCAGTGAAATTAGGGATTTTGGGGCTAGCTAAGCGGACTCGCTATCCTACTATTGGTGATAATCAGCGACTAATAACAAGTAGAAAAGAACATAACTTGATTCATTATTTTGCAACGAAGAAGGATTCCTTGATCTTGTCTCTCTTATTGCTTTCAACTTTACCTTTTAATTGTTTTGTTTATTTTCTTTTGCTTTTACACCCCCTTTCGTGACAACTTTTACAACTAGAATCTCGTGCTCCTCGTGGGATCGACCTTGACTGCCCTATATTACTTGTTAATTAGGTAGTAAAGTATTAATTAATTTGATTGCACCTACGACACGCATCACGTGGCCATTAGGGCCGTGGTTTTGGTAGGAAAAGCTACCAGCGAGCATGTTGGCATGTGCCAATGGCATGCGTGGCCATTAGGGCCGTGGTTTTGGTAGGAAAAGCTACCAGCGAGCATGTTGGCATGTGCCAATGGCATGCGTGGCCATTAGGGCCGTGGCTTTGGTAGGAAAAGCTACCAAATGAGCATGTTGGCATGTGCCAATGGAACGCGTGGCCATTAGGGCCGTGGTCTTGGTAGAAAAAACTAACAGCGAGCATGTTGGCATGTGCCAATGGCATGCGTGGCCGACTTGGTTTAGGTTGCATGGTTTGGAAGCCTAGGGCGCTATATTTGGCATGTGCCAATGGCATAGCGGCTTGAAATATGGCTTGTGGTACGTGTTGGCATGTGCCAATGGCACGTACGGCCATGTTGACCTAGTTGCACGTTTTGCAAGCCTAGGGGCGCTATATTTGGCATGTGTCAATGGCGTAGCGGCTTAGTTTGGCATGGTTGCCAATGAGTGCGATATGTAGTTTGGTTTTGGCGTCGCTGCCATGGTGCGCAGTGTGCGGCTTGGTTTTGGCGTCGTTGCCATGGTGCTAGCAGCTGGTGCGCTTGGTTTGGCGTCATTGCCATGGTGCGCAGCAGTGTGCGGCTTGGTTTGGCATTGTTGCCATGGTGTGCAGTGTGCGCTTGGTTTGGCATTGTTGCCATGGTGTGCAAGTGCGCCTTGGTTTGGCATTGTTGCCATGGTGCGCAGTGTGCGGCTTGGTTTTGGAATTAGGGTTCTGTGTCGAAAACCCTAATCTGGTATTTTGAAAAAATACCCCTATTAATTATTTACACCTGAGCAAAATACCCCTATTAATTATTTACACCTGAGTTAAATGCTCTTAGTTAATGTGTTGCGGGTAACACTAGATCATGGGGTTTTACGATTTTACCCCTTGTTTAAAAACCACCATCAACACTAATACAGTCATTAAAAAATCAAAATGATTAGGAGTTAGGATTGGGGAAGCATAATTTTTGGTTGGCTATCGTTTCACTGTCTCCTGTAATCATAGAATTGGTTGAGATTACAAAATTTCAATTGTGTATTATTGGAGGTATCGTGTCTCTTCTATGACAACCTTTCTGTTTTTGTTGGCTCTAACACTAACATGCATGTACATGAATAGTCTCTCGGGTACTTGTTGAGGCCGACAATACTTGTAAATCTAATCTTCTTGGATATATATATCTTCTTCACATGCATGGGAATCTTATTATTTTGAGTTCTTTTTTTCTTGTTGATCACTTTAACTATCTTATCTGCTAGATAGAACATAGATTGGCCGGTAAAGGCCCATCTTGATACAACTTTAGGGTTGCACTTTCTTAATACTCACAGTTCATGTCTTAGTGGTTATTGTTAAATCACATGTGGTGTGAATATTTTGATTGGGAATTTTGCCTACTAAAGAGTTTATGTCATCATTTGAACTGCTTTAGATACACGTGTGCTGGCAAGTGACAACGAACTCTACTGGGTCGATGTGGAATAAATATATGATTCTTTGAAATGAACCCGAACCGAAACGATTTTCAAACTCGGTTCGTTTTAGAATCCTGGAAACTGTTCTTCAGGGTTTAATTTGATTCAGATACAGATATATTACAAAACCAAATCGTACCATGCACTGCATTACGACTAAAGTTTACAAATTAAGCAGGCATATCTAATACATTATTGACTATACCGGATGCATAAGATGGTAACATCCAACATGGGAGCAACAACGTACATTTAAGCCTTGACCGGTCCGTCAAAGTGCTTATGGATTACATGAGTCATACGGATGTGCCGTTACAAGTAAGCACCAATTGCATTTTTCAGTACAGTGAGTGGATAAAATGGACCCAAAAATAAATTGGCCGACATGCAGTAACACATACAGTTATGAGCTTGTGGTTGTCTGCAAAGCCTGTAAAAAAGAGAGTTCAGTGTACAACTGATCTAGTTGATGCCAATTCTCGCACATTTTAAACGTTGGAATTTAAAAAGTTATTCTTTTTTGTTTACATAATGAAAGCAAAAGCCATAGCTAGAGTGTCAGCCAGACAGGGTGTCATCAAGTAGAGATCTCTTACGCCCACAAGTTTTTTTCTGACCTAACTCTTTTTTCACAGACCTCACAAGTTAACTTTAAGTATAAAAACCAAGGAAAAATCATGCATTTTCTAGTAATGAAATCAAAATTAAGAAAAGGACTAGTCTGTCAAGATAAGGGAACTTGGTGAAATGAATGAATGAACAACCACATTGTTGTAAAGGTGAACTTGAGATGAAGGCAATAATAAGAAAACGACTTCTCGACCGTTTTCTTTTCGAGTATATGCCGACACCACCAGGAAATCGAATCTTTCACGTTGCGGCGCGGGACCATAATCCTTGTCGGGCCCTGTCGGAGGTACACAATCGACATCGCCCGTAGATACCATGAGGATAAGTAGATAACCATATATACCTTGCTGCCTTGGAAGCCTTTTGGCTTTATGAGATTACAAGCCAGCTACATTATGGGTCTGGAAAGAGACCCTTCTTTAGGTACTATCGGATGATGACTTTACTAAGAGCAACCACTATGGTATGTATCTTGGTCCTACTCCTCTACATGATAAGGAAATGCAACCACTATGGTAAAAGATAACACCCAAGAATGTGCTGTTCCCCTATGAGTGCTTGCTCTAAGTCATTTAGATCCATTTATGAAATGTGAAGGAAAACTTCACCAACTGGCCTACAGAGTTTGTTAGTAACGTGAACGGCCGATATTTTTCCATTTAGATCCCAAACACAGGAATGGTGATAGATCAATGAACTTCAGTGGTATCCTCATACCCACCACCGAGACATCGGTGTTGCTCACTTTTCGGTTCACAGGGTAGTGTTTGTCCTTAGCACAGGCACAAAATGGTAAGCAAGAGCTCACTAGAATCTACAGTATGGTTGCTGCTTATCTTTATGCTATAATCCAACGGGATAGGGAAAACTTTAGCTCTAGGTGCACAGTTGCCTCAAAACTGTTGAGTTGTCAGTTCCAAACAGTTTCCCTTTTAACATATTCATTCTAGCTACGAGCTACAAGAAGTGGACCATGTGATTGCCATTAACATTTGTCAACATGGGTCCTGAAGAGCCATGTGATAGCCATTGGTCACCCCACTGGATGATGCCTGCATGCATGCTAAATATAGGTACAAACTTTGTGTGGTCATTGTCTCTCAAAACTATTTCAGTTCAAACGTTTTTAATCAAGGTTATCCTAATAGAATCTTGAGGTTATAAAAAATTACCGAACCATGTTAACCTAGTCTGTGAGCTTGTGTTGTATGTATAATAATTAGAAGTGTGGGCAATTTATTACGACGCCAGTGCAGATGTGTGGCTCGGCAAGATGTGTTTTGGTTGCATTAAGGCAATGAACCACCAATGACATGCAATATAACCCATACAGTTGTGTTTTCTGGCAATGTCAGAAAAGTGAGAACTCATAACTGTCAGCAGTGTACAACTAATCTAGTTAATGCATATGTTCGTCATTACTCGTCAAGTAGAAAACCTAACTAATTAACTGAAGGAAGGAAAAATCATCTGTTCGTCAAGTAGAAAACCTAACTAATTAACTCAAGACGACAACGATCAGAAAATGAGTTCCTTGCTGCCGATTCAAAATTCCCGCAGGGGACCATTATCTTTGTGACTTCGTCGGTCCATATGTCGGACAGCTATAAAACAAGGGCCCGTCGTTGGGTAGCTGTCCGACATATACGTATGGTACCACACGTTGTAGCATGTGGATACCTTTGGCTTTATGAGATAGCCAACTAAAACAAGGGGCCGGAAAGAGGCTCCAGAAATCATGCATAATGACTAGGCTGAATTTGTTTTCATTACTGGACCACACAGAGATACTATTAGTTATTGAGGTATTTTGGTTTGGTCAGTTCATTATTGTGATTGCGTCATGGGATCAAATCAGAAAAGATTAGATTCGTCTTTTGGATTAAAATAGGAAGGTAATGTGATTCTATCATAATTGCTATCCTGAATAATTTTAAAGTGTCATCATGTGATTATCTCCTGTGTTTCACATGCTCATTATAAAGTGTTTCTTTAATGTCCAGTTTGATTGTTATGGTTGAAAATGGTCCCTAAGTAGTTGTGGCTGAGATGCGACTTTATTTTCTGGCAGTGTCAGAAACAAAGCTCAGCAGCATACAGGTATCTAATTAATGTCAATTTTCATGGATTTAAAACGTGGGAGACATGTTTTTGTACATGATGCCAAAGCAATGGCAATAGTTAGGACAATGTCATTATTCATCAAGTAGAAACTAAACTTACCTAAGGAGAGAAAAATCATCTGGTTAAGGAAATCTAGTGATAAACAACCGAAATTGAGAAAAAGACTGGATTGTCTAGATAAGGAAACATGATGAATGGATGAACAACCACATTTCTGTAAAAACACGGAACGAGAACACGACAACGATTAATTGCCGACAGAGTTGGGACCATTATGTTTGATACCCGCTGTCGCAGGTACTACGCGCGCTATGGCAGGGCCCTTAGGTACAATGAGGGATAGCCATACCTTCTTATCAGTTGTACAACGGGATACCTTTGGCATTATCATCTTTTGCCAAGTAAACTAAGGAGCTCGAAAGAGACCCTTAGGTATGTGGTAACCTTACCTTTTCGACTTTTCGATTGTAGACGAGGCCATTTTACTTACATGCAACGTGATAACTAACTATATAACTGTAGAAGTAGAGGCACACTACACTACCTCTGGAATCTGGACACAAACAATAGAAAAGAAAGCAACATGGAGCTGTATTGTTTGCCGACTATAAGTTCCTTTGGCAACCAGAAACATAAGTAATTTTCAGAAGCAGAGGCAAAAGATTTTTTGCTTCATAGAAAAATTACTTTTTACTTTTACAAGTCGTTACTTGTCATTTTAATTACGGCGAAAAACTACTTTTGCCCTCTTAGCTTCATTCAAATGAATAGTCTTTGTTGTATTCAGCTAACTATCCGCCGAGTTAAGAAACAACTTTGTTGGCAACATTGCCAAGTTGATCAACTTATAATAGAAGCCTAGTCATATAAATATTTTCTTGTCCCAACGTGAGGAAAAAAACACACACATGTTTTTTTAAATGAAGAAATGAGAGAGAGGAGAGAGAGAGATGAGAGAGAGAGGGGTACTTGGGGTTAAGCCTAGTCATATGAATAACTTTTGCTTATTGCGGAATAAATGAATTTTTGGAGTTACATCCTACTGAAACTAGCAGAAGACAAAAGCTCAAGTTTAAAAGAATTTGGTGCACAAGCAATTATTCACTCTGAGACATGCATTCAATTCTGAATGATCTCTAAAAATAGTGAAAGTTCATAGATATGTATTGGTTCTTGAAATCGGTCATGGTTCATACATTCACAAGAGATTGGAAATTTTGGATATTGCACAGAGTCTACCATGTGAAATACCCTACCTTTAACTTCCAGTAGCTCAAGATGCATGGGGATCAGCTAAACAAACTACTCGAAAGATTGAGAATGCAGTTACTGACAATTTAAAATTCTAATTAAGCTTAGTGCATGTATATCTTCCCATGGATTAGGTAACCCTAGTTATTAACCAACTTGCATGCTCATATCTGACTGCCTCAGCCGGAGTTGTATCACGCCATTGCCTGACCCTGACATGTATAAGACTATAAGTAGTGTCACCCGACCGGCCGATCCCCGTCTTTACAACAATACCTTCAAAAAACTTTTCATGGGTCCATGTTAACATTGAAGTCGTATAAGGTCATAAATAATAGGTAGAAATTCTTTGGTAGTTGCCATGATGATAGTATGTACGAATGTTCGTTCGACCAAGTCACCTTTCTGTCCCAATCCCTTCGCTGGTAATCTTTGATTTTTGTTGGTAAATTGCTTGAATTATCTTAGCATGCAATTCTAGGTCGAATATAAGAGTCACACACATGTTATCCAAACAAAATACTTAAACTGTATGACATACGTACAAAGTGACCAATCAATGGCAGGGGATGGTGGTAATTGCTTGCATATCCTTATATTAGTAGAGACCCAAGAAATCACAATAAACCAAGCTGAATCTTTTCATTACTGAAGAAAGTTTATGAATTTCGTCATTTCATTACAGTGTTGCACTTACAAGACCAGACCAGATCAGAAAAGATAATATATAGATCTTTTTTAGTCTGAAACTGAACTTATTGCAACAGAGACTAACTGTATATAAAATGGAGTTTATCCAAAGATATAGGATCCCAAACATGCTTATCTTTGTTTATGTGTTCCTGTCAGTTGATGAATTCGTCATTGCATATGTAATCTTCACCTTGGTGCATGCGCTGTAAGGATATATAGGAAAAAAAAATTACGTGCTTGATGACCCACAAAAGTTGGATAATGAAAGTGATTAGGGATCTGAACTTGTACTTGTGGAGACATTTTTATTGACTAATGACTATTATTTCACTGTCTTCATTAGTGTTAGAATTTGATGGAATTCACAACCATTCTTACGACGCTATGAATAAAAATATGCCGATCATGTCATACTTTTTGATCGATAATGATATTTCTTTTCCTGGTAGAAATAATATGTTTAGACAAATGAGGTTAGGGTTGTATTGGACTCCATGAGCATATTCAAAACCGGTTTATAAGGATGGACTAGACTACGGAGTTGTCCAAGGACTGTGGGGACTTTCTCAACACCTGGGATTCTTTTCGAGTGACCCGGAGTTAGGTTGATCATATTGGACTCGTTGTAAGCAGCAGCATGCTATGCTATCTATATATCATATTGGAACCCTAACTAATTCTTTCCGGTAAAGAATCCGGTGATTACCATATATATTGGTGATTCTTTTTTGATCGATGATAAAGAATCTGGTGCTTATCATATTGGTAATTCTTTTATTCATCGATAAAGAATCTAGTGCTTGCTATAATATCATACCCGAACTCATAGGTCCTGACTATTTTTTCCCGATAAAGATTGCTCATGGGTAGAAGGACTGTTTTGAAAACCACCTTGCAAGGATATATAGTTGTTTAAGTCAAGACTACCCAACCAAAGTAGGACTATTTTTAAGTAGAAATGCAATACTGTAATAATTTATTTTTTTATCTTTTGCTAGAAAAACGAAAAATATATTATGAAAACAAATTACAAGACAGCAAGGTGATGTGACGTCTAATCGTTGATAGGCGCTTATATACATGAATACTAAGGCTGCACAAGGTCTGGTTCTCCCGTGGAACCGGTCCCTCTACCCGGTGTTGACCGGTACCTCATTCTGAGGACCGGTCACATCAGACTTGTACCCCTGGTGTTGTACTGCATTTCCTAGACCGGTCCCAGACAAGACCCGGTACAAGTTTTTTATCTGAAAAACATTACCAAATACTAAAACAACATTCTTGTAAGTTCAATGTTCAACATTACATACTTAAGTTCAACATTACATACTTAAGTTCAACATTCCCATAAGTTCATTTTGTCACAAATACTAAAAAGTAAAACCAACATTTCCATAAGTCTATCTCTACGACAATAAATGAAATGCAATCATCTTGCAAACAAAAAAGGATGGATGCAATGATGACATTCAGCATGAGTTTCACTAATCTTTCTTCTTGTTAGGATTTCTTGGACATCTATTCAAATGCTTTCGTAATCCAAGAAGATTATTGACGCCATTGTGAGCAAGATATTTTCCCTTGCAAAGGATGACATTGAGCATGAGTTTCACTAATCCTTGTCATTTCCAACCAAACATCAGATCTCACTTTGCCGTGCTATCACCAACTTCAACCGCTTCAGCTGTACTTGTTGGAGTTGCATTTGTAGTTGGAGTTGCATTTGATGTGGTCATCTAACAAACACTAAACATAAACACAATGTTAGACTGAGATAATACAAATACCAATCTAAAGAAAGTCTAAGAACAAAAACATTAATAATTTCAGACATTTCAGATGTACAACAATTCCAATCTAAAGAACACTTGAAGTTCTATGTCCTTTCTTCATGTCCATAGATGTTTTACAATGGCAGAGACAATCACATTACCAAAATATAAAGCAGGCAAAGCCCGCACCATACATTCACCGCATAATGCTCACAAAGTAAAGAGAAAACAGCTTTGGATTTCATATTAGAACCAGAAACAAACAATGGGACTGCTCTAAGAGCACAGGAAAACCCAAGTTCACATTCTCCTTACAGAACATCCTCTCAACAAGTAGGTAATATCAGTTCTTGAGATAAAAAACAAATGTAATAACAAACTAAACATAAGTAATCTAAAGTTGCAAAACTTGAGGGCAAGCAAGATTTAGAGGTTCAAAACCAAAACAATGAAAGAGCTCAATGTCTATCTAAAGGACTCATACAGTATTCTCTCAAGATAGAATTACAAAATCTTCCCAAATTATATGGACACTGTAACATTATATAAGATTTAGAGAAACCTCACAAACAATACATTTAATAATGTTTTTCTTACCTATAAATCAAACCCCTAATATGCAAGAACCCTAATTTCCGGCTGCTTTAGGGATGAACATAAACCCTAATTTTCTATGAAATCAAAATCAAACAAAACTCTAACTAAAAATTTACGGAAGACCCATCTTTAATCTGTCAACACAAAGCAATTTCATGAAAAGAAATCAATCAATTCAGAACCCTAAATAATCTTACCCTTTTTTGCATCTTTCAAAACTCAATCAATTCAGAACCCTAAATAATCAATTCAGAAGATGAGGAAGTTACCTGACTCAGTCAGAGATGGTGAAGAAGAAGAACAAATCGAACAGATCGAACAGAGATTGATTTTCGATAGAGAGAACGGAGAAAAAAACCTACGCTCATTGTTATTCGAGACAAAAAAAGAAGAAGAAGATGAATGAACCGATTCTCGATAGATAGTCTATACTATACCTAGTATGGACTACCGAGATTAAAGATATATTTAGATCTTAACTACTCATATTAGCCGGCACTAATGGTCCTGCCTGTGCCTGGACACCACCCCGTAACCGGTCCCTGTACTTACTTCTATCCCGGTTCTCAAACTGAGTACCGAATACCGGCTACACCGGTTCCGATACGGTTCCAGTCCAGGTCCGGTACAAGTCCTCTCAACCGGTTCTTGTGCAGCCTTAACGAATACAAACAGTTTTTATAGGTACTTGTCGAGGCCGACATTTTGTCTAAATAGATAAGAGGTAAATCTAATCTTCTTCAATCATACAAGCCTCCTCACATGGAAAAATGTATGCGTATCTTATACTTAGAGCTCAATTATTTTGATTTCTTTTTTCTTGTTCATCTCTTTTAACTACCTTATCTGCTAGAATATAGAACCAAAGATTGGCCGACATTTTCTAGAAAAATCCATCTTGGTATAACTTTAGAGTTGCACTTTTTCAATAGCTACGTTTTCATGTGTTGGTGGCTGTTGATAACAATCACATGTGAATATTTTGTATTGTATTTCGATTGGGAACTTTGTTTACTTTGGATTAGTTTATGTCATCCTTTGAACTGTTTTTGGCCGGTCGTTATGCTTAACTCCACTCTGCTTACTGCTTGGATACAAAATAAAATAAATGGGAAGTTCTTAAAAGAGCACCGGGAACATATGAAAAGTACAAAACTATACTCGATTTATCTGTTTCATGAACCTCTTGATTATTTCTCTAAATTTGAGCTAAGTCAGACAGTGTCATCAAAAAGAAAGAAAAAAAGTGTCATCAAGTAGAAGATGTTTAGCACCCATAAAATTTGTTCTAACCTAACTTTTAACTTAAAAAACGAAGTAAAAGTCATGTAAATGCTAGCAAAATTATAACTCACGAAGTAAAAGTCATGTAAATGCTAGCAAAATTATAAGGGAACTAGGTGAAATGAATGAATGAACAACCACATTATTGTTGTAACTTGTAAAGGCGGACT
The DNA here is from genome assembly GCA_023531295.1 of Papaver armeniacum. Classification (NCBI taxonomy): domain Eukaryota; kingdom Viridiplantae; phylum Streptophyta; class Magnoliopsida; order Ranunculales; family Papaveraceae; genus Papaver; species Papaver armeniacum. The sequence goes on along the minus strand of JAJJWW010006602.1, from coordinate 1,045,806 downwards.
TGAAAACAATGCAATAATCATTATCTTTTCGAGTACTTACCGACATCTGGAAATCAAGTCTTCCTCGTTTCGAAATCCCGAAGGGGACCATTATTTTTGTCGGGCCCTGTCGGAGGTACGCGTAAAAAGACAAGGGCCCTTAAGTTCCATGGGGATAAGAAGATAACCGCACCCTCCCTGTCTTACTTCGGAATTACCCTTCAATGGGATCGGACAAACTTTAGCTCTATGTATAGTTCCAAACAGTCACCCTTTTGACGTATTCATTCTAGCTGCCCCGTACAAGCAATAGGCCATGTGATAGCCATTGGTCATCAGACTCTCCGCACTGGCATGATGCGTGTAACTCTGCAAAGCTAGTCAGCTATAGCAGCCTACTATAAACTTGTGTGTCATAATTGTCTCTCAAAGACCCGAGTTGCCCACGGCTGTTAGTCTATAGTGGTTACCAGTTTTCATGCAGTTAGAAATACCATTAGGTCCTATGAATAATATATTAGGATGAGTTTAGTCCATTCGACCTACCAAATATATCCTGCTTTGGCCCTATTTTAATATAAATTATAGTTTAGTCCTAAAATTATTGTTTGGTCCTACGCCGATGTCATGTATGATGTAAATGTCACCTTGTAGTGGCAGAAATACCCTTATGGATAAAGACCATATATATAGTCAAAAGGTAAGAGAGATGGAATCATTCTCATATTTACTTTCTCTCTCTTCTTTTCTAGATCTAGTTTTTCTTTTCCTCTTAAATGTTTTTTCTAGGGTTTTAATTTTGTGGAAACAAGAAACAGAGATGATGAAGATATACAGATTTACGAAAGATTTTTTGTTGTCACTGGTGTTTGAATGTTGTCATGTGTAGACGATGAAGAAAGACGATGAAGAAACAAGAAACAGAGAGATGATGAAGATATGCGATGACGATGAAGATTTTGTTGTCACCGTGTTTGAATGTTGTCACTGTGTGAGACGATGAAGACGATGAAGATGAAGAAAGACGATGAAGATGATGATTTTGGTAGTTGTAGATGACGAATATGATAATGTTGCTGCTGATGATGTTGAAGTATATGAAGATGATGAAGACGATGAAGTTTTCCGTTTCTTTTTTTTTAGCTTTTTGTGGACTTCATTCCTGAATGAAGTCTGCTTTTTTACCTTTTGTATTTAACTTCATTCCCTGGAATGAAGTCTGCTTTTTTAGCTTTTGTATGGACTTCATTCCCGGAATGAAGTCTTTTTTTTAGCTTTTTGTATGGACTTCATTCCCGGGAATGAAGTCTGCTTTTTTAGCTTTTTGTATGGACTTCATTCCCGGGATTGAAGTCTGCTTTTTTAGTTTTTGTATGGACTTCATTCCCGGGAATGAAGTCTGCTTTTTTAGTTTTTGTATGGACTTCATTCCCTGGGAATGAAGTCTGCTTTTTTTTAGCTTTTTGTATGGACTTCATTCCTGGAATGAAGTCGCTTTTTTAGCTTTTTGTATGGACTTCATTCCCTGAATGAAGTCCTGGTTTTTTAGCACTAAGAACTGCTACAAAAATAAAAATTTAACACGGAAAGGTATTTTTGTCTATTTAAATATTTTTAAATAATTATGGACCAAACGGTAAAGGCGTTTAACCAAAGGACTAAACAGACATGGGCCCACCTAAAAAAGGACCAAACGATATTTTTTTTCCCTTTATTTTTTGTAACACCGAATTTTCATGAAAACTAACTTTTCAGTACGTGTTGAGAAAGATTCCGGTACGTGTTGAGAAGAGAAAAGGAGCCACATACTTGGAGTATGTGGCCCGATGCCGGGACGTTGGCTGGCTTCGTCCGGTTGAATGGTTTTTTTTTTTTTTGACCCGTTGATACTTGTTCCCCAATTCATCGAACCAGAGGTCTCAGTTGCATTGCCAACTTGATACTATATACTTTTAATTTTTTTTTTAATGCATCCCTGTTTTTCAAAAATAAACCACCGTAACCAAGTAATGAGAATATAGAATCAGAATACAGAGACCTAAGTGGTCCATATGAACACGTACCTAGGTGGTCCATATGGCTTAGAACTTACGAATCTAGCAAGGTCTTAACTTTATAGCGAATATCCATCGAGTATATGATTTTTTTCTTCGATAGTGTACGAGTTAAATAATTCACTTGTAAACATTTTTTCCCATTAAAACAGAATTTGTATATCATCATTAAAATGTAATGAAGTTTATCCATATAGAATCTTGAGGTTACCAAAATTACCTAACCATATTCTTCAGAATATTATAATTCATTATATTCATGTAATAGAAACACCGAAATTTTGCATTATTGGGTGTTGTTGTCGTGAATGCATAAACAATTACGTGACTCCCATCTCCAAAAGAAAAACTAAATTTTTTCGATCCAAGTTGTTCTTCAAGAAACATACCAATTCTACCCGGATTTAATCCGATTAATGGGTAGATTTGGATAATAGTATGTAATAATCTTTATCTAGAATAAAAATAATCTCTGATTTTGTGATTATTAGATTTCTCTGTGTATATATGTCTGTGTGTTCTCTTGTTTTCCATCTAATGGCTTGTTTAAGTCAATTAGGTTTATTATTATTATTATTATGTGTATGTAACACAATTTCATATAGCCATTCAGGCGCTTCGCTAGATCGTTACGATCGTTTCAAGTTTATCTTCTTTGAGGGCGAACTACATCTGATTGACGTAGATTTTTGTTCTTATGGAAATCCATGGCTACCAGATGTGATCGTAGACTTTTTTTTTATATATGCAGTGCAGATTACTCCTCTCTTTTAGGAGCATTTATTCTTAATGAAGAAGAAAAATTTGTTCTCGATGAAGAACAACAATTCAAATGGTGGAATCAGAATCTTCACACCATCCCTCAAATATTGTCGAGTTCCTCTATGAATTACATGTATTTGATACTTTTGATGTATTTTAGAATACATAGATTTTGTATTTCTTCATGTATTTCAATTATGATGTATTCAATCGTTGTAAACGTTCTTCGTAATATATGAAATTGGGAGAATTTTCTCCTGTTCCTTCAAAAAAAATAAACAATTACGTGAACTAATCCTTTTACATAATAGATGGATAGGTACTTTTTTTTTTCATAGTTTTGAGAAGGAGTATATGGTTATTTACTTTCTTTTTTGATCTACACAAGTTTTTTTTTTCAGAAAATTACAAACTTGCACCGCGTTTTCCACGAAAGATGGATGTGATTGTAGTCAATGAGTATAACAAACATCGTATATTAATATTCTACAACAATGGTGTGTTTAATTAAACCGAGAGTTAGAAGTTCAGTTTCACCGGGCATTAGAGTATAGTTGAATTATAAAAATTATAATGAGAACTTCAATTAAGTAACCTCGCTTGAAAATCTAACTTAATAAATTATCCTCTTTTCTTTTACTCATTTTCAAAAGTAGCCTACCAGTTAATTTTTCAATCTAAGTTGATCAACACTGATATAGTTTTTTAGATTTTACTTCGTACCCTTTACTTGTTATCACATTTACCTTCTATATCACTTTTTAAGTTCGTCGAGCTCAATTCTGGATAGTTATACGATATTCAGGTTTGTTATATCATTTCCTAAAAAAAATTTATTGTTTCCGAGTGCGTTGTGATGGTTGGTCGGTGAAGATTCGTGAGGTTGTCAGTTTAACAGCGCTAAATTGAAATGTTGAAGTCATCAAAACAATTTAGTAACACTTATAAAGACATTTCATTTGTCTTGATATTAAACAATTGTTCCTCGAATAAGAACACCAATAAATTTGCACCTTGATTCCAACTAATATTGGAGAATTAGGTATCGACATCTAATGCTTTCTCTGCTAAAGAATGACTGTTTCAACCTACAAATTCTTACTACATACAGAGCTAGTGAAGATATTTTCATCGTATTTACTCTACTGAAACATGCTCATCACTGATCTCTGTAATATTCCAAAATTAGAAAATCCAAAAAGTAATAAATGATGGAAAACAAAAACCGGTTTCATTATTGCTTTTTTTTTTTAGGAATTAATGATTTTTTGGAGTTACTATAACTTGAGAAAGACAAATGCTTAAACTTAATAACAGTTGGTGAAATGTGGTTGAAGTCTTTGGTACTTGGTAGTATTCTCTCTATTAACTCACTCATTCAATGCTCTCTCTAAATGGAGAGAAACCATAAATTGCATAATTAGTGAAAGGGTCATTGATTCACTGCAGAGTACACTTCTTGATATTATGAATACGTATTGACGTAGCCAACATGAATTAACTGGCTATATGACAATATACATGCGGAAACTTACCTCACTAAATCCAAATGTACCTGTGGGTAGTAGTTGAGGCAGTTGCAAATGGCATCCATAGCCATTTGCTTGCCGCAGTGTGAACTCCGATAAAACAGTATATACAGTTTCAGATATCAGGGCGACTAAGTGGTAAGATTGTTGGGGGTGATAATATCAGTGATTTGGCTTCGAACCTCATCAGCATTAGGTTTTCTATATAAATCAAGAAAAAAAAAAACTAATCCTAAATTTTTATTATCGATAAAATTTTTTTATCATTGATTTTCATTATCGATAAAAAGAAGAAGAAGAAGATCATATATATGTGGTGTTCCTTTTAGAAATTGAGTTGCAAGTGATAGCATTCGATAAATCAAATGTCTACAATGTATTGAGACGGTTTTGATAATCAATTGATTAAAAGGAAAGATAAATTGTTACAGAGATCTCTCCAGGTTATATATTCGAATAAGCTCATTCTCTAACTCTCTACAAACCACTCGTGCACATGGCACGCCTACACTAACATTCTCTTTACAACACACACACTTACATATGCTATTACCCTCCCTCAAGGTCAAGGTGCCTTGAAGGTACCTTGATCTTGTTCACTCTACAACACACACACACTTACATATGCTAATAGAAATAACGTGTTGCTGATGAGTAGTCAGGAAGGAGTATATGGTTGGTGTAGATCAAAGATGAGAAACACTACAACATCTGTTAACAAGCAAAAATGCAGACAACAATGTATCCATACCTGTATGAATTCTTGGGTTTGCACTGTAGGATAAGGAGGTGATATTGGGATTCAAGTATCATTTGTAAGTGTAGATTTAACAGTTGTTTGAAGGTGAAAATGGTTTCTGCTGATTTCGGTAATTTTGGGTGTATGGGTGAGAAACAATTTAAACCCTAAATAATGTACTGCAAGGGAGTACTTTAGACTCGAGAGATCAATCTGTACAAGTCCGGCCTAAACCAAGAAATGGCCGTTCCATACTTGCTTAGGTCACAAAGTGAAGGAGAATGGCTTGGTTTTGGGGAGGGAAGCAAGGAAAGTGATGAGCCCAGAATAGTTGATTCTGGAAGAGTAGTTGTGTTACTACGACTTGTATCAGAAAAGTGGGAAGGCTAACAAATGGTAAGCTAGCAAGTATTTTCTGAGTGTTGTGTATTCCCGAATGAACTTGTTGTTCGGTGGAAATAGGTAAGACCTATTTATACAAGTCGAAGTAAAACGTACTCTGGTCTCATTAAGGAATGTAAAAATGGGTAAGTAAATGGGAGGAGGTGGTAACGCATGGAATTGATGTTCCATAAAACCGTTAACGCATGGAATTGATGTTCCATGAAACCGTTAACACATGGAATTGATGTAAAAAGAGTTTCACCATTAACTCCCTGTATTTACTAACCGCCTCACCCTTATGACACTTCCTTATGACGGACGTAGTGTACGTTGCACGCTGTAAACCGCCAAACCAATACCCAAAGAGGATCCACCAGTTTGTGATATGTGTTGATGTCTCGAATGTTTTTGTGGAAAACATGTAGAATGTTTTTCTTGCCTGGCAAGTCGTACTTGGGAGACTTGCTAGCTTGGTGACCTTCGACGGTCGAGATTTTGCATCTCAATAGGAAAGATAGCCGTTGATCGTTGTACTCTTTCGTTTTGGTAGCCGTGTAGGGAAGGATAACATGGTGGCGCGACTAGGTTGGCATGACGTTGGCATGGCATGGTTTGGCGTGGCCAAACTTAGGTTTTCAGGCCAAAGGTTACCATGCACTGTCTGGTAACCTTGGATGGCTAGGATTTGCTCCTGGGATTGAAGGGGGACCGTTGATTGTTGCACGCCATTGCTTGGTTAGCCGTGTAGGGAAGGCCAGCATGGTTGCGCGGTTATGTTGGCATGGCATGGTTTAGCGTAGCCAAACTTAGGATTTCGGGCCAAAGGTTACCATGTATTGTCTGGTAACCTTGGATGGCTAGGATTTGCTCCTGGGATTGAAGGGAAACCGTTGATTGTTGCACACCTTCGCTTGGGTAGTCGTGTAGGGAAGGCCAGCATGGTGGCGCGGCTATGTTGGCTAGGGCCAAGGCAGGGTGTGGTTTGGCATGGCATGGCGGGGCCAAAGGTTTTCCATGGGTATATGGTGCATCTAGCTTGGCTAGGTGCGGTTTGGCTTGGCATGTGGGGCCAAGGATTTTTCCATGGGCGCATGGCGCGGCTATCTTGGCTAGGTGCGGTTTGGCTTGGCATGTGGGGCCAAGGGTTTGCCATGGGCGCATGGCGTGGCTAGCTTGGCTAGGGCGGTTTGGCTTGGCATGTGGGGCCAAGGTTTGCCGTGACCAAGCTAGGTTCGTGACCAAGCTAGGGTTTTTGGTCAAAGGTCGTTTGGTAACCTCGGACGTTTAGGATTTGTTCCTGGGATTGAAGGGCGACCGTTGATTGTCGCACGCCTTTGTTTTGGTAGCCGCGTAGGGAAGGCCAGCAAGTTGATGCGGCTAGGTTGGCATGTGGCCATGGCAAGGTGCGTTTGGAATGGCGCAGTAGGTATGACTAGCATGGTTTTACATTGGCACAGGGGTGACTCTAGAATGGTTGGCATGCCTTGGCGCGATAGTATGGCTAGCATGGTTTGCATGGTTGGCATGCCTTGGCGCGGTAGGTGTGGCTGGCATGGTTTGCCATTGGCACAGGGGTGCGGCTAGCATGGTTGGCATGCCTTGGTGCGGTAGGTGTGGCTGGCATGTTTTTCCATTGGCACATGCGGTGTGAGAATTAGGGTTTTGGCCTGTCGAAACCCTAATTAGCATTAAAAAAGGTACCTGGTAATTTTCTCGCAGACAAATTAAAGGTTCAATAAATGTGCTTGGTTTGGACATTATTACTCAAGTTCTGTGATGTCATTGTCTGACTAGGGTTTTACGATTTTATCCCTAAGCTAAAAACCACCATCAACATTAAGTCCCCTGCTTAGCTCGGAACAGGTGCCTTGTTGCGAGGTAAGCATATGATGGTGACAGACAAGGACGGAATCAAGATGTAAATCATTGCAAAGATGGTCAGGAAAATTCGACTAACCTTTTTGAGGGGTGAAGAGAGTTTTTGCTTCCCGTGTTGGCGGCCCTGCATAAGTTGTACTGGGGATGCATACCGTGGAGTGGTGAGACGAAAGTTGCCGGCTTGGTCTAGCTGTACATCACCGAGGAAAAGCGGGCGCGGTCTTGGAAGGAAAAGCATAGCAGACGGCTTGGCACGTGGGTCCAAGAGGTGGCGTGGTCTTAGGAAAATTTGTTGGTATTGGCAGGTTCATGGTACGGACAGCTTGGAGAGGCAAAGCTCGCGTGGATGACTTGGCATGATAGGGTCGCGATAATGGAGCGGGCGGCCTGGCATGGTACGGCCATGGCAAGGCTAGGCATACACGGACGACTAGGCGTGGTGGGGCCGCGTCAAATGGAGCGGAGCAGAAGAAGACGAGCGATCTTAAAAAAGTCCCTTATGCTCATGGTACTGCAGGTTAGGCTGGAACGGAGACACTAGTGTAGATTTGGTGTGAAGGGAAGCTGCTAGCACTGGTTGGCTTGGACGTGGAGCCGTTAGCACTGGATCGGCTTGGAATGGGAGACGCAGGTATCGTGCGGCTTGGAAAGGAGACGTTAGCACTGGATCGATTTTGAATGGGATCCGCTAGCGTAAATTTGGCGTGGGCGCTGATCCGTTATCCTGGCATGGCGTGAGTGTTGGCTTCGTGAAGATAACAACTTGCTTCAGTTTCGTGGGAAGGTGACGACTCTTTCAAGAGGTAAGGAGAGTTCATGATCCCCGTGTTTGGAAGCCTTGCATAGATTTTATTTTTGGTGTAGATCGTGAAGCGATGAGATGAAGATTGTCGGCTTAGTCTAGCTATGCATCATCTTGGCTGGGTTAGGGAACATCATGACGCTGGCTCGGCGAGTTGTTGGTGTTGGCGCATTAGCATGAAAGGCGCGGATTGTTGCAAAAACTGAACGTGGAGCGCTGGAAACACTGGCACTGACAAGGGAAGCGCGAATGTCTTGGGAGTGGCAAGGCTTGTTCTTGTGGGAACGATTTCCTTTCTTCATGCACGACTTTAACAGCGAATTCTTTTCCTATTCAAAAATCTGGAAGCGTTACACCCATAAGAGAGCGTTACTTCTCCTTTCCCATTTTTAGGGTTTGTGCAATACATATATTGCTGGTGAAATTGTATCATCTTCCTCTTTCCAGTTGTTCGTTAGTGAAGGTAGGGTAAAGCTCGTTCCTCCTCCTGGTTTGGTATTGTGATGTAATCTCCTAGCAACGATCGTACCTCCTTTTTCCGAGAGATAAGTAGAATCCGCGATCCTTGCGCCTTGCAGCTTTGTGTAAATCCTGGTATGGTTGTGCTCTTCAGGGCTAGGCCTTTGGAACGCGAGGCGGAGCTGCTAGCATATACTTGGCATGAAAGGGACCCATTAGCACTGATTTGGCTTGGAATGGGCGTGGGCTTCTTGACAAAGAGTTGCCCAAGCATGGCGTTGGCGAAGCAAAGGTGCGGACGGTTTACACGGTGGTGGATTGTCTTCGCGGGGCCGATTGCCTTTCCTCCTTACTTAGCCAGAATAGGAAATCCTTTCCTTATCCAAATTCCGAGAGTGTTACGCTTTCGGATGGAAACTTTGCTACCCGAGAGATTACTGGGGAAAGTGCTTGAAGATGATCTGACAGAGGTGTTAGAAACTTGCGCATCCGCTTTCTGTGACCAGTTTCCCCTTTTTGCTATTTTTTCTTTGTTGTATAGACGTCTTGGCGCTTTTGCAGACTTATTGTTATCTTCTTGGTATTCATGGAGAAGTTAGGATTTCGCCAATTAGCATCCCGCTTGCGGTTTCACATCTTTGAATAAAACTTCTTATTTGAAAGACTTCAATCTTCCATTAGAATATTTTTTTCGATCTTCCATTCCCTTCAGAGCTCTTGAGTAATTGAATAAGGCACTTCCTGTACGTTTTGGCTTTGCGTTCGAACTGGTGATTTTGTTACTTCTTCCATGTGAAACTAAAATATGGAGGAGTACGGGTTCCCTTCGTAGTGATTGATGTTGCAGTAAAGCTCTGTTTGGAATCAAAAAATGAGCGGAAACAGTTCTTGGTAGCAGATGTAATCAGAAGACTACATTGTCATGGGAACGAAGTAGGTTGGCTAGAATCGTATGGTCATCCATGGAAGTAAAAGGGTTGGATGGATGCATAAGAGAAAACTGCTCATGGTCAAGAGTTTTGGCGGGATGGATCAAAAGGTGGCAATGACTATGAAGATTGGCTGGTTGCGATCATGATCCTTGACGTGGGGAGCGTGGTGGCACGACCCTTTGCAAGAAGGAGTGGTGTTGAAGCGGCTTCTGCTCTTGAAGAGGACATTGAAACTTAAGAAGCCAAATACTGCAGCTTATGGAGATAACGCCAAAGCGGAGCGGCTGCTGGAGCGAACGTTGAAGCGGAGCGGTTGCTGAAGCGAACGTTGAAGTGGAGCCGCTGCTAGAGAACGTTGAAGTGGAGCCACTGGAGAGAACTTCAAAACGGCGCCTTGAAACTCTCTGAGCCTTGACGGTTACAATGCATTGGTTAGGAGTCCCCAGTTCCATCTATCGATCATGCTTTCCAGGAGAGGTTGAGGTTTGGGAACGACTTCCCGGGATGGAAAAAGATGATTTCCTGATGCAGTGCTGTTGAGGGATACAAATATGTATTGACGCTACGCCTTGGAGAAATATAGAATATCACATAACTTTGCCTCGATTTTGGAGAAGTCGTTCCCGATCTTTACGTGTAATGAAATTGGATTGATGTTTCCCTTCTATTGAGCGTTCAAGAGAAACGCGAGCCTCTTCATCTATAAACGCACGTCCTGCTGAAGTGCCATTTGTCTTTTCATCAAATCAACAGTGGTAAAAGGAGGTCGTCTTCTTCCGGCTCTTCCAGTATCTTTCCCTGATGGTGGAGTAGTGTCTCTGGTGACGGTTGGAGCTATCATGCTTGAAGAAATGTTAGGGTGGCGGAAGCGGCTCTGGTGATCGTAAGTGTATCACGCAGAGATGGCACAATTTTGATCACGGAGTGCTGGAGCCATGGCACTGTTTCGAAGGGTGAGGATGACGCTGCTTTGGCTGGTTGTGGAGCGGAGAAGATGGTGCTGGAAGGGCGCAAGATGTTAGCGCTGGAAGGATGCAAGCCGTTAGCGCAGGGTGTGGTATTGTGACTGGTAAGCGCGTCTGGTAAGCGTGTCTGGTAAGCGCGTCTGGCATGGGCGTTTGGCATGGGCGTCTGGCAAGCGCATCTGGCAAGCGCGTCTGGCATGCGGGTGGAGGAAGCTCTGTCTTCGATTGACGACATGTGCAACATGACTGGTCATACCGTTTCTGAGGATGTAATCTCGAGATGGAGGTTCCATCGTGACATGTGTGTAAACTTTGAATTCAATGTTCTTTGTTTCGTTGAAGATTTCTCTGAGGTCGAGAAGTTTCTGGTCGAAACATTCGAAGGTCCTTCCGCAGACATGGTGAAGAAGCAGGAAGTGGAATTCAAAAAAATTTGCAGGCAGCTGAAGTTGTAAAGGGCGGCTCTCCAGAGCACGAGGGAGGCCTTTTCTAAGAGGAGCAAGCCGCTGTTGGAAAAATTTCCTTGAATACATTTTTGTCTTTCGAACTTCTTATTTTTATGCTTTTTTTTTTGAAAGGCAAATGGAAATTCCTGGTTTATGGTTTTGATTTTATGGATTTTTGGGGTTGACAGATAAATGTTACCTTGATGGTTTTGGATTATTCTTTTGGAATGAATTGTTTAGGAATGAATTGTTTAGGAAATGATGTTGTCTTGGTTATGATTGAAAGTGTTGCAAGCATCCCAGGAAAACCATGGAACCGTGCGTTTGGTAGATGACATGGGGTGAAACATAACATGGCTATTGGTTTTATCATTCCTGTGAAAACTTGAAAGAGCGAACCATGTATCTTGTCTAGGTAGGACTTACTTTGTTTTTTTTAGGTCTCCTGATGAAAAGAAAACCTTCCGGGTTCACAACTGAGTTTCATGGGAAGCACCGCCGTGATTGTGGAAAGTCCTCAGCCGTTACTGAGTTGCCTGATAACCGAGTCACTGATTCTCGGGTGGATCGTTTACTTCAATTTTCTGGGAAGTCCCAAGTCATCGCTTATCGTGTCATGACTGATAATCGAGTTATCTGGTAACTGAGTCGTCGATCCTTGAGAAGATCGCCTGCTTCTACCATCTTGATGTCTGGGTCGAATAAGATCGATGGTCGAAGATTGACATTGTAACCGAAATATCAATCTCCCACTGTGGTCGCCAATTGTTTGTAGGTGAAAATGGTTTTTGTTGATTTCGGTAATTTTGGTTGTACGGGTGAGAAACAATTTAAACCCTAAAAAATGTACTGCAAGGGAGTACTTTAGATTCGAGAGATCAATCTGTACAAGTCCGGCATAAACCAAGAAATGGCCGTTCCATACTTGTTTCGGTCACAAAGTGAAGGAGAATGGGTTGGTTTTGGGGATGGAAGCAAGGAAAGTGATGAGCCCAGAATAGTTGATTCTGGAAGAGTAGTTATGTTACTACGACTTGAATCAGAAAAGTGGGAAGGCTAACAAATGGTAAGCTAGCAAGTATTTTCTGAGTGTTGTGTATTCCCGAATGAACTTGTTGTTCGGTGGAAATAGGTAAGACCTATTTATACAAGTCGAAGTGAAACGTAGTCTGGTCTCATTAAGGAATGGAAAAATGGGTAAGTAAATGGGAGGAGGTGGTAACGCATGGAATTGATGTTCCATAAAACCGTTAACGCATGGAATTATGTTCCATGAAACCGTTAACACATGGAATTGATGTAAAAAGAGTTTCACCATTACCTCCCTGTATTTACTAACCGCATCACCCTTATGACACTTCCTTATAACGGGCGTAGTGTACACCGCATGCTGTAAACCGCCAAACCAATACCCAAAGAGGATCCCCCAGTTTGTGATATGTGTTGATGCCTCTAATGTTTTTGTGGAAAACATGTAACATGTTCTTCTTGCCTAGAAAGTCGTACTTGGGAGACTTGATAGCTTGGTGACCTTCGACGGTCATGATTTTGCATCTCAAGAAGAAAGATAGCCGTTCATCGTTGTACTCTTTCGTTTTGGTAGCCGTGTAGGGAAGGCCAGCATAGTGGCACGACTAGGTTGGCATGACGTTGGCATGGCATGGTTTGGCGTGGCCAAACATAGGTTTTCAAGCCAAAGGTTACCATGCGTTTTCTGTTAACCTTGGAAGGCTAGGATTTGCTCATAGGATTGAAGAGGGGCCCTTGATTGTTGCACGCCTTTGCTTGGTTAGCCATGTAGGGAAGGCCAACATGGTGGCGCGGTTATGTTGGCATGCCGTTGGCATGGCGTGGTTTAGCGTGGCCAAACTTAGGATTTCGGGCCAAACGTTACCATGCGTTGTCTGGTAACCTTGGATGGCTAGGATTTGCTACTGGGATTGAAGGGCAACCGTTGATTGTTACACGCCTTAGCTTGGGTAGTCGTGTAGGGAAGGCCGGTATGGTGGCACGGCTATGTTGGCTAGAGACAAGGCAGGGTGTGGTTGGCTTGTCATGGCGGGGCCAAGGGTTTGCCATGGGCACATGGTGCGGCTAGCTTGGCTAGGTACGGTTTGGCTTGTGATGTGGGGCCAAGGGTTTTGCTATGGGCGCATGGCGTGGCTAGCTTGGATAAGTGGGGTTTGGCTTGGCATGTGGGGACAAGGGTTTGCCATGGGAGCATGGTGTAGCTAGATTGGCTAGGTGCGGTTTGGCTTGGAATGTGGGGCCAAGGGTTTTCCATGGGTGCATGGCGTGGCTAGCTTGGCTAGGTGCGGTTTGGCTTGGCATATGGGGCCAAGGGTTTGCCATGGGCGCATGGCGTGTCTAGCTTGGCTAGGTGCGGTTTGGCTTGGCATGTGGGGCCATGGGTTTGCCATGGGTGCATGGCGTGGCTAGCTTTGCTAGGTGCTGTTTGGCTTGGCATGTGGGGACAAGAATTTGCCATGGGCGCATGGCGTGGGTAGTTTGTCTAGGTGCGGTTTGGCTTGGCATGTAGGTCTAAGGGTTTTCCATGGGCGCATGGCGTGGCTAGCTTGGATAGGGGCGGTTTGGATTCGCATGTGGGGCCAAGATTTGCCGTGACCAAGCTAGGGTTTTGGGTCAAAGGTCGTTTGGTAATATCGGACGGCTAGGATTTGCTCATGGGATTGAAGGGCGACCGTTGATTGTCGCACGCCTTCGTTTTGGTAGCCACGTAGGTAAGGCCAGCAAGGTGGCGCGACTAGGTTGGCATGGGGCCATGGCAAAGTGCGTTTGGCATGGCGCGGTAGGTGTGGCTGGCATGGTTTTCCATTGACACAGGGGTGCGGCTATCATGGTTGACATTCCTTGGCATGGTAGGTGTGGCTGGCATGCTTTGCCATTGGCACTGGGGTGCGTCTAGCATGGTTGGCATGCCTTGGCGCGATAGGTGTGGCTGACATGGTTAGCCATTGGCACATGCAGTGTGAGAATTAGGGTTTTGGCCTGTCGAAACCCTAATTAGCATTAAAAAAGGTACCCTGGTAATTTTCTCGCAAACAAATTAAAGGGTTCAATAAATGTGCTTGGTTTGGACATTATTACTCAAGTTCTGTGATGTCATTGTCTGACTAGGGTTTTACGATTTTACCCCTAAGCTAAAAACCACCATCAACAGCATATCCAGAAGAAAGAAATGACGGGTAGATGTACCGCATACAAATAAAAACCAACTGATAAGAGTTGCAGTTCTAATCTGGGCAATACTGTACTCATATGTTACTGTGAAAAGAAACCAATTGAACTTGCAGAGTATAAGCAAGCAGCTGCAGTTGATGTAGCTTGAATGTGACTGTAGAATCATAATGTTGTAGCAAACATAATAGGCTATGTTGGTGTAGCAGCAGTAAAATATGCAGATATAAGTAGTAGGTGTCATAGAAGCACTAGGAGGTTACACAGTAGAAATAATGGAGGAGAAATAGGAGCACATACCATCAACACAATTAAACCTAAAATACACAAGAGCCAGTAGCAGGGGTAGCTAGTTGTTCAAGACCATAGTTAAAGGTAGGTGATGCTGCAGTTCATAAAGAGTAGGATATGGAAGCAACACAACAACAACAAGAACTGAAAAATGAACATCCCCCATAGGCTTTGTAGAAGCCTTGCACCACTGAAATCCAACTGCAAACGAAATATAAACTGGAGAAAAACCAAAGAAGGATATCCTGAAATCTGTTGTGAGTTCTTGTTGCTACAAACCATATAATATATCACCACTTGTAACTCAGCAAAACTGATATAAAACATAAATCCTTGTAATAGTAGATGAATGTTTTACATTGACTATCACACCAAACCAGCTGACTCCATTAACCAATATAAACAGTTGTACCTTCACTTGTGTACCAGCAGTTGTAAACAAAGTATGAGCACTACCGGCTTGCATACACCAATGACATGAGAGAAGCAGGATGAGATCGAACTGATATCCATCAAATTATTAAAAATACTAAGAATGAAAAGTACAAAATTGAAAAGATAACTAAACCAGGCTACATCAGAATTGAATGTAGACTCATCAAGGAGAACATCAACCTGTACTTAATATAACTCCCCAATTGCAATCCCAGAACATCATCTTCAGTTTTATCATTTGAACTCGCAAGCCAACTCACTTATAAAAAGAGGACTGTACCAAAGCTAGTACCAATGGGATGAACTGATAACAAGCAAATTACGCATATATAGTGCATCAAACTCATATTCCATATACACATCAATACACATCTGTGATTTAAGAGGAGATTTTCCTCACTTTCAAGTGGAACAACTTTAAGCTTCTCTCTTATCTAGACAAGGTGTAGAAGAGATAGGCATGCTCAGAAACAAATCTCCAGGTATCATCACAAGTAGGACTTGATTAAAAAACTAGATGCCACAATTCTAGTTATGATGAAAAATCTTTTGAAGACAGCATTTCTTTTGTTGAGCTAGTGATGTAGAAGCTGAACACATGAGGTTAAAACCTAAAGTAATCTAAATATAGCAATGGAGATTACCAGCAAAGACTCAAATTTCAGTTGATGCGATAAGAAATTTCAACCCAAAATAACCAAACTGGAAATTGAAATACCAAGAGCTCAAACCCCAAAGTTGAGTTTTATATCCAAAATCATGCTTAATCCTCTTGAAGATGTTGCAATACTAGCATCAGGATCAGATACATCCTCACACTACTTAACCATCAATAATCACAACTGCATACTTTCCATGAAAACAAACTCTATGAACAAAATTGATGAAAATTAGAAGAACTCAAACCTGTTGATACGTACACTCCAACTCCAATACGAAAATCAAACTCAGAAACATCATGTAAAACGCAAGATTCTTCAACACATATGTGAGGACTGCCTTGAAGTAAGATATGAAACTGTTTATGGGTAAAAATCGTTTCCGCCGATTTTGGTAAATTCGGTAGGTGAGTGAGAAACTGGTTTAAACCCTAAACAAATGTTCGCACGTGAGCACTTTCTAGATTCGAGAGATCAATGCAGACAAGTCCGTCCTAAACCAAGAAATGGCCGTTCCAGACTTGCTTCGGTCACAAAGTGGAGGAGAAGGGTTGATTTGGGGAGGGAAGCAAAGAAAGGTGTTGAGACCAGAATAGTGGGAGAGTAGTGTCTCGACTTGTATCATAAAGTGAAAGCTTAGGAAGCTTGCAAGAGATGAAAGCTTTTTGGAGATCTTGCAAAGTTGCCTTTTCTGAGAGTGTTGTATTTTTCTCCTGACCGAGACTTGTTGTCTGGTGGAAATAGGTAAAACCTATTTATACAAGTCGAGATTGAAACGTACCCTGGCCTCATGAAGGAAGGGAGTAAAGGGTGAAATAATGGGAGGAGGTGGTAACCGCAAGGTGTTTATGGGTGAAAACGTTTTTACCATTATTTCCTCATTTATTTGACCGCTTTATTCCCATTCACGCTTTCTTAATGTGAGCGTAGTGTACGCTGCAAGCTGTGACCGCCAAACCAAGACCCTAGAAAGCATCCCCCAATTTGTGTTGATGTCTCGAGTGTTGGTTGCACCTTGAGTTCAAGTGGCGCTGCTTGGGGCGCGTGTGGCATGTGCGGAATGCCTTTGTTGCGGGTTGCACCTCGAGCGCAAGTGGTAATGCCAGAGCTGCTAGTGTCGTGTTTGGCATGTGCCAATGGCATGTGTGGAATGCCTTGGTGGTAGGTTGTACGTTGAGTGTAAGTGGCAATGCATAGAGTTGCTAGTGGCGTGTGTGGCATGTGCCAATGTCATGTGCGGAATGACTTGGCGGTAGGTTGCACGGTTTGCAAGTTAGGCTACCATCGTGGGTTTTGGCATGAGCCAATGGCGCGTACGGCCAAGTTAGCCTAGGTTGCACGGCTTGCAATTTGAGATACCAGCGTGCGTGTTTGGCATGTGCCAATGGCATGCGTGGCCAATTCGGATCATGGCCTGGTAAGAAAAGCTACCAGCGAGCGTGTTGGCATGTGCCAATGGCATTCTCGGCCATTAGGGCCACATCCTGGTAAGAAAAGCTACCAGCGAGCGTGTTGGCATATGCCAATGGCATGCTCGGCCATTAGGGCCACGCCTTGGTGAGAAAATCTACCAGCGAGCATGTTGGCATGTGCCAATGGCATGCTCGGCCATTAGGGCCACGCCTTGGTGAGAAAAGCTACCATCGAGCGTGTTGGCATGTGCCAATGGCATGCATGGCCAATTTGGTCTAGGTCGCACGGTTTGCAAGCCTAGGTGCGGGCGCTACTTTGGCATGGCGCGGCTAGGGCCAAGGTAAGGGTGTTTGGCTTGGCGTGGCGTGACCCGGCGTAGCTAGGGCCAAGGCAGTGTGTTTGGCATGGTGCGGCTAGCTTGGGCTAGGTGTGGCTGGCATGATTTGCCATTGGCACGGAGGTGCGGCTAGCATGGTTGGCATGCTTTGGCGCGTTTGGTGTGACTAGCATAGCTAGGGCCAAGGCAGAGTACGTTTGGCATGGCGCGGCTAGCTTGGGCTAGGTGTGGCTGGCATGATTTGCCATTGGCACGGAGGTGCGGCTAGCATGGTTGGCATGCTTTGGCGCGTTTTGGTATGGCTGGCATGATTTGCCATTGGTACAGAGGTGCTGCTATCTTGGTCTAGGTGTGGCTGGCATGATTTTCCATTGGCACGGAGGTGCGGCTATCATGGTTGGCATGCTTTGGCGCGTTTGGTGTGGCTAACATGATTTGCCATTGGTACAGAGGTGTGTCTATCTTGGGCTAGGTGTGGCTGGCATGATTTGCCATTGGCACGGAGGTGCGGCTAGCATGGTTGGCATGCTTTGGCACGTTTGGTGTGGCTGGCATGATTTTCCATTGGCACAGAGGTGAAGCTAGCTTGGGCTAGGTGTGGCTGGCATGATTTGCCATTGGCTCGGAGGTGCGGCTAGCTTGGGCTAGGTGTGGCATGGCATGATTTTCCATTGGCACGGAGGTGCGGCTAGCATGGTTGGCATGCTTTGGCGTGCTTGGTGTGACTAGCATCGCTAGGGCCAAGGCAGAGTGCGTTTGGCATGGCGCGGCTAGCTTGGGCAAGGTGTGGCTGGCATGATTTTCCATTGGCACGGAGGGGAATTAGGGTTTTGTTCGTTGTAACCCTAATTTGAAAAAATACCCCCTATTAATTACTGACTACATGCATTAAATGTTCTAATAAATGTGTCACCGGTGACATTAGGTTATTTGGGGTTTTACGATTTTACCCTTTGTTTAAAAACCACCATCAACATTAAGTCCCCTGCTTAGCTCGGAATAGGAGCTTTGTTGCGAGGTAAGCATAAGATGGTGACAAACTATCAGCAACAAATCGTAAAGAGAATTGAGGAGGCTTGCCTGACCTTTTTATGAATAGGATTTGGAATCCTTGCCTCTGGGAGTTTTGCACAAATCTGGAGGCTGGCATAATTGGGAAGTCAGCGTCATTGAGAGACAGGAAGCTGGGTGGCATTGAGAAGTTGACGCGAGTTGGGAAACGAAGCGTACTAGCTAGCGGGACCGGCGCAAAGTGGGAAGCTGATCATGCTAGCTGGCGGGACTGGTGCAAGGTGGGGAAGCTGAGTGTGCTATCTGGCGTGACTTGGGCGATGTTGGGAAGTTGGGCGCAATTGGTGGGACCGGTGCAACTTGGGCGACGTTGGGAAGTTGGGCGCAATTGGTGGGACCGGTGCAACTTGGGCAACGTTGGTAAGTTGGGTGCCCTTGTGGGCCCGTTCCTTATATGCACGATTTTTGGTATAGGGAAATCCTTGCCTATTTCAGAATCTCCTCTCCCATATATATAAAATCCCTTTCTCTCATCTTTGTTCTTTCATCTTTTCATACTAGCTAGCAGAGTCATAAAGAAAACCTAGCTTCTGTGTATGTCTTCCAGTACTTCTCTTATTTCCCGTTTCACGTAGGTGCAAACCCTAAAAGTAGGCGTTTTTCTTTCATAATCCTTGCAATGATATTGCGCATATGATTTCTTGGCGTGCTTCTTGTATAAAATATTGTATTTATGCACCCAAGGGAAATACTGTATATATGATTCGAACCCGTAGAAAAACGCTCCATATATAATTTTGAACCCGAAGAAGGATACCATAGACGCATTCGAGCCCGTAGAAAATACTGAGTATATAGTTTTGAACCCGAAGAAGGATACTGCAGACGCACTTGAGCCCGTATAAAATACTGCGTATATAATTTTGAACCCTGAAGAAGATAATGCGTGTGCATTTTCGAACCCGCATAGAATACTGTATATGTGCTTCATATGACTTCAAACCCATAGGAAATATTGCATATATGAATTTCGGACCTGAAGAAAATACTGCGCGGGTAGTTTTGAACCCGCCCGTAGAAAAATGCTCCATATATAATTTTGAACTCGAAGAAGGATACCATAGACGCATTCGAGCCTGTAGAAAATACTGCGTATATAATTTTGAACCCTGAAGAAACTACTGCGTGTGCAGTTTTGAACCCGTAGAGAACACACCCTCTCTTTTTTTTTTCCAAGTTTTCCTTTTGTTGGGTGCGGTTATGTGTCAGGGAGATAATTTCGTCTTTCTCCGTGTGCAAATATCTTGTTACTAAGTTGTTATGAAGAAATCCGATAAGATGTTACCTGAACAAAATTTCGCCTCATCGAAGGATGTTCATATTTCCAAACCAAACACGGATGATGAATTCTTTGCTAAACCCCTCGTCCCCGCTTCGGAAGAATCACCCGTGTTTCGTGCCAATTTTGTTAACCTATGGTGAAGATGAAAAGAAGACACGTTCGCTTCGCCCGAGAGAACACCATACGGTTCCTCGTCTTCATAAAGGGGTATATTCTTCTTCCAACATTGATTTCGGGATGTGTCAAAGCCCATTGCGTTCTTTTGATAGATGGGTTGAGTTCATGGTGAGTAAGGAGCACATAAATACCAACTTGACTCGAGCGCAGATTATTGAGTCTGTCAGAGATTCAGTAAATCTCCAAATTAGGAAGGATATCCCGGGCTTGGTTGCTTTCATCTCCAGATGGTGTTCGGGCACCCATACGGTCATATGTAGATGGGGTGAAATAACTTTCTCCTTGGAGAGTGTGGCTCTCTTGATGAATCTTCCGGTAACCGGGAATCTTAATATCCGATTGTCTGAAGGTGAAGAGAAGATGCGGGATGACCTTGCCGCTAAGTTGGGAGATTACGCTCGAAAAGACTCCACTCGCAAGTCGAAGGATTCTTGAAAGGTGCTTTTACAGCTGGTGGATATCTCAATGGTTTTCGGACGAGCTGGAACCTAAACATAAAAGCAGTGATCTTCATGTTGCAGCATTTTTGGCTCTCTGGTTGTCTAGAGACATTTTTGATGACGGTTCTGGCAAGAAGGAAATAAGACCAGAGTTGCTAGTGATTGCTGTGAAGTTAGCAAAAGGTGAAGTTCTTCCCATTGGCAAGCTATTCCTTGGTTCCCTGTATGTGCATCTGGATCACCTAGTTGCGAACATGCGAGTTTCGAATGGTTTCATGAGAGTGGATTCATATGTGCACGTTGCTTTTCTGCAAGCCTGGTTATGGGAGCACTTTGAGAAGTATGCTCCGAAACCGTTGCCTTCGATTCCCGCGAGTTGGGGCGGCTCCCGAATTCTTCAATGGGTGAACATGCGTCCAAGAGTTATCATGAGCTTGGTTATTCTTCTCGATAAGTCGCATGAAATCAGTTTTCGCCCATGGGAGCCGGTCCATAGGTCGGTGACTCAAATTGACACCTTTGCCTCTGCTCCGATCATGTCTTTATCTTCTAACGGCAACTTGAGTTTTGGTGAAAACTTGTTTATTTAAAGCTGCATGTCCGGCTATATGCCGTCATTGGGAAGTTGGCGCAATTGGTGGGACCGGTGCAACTTGGGCGACATTGGGAAGTTGGGCGCAATTGGTGGGACCAGTGTGGCTTGGGCGGTACTGGGGAGGTGGCGCAACTGGTGGGACCGGTGCAACTTGGGCGACGTTGGGAAGTTGGGCGCCCTTGTGGGCCCGTTCCTTATACGCACGATTTTTGGTAAAGGGAAATCCTTCCTTATTTCAGAATCTTCACGCCCATATATATAAAATCCCTTTCATCTTGCACTTTGTTCTTTCATCTTTTCATACTAGCTAGCAGAGTCACAAATAAAAACCGGCTTCCGTGTATGTCTTCCAAGATTTCTCTTGTTTCCCTTTTCATGTAGGTGCAAACCTTAAGAGTAGGCTTTTTTCTTTTATAATCCTTGCAATGATATTACGCATATGATTTCTTGGCGTGCTTCTTGTAGAAAATATTGTATATATGCACCCAAGGGAAATACTGCATATATGATTCGAACCCGTAGAATAATACTCCATATATAATTTTGAACCCGAATAAGGATACCATAGACGCATTCGAGTCCGTAGAAAATACTGCGTATATAGTTTTGAACCCGAAGAAGGATACTGCAGACGCACTTGAGCCCGTATAAAATATTGCGTATATAATTTCGAACCCTGAAGAAAATACTGCGTGTGCAGTTTTGAACCCGTAGAGAATACTTTATATGAATCCAGAAGAAGAATAATGTATATGTGCTTCATATGACTTCGAACCCATAGGAAATATTGCATATATGAATTTCGGACCTGAAGAAAATACTTGCAAAACCCGTAGAGAATACCCCCTTTTTTTTTTTTTTCCAGTTTTTCCTTTTGTTGGGTGCGGTTATGTGTCGTGAGATAATTTCGTCTTTCTCCGTTTGTTTTGTGCAGATATCTTGTTACGAAATTGTTATGAAGAAATCCGACAACATGTTACATGAACAAAATTTCGCTTCATCGAAGGATGTTCATAATTCCAAACCAAACACGGATGATGAATTCTTTGCCAAACCCCTCGCCCCTCGCTCTAATAATCACCCAGTTTCGTGCCAATTTTGTTAACCGGTGGTGAAGATGAAAAGAAAACACGTTCGGTTTGCCCGGAGAGAACACCATACGGTTCTCGTCTTCATAAATGGTATATTCTTCTTCCAACATTGATTTCAGGATGTGTCAAAGCCCATTGCGTTCTTTTGATAGATGGGTTGAGTTCATGGTGATTAAGGAGCACATAAATACCAACTTGACTCGAGCGCAGATTATTGATGTCATCGAGCTTGATGAAATCTCCAGATTAGGAAGGATAACCGGGCTTGGTTGCTTTCATATCCAGATGGTGTTCGGACACCCATACGATCATATGTAGATGGGGTGAGATAACTTTCTCCTTGGAGAGTGTGGCTCTCTTGCTGAATCTTCCGGTAACTGGGAATCTTAACATCCAATTATCTGAAAGCGAGGGGAAGATGCGAGATGACCTTGCCGCTAAGTTGGAAGATTTCGCTCGGAAAGAATCCACTGCGAAGTCGAAGGATTCTGTCCTAAAGAGGATGAAAGGTGCCTTTACAGTGGTGGATATCTCAATGGTTCCTGGACGAGTTTGAACCTAAACAGAAAGCAAGATCTTCACGTTGCAAAGCATTTTTGGCTCTCTGGTTGTCTAGAGACATTTTTTATGACTGTTCGCAAGAAGGAAATAAGACCAGAGTTGCTAGTGATTGTCAAAGTTGGCAAAAGGTGAAGTTCTTCCCATTGGCAAGCTATTCCTTGGTTCCTTGTATGTGCATCTGGATCACCTAGTTGCGAACATGCGAGTTTCGAATGGTTTCATGAAAGTGGATTCATATGTGCACATTGCTTTTCTACAAGCGTGGTTATGTCTTTGTCTTCTGACGGCAGCTTCAGTGTTGGTGAAAACTTGTTTATTCAAAGCTGCATGTCCGGTTATATGCCGTCTTTCTTCATGTGGTCTTTCCGAATAGCCGCTTATAATATTGACCGTGTCTTTGCTCGTCACATGGGTTTCGACCAAGGGGTGCCTCTTGCTTACCACCTGGTGGTTCCTAAGGATTCATTGCATGCCGCCCTCGGTGCCAGTGCCCTTGAGCCGGTATCCGCCTTCCCTTCTTTCAAACGGGAAGAGTAACTTCGACGACTTTTGGCTATAATGAGTTCCTGCACGATGAGTTCATTATGATCCAAGATTTTGTAAATAACGTGGTGGAGAATGTTCGTTGTAAACCTTCCCAGCAGCTTTGAAGAAGTATCCAATGTTGAAAGATCCCAGCGAAAGTTGCTCCTGGCAACTCGGAAGTCCCCAGGCAAAGGAACAGAGAACGAAGAATCGTGCTGGCGGGTTCCGGGCGGTTTCAAAAGATCCTCCCGCAGCTCTCGTGTCTTTCAGTTCTTCCAATAACCAGGTATGTGTCGCCTCCTTGTTGGTTTATCTCAAAACACATGAATTTCTGCTGAAAACATGTGTCTTGTTTCTTCCAGGGCTTCGGTAGTGTTAATGCTTTCGCTGCCCTTGCACGTTGCTAGGAGACGGCAATTTCTTCAAGAATTCGCGGACCGAGCCTTCTCATAGCGGTGATGAGTCGAGAAAGAAGAAAGTTCGACAAGTGAGAGTGATTCCTCTGGCAAAGACTGGTTCTTTTTCGGGAAGTGGTTCGGTGAGTTTCGCGCTTCTTTTTCTTTCTTCTTCCGTTTCTTCTTTTGAAAAATGTCTAACTCAAGTTCGCAGGAGGAATCCGGTTCGGAGGACGATTCTGGGATGGAGCCACACGAAAACTTGCCTTTGGTGACCACCGCCGGTGACTTGGAGATGGGAGTTAGCCAATTGCCGGGCACATATGTGGTTCAAATGGTGAATGATTCTCTGATGGTTTCTGCCGTAGACATGTAAAAAGACCCTTTGCGAGTCGTGCGGCCAGTTGCAGGCGCCATTTTCGATCCCCCGTACTTGGTTCCTTATCCAAGTCATGTGCTGGTTTGCGGTTTCAGCGTGCTGGCTAAGTATGAGGCGTTGTACACCAGAATCTGGGAGAAGTATGGATATATGGCCACAACCAAGAAGGTCACTAGTCGATTTGCGCTGGTTAAGCGTGTGGAAGAGGCTTTATCTTCCATCGAGGACATGCGTGAGGTGACTGGCCACACCGTTTCTGAAGACGTTATTGCCGACTGGGAGCACCATCACGATGTGTGTTTAGAAAAGGAGTTCAACGCTTCGTGGTTTTTCGAAGGCCTTGCTGAGATCCAGAAGTCGAAAGATGCAGCAATCGAAAGCCTTTATGCAGAATAGATTGCACGACAGGAGGTAGAACTCGAAAAGATTTCCAAGATGTTAACTATGAAGAGACCGGCTCTTGAAGATGCAAAGTTGACTCTCTCCAAGAAGAGCAGACCTCTGTTGGATGATTTTCCTTGAATGTTTCTCTGTTAAACTTTCATTTAGGTTTTTTTTTTTTTTTTTGAAAAACATACTGGATGTCCGGTTCAAAGTTCGACCGGTTTTGATAGACAGCTGGTAGCTTTTGAGGATATTGGATTAATTCTGGGATGAATGGTTTTGATAATATATCTCTGATTATGTTTTGTGAAAGGAATATTGCTTTTATGAAAGTGTGTGCTAGCAATAGGCACAAGACGCAGTAGTATGACGGTTTTATTAAGAACCTAAAAACAGATCGTATATCTTGCCCGGTCTAAATTTACTCACTCCGTAGGTTTTTACGAACACGCCCCTCTCCATGTAAAAGGCGGCTTTGCTGGTAGCATCGCCAGCAAGTCCCAAATCGCTGGTAGCATCTTCAGCGAGTCCCCAGTTTTCTGGTGTAGTTTTTACAACTGGTAACCGGGTTGTCTGGCAGTTGAGTCGGATTGAGTCGCCTTTCCCTACCATCTTGACATCTGGGTCGAAGAATGAGATCTACAGTATGACATTGTAGCCGATAGATCAATCCTCCCGCTGTGGTCGCCAATTGTTGATGGGTAAAAATCGTTTTCGCCGATTTTGGTAAATTCGGTAGGTGAGTGAGAAACTGGTTTAAACCCTAAACAAATGTGCTGCACGTGAGCACTTTCTAGATTCGAGAGATAAATCTGTACAAGTCCGGCCTAAAACAAGAAATGGCCGTTCCAGACTTGTTTCGGTCACAAAGTGGAGGAGAAGGGTTGATTTGGGGAGGGAAGCAAAGAAAGGTGTTGAGACCAGAATAATTCTGGGAGAGTAGTGTCTCGACTTGTATCAGAAAGTGAAAGCTTAGGAATCTTGCAAGAGATGAAACCTTTTTGGAGAGCTTGCAAAGTTGCCTTTTCTGAGAGTGTTGTATTTTTCTCCTGACCGAGACTTGTTGTCTGGTGGAAATAGGTAAAACCTATTTATACAAGTCGAGATTGAAACGTACCCTGGCCTCATAAAGAGAGTAAAGGGTGAAATAATGGGAGGAGGTGGTAACCACAAGGTGTTTATGGGTGAAAACTTTTTCACCATTGTTTCCTCATTTATTTGACCGCTTTATTCCTATTCACGCTTTCTTAATGTGAGCGTAGTGTACGCTGCAAGCTGTGACTGCCAAACCAAGAGCCTGGAAAGCATCCCCTAGTTTGTGTTGATGTCTCGAGTGTTGGTTGCACCTTGAGTGCAAGTGGCGCTGCTAGGGGCGCGTGTGCCATGTGCCAATGGCATGTGCAGAATGCCTTTGTTGCGGGTTGCACCTAGAGCGCAAGTGGCAATGCCAGAGCTGCTAGTGGCGTGTGTGGCATGTGCCAATGACATGTATGGAATGCCTTGGTGGTAGGTTGTACGTTGAGTGCAAGTGGCAATGCATAGAGCTGCTAATGGCGTGTGTGGCATGTGCGGAATGCCTTGGCGGTAGGTTGCACGGTTTGGAAGTTAGGCTACCAGCGTGGGTTTTGGCATGTGCCAATGGCGCGTACGGCCTAGTTGGCCTAGGTTGCACGGCTTGCAAGTTGAGCTACCAGCGTGCGTGTTTGGCATGTGCCAATGGCATGCGTGGCCAATTCGGATCATGGCCTGGTAAGAAAAGATACCAGCGAGCGTGTTGGCATGTGCCAATGGCATGCTAGGCCATTAGGGCCACGTCCTGGTAAGAAAAGGTACCAGCGAGCGTGTTGGCATGTGCCAATGGCATGCTCGGCCATTAGGGCCACGCCTTGGTGAGAAAAGCTACCAGCGAGCGTGTTGGCATGTGCCAATGGCATGCTCGGCCATTAGGGCCACGCCTTGGTGAGAAAAGCTACCATCGAGCGTGTTGGCATGTGCCAATGGCATGCATGGCCAATTTGGTCTAGGTTGCACGGTTTGCAAGCCTAGGTGCGGGCGCTACTTTGGCATGGCGCGGCTAGGGCCAAGGTAAGGGTGTTTGGCTTGGCGTGGCGTGACCAGCGGAGCTAGGGCCAAGGCAGAGTGTAATTGGCATGGCGCGGCTAGCTTGGGCTAGGTGTGACTGGCATGATTTGCCATTGGCACGGAGGTGCGGCTAGAATGGTTGGCATGCTTTGGCGCGTTTGGTGTGACTAGCATAGCTAGGGCCAAGGCATAGTGCATTAGGCATGGCGCGGATAGCTTGGGATAGGTGTGGCTGACATGATTTGCCATTGGCACGGAGGTGCAGCTAGCATGGTTGGTATGCTTTGGCGCGTTTTGGTGTGGCTGGCATGATTTGCCATTGGCACAGAGGTGCGGCTAGCTTGGGCTAGGTGTGGCTGGCATGATTTGCCATTGGCACGGAGGTGCGTCTAGCATGGTTGGCATGCTTTGGCGCACTTGGTGTGGCTGGCATGATTTTCCATTGGCACAGAGGTGCGGCTAGCTTGGGCTAGGTGTGGCTGGCATGATTTGCCATTGTCACGGAGGTGCGACTAGCATGGTTGGCATGCTTTGGCGCATTTGGTGTAGATGGTATGATTTTCCATTGGCACAGAGGTGCGGCTAGCTTGGGCTAGGTGTGGCTGGCATGATTTTCCATTGGCACGGAGGTGCGGCTAGCTTGGGCTAGGTGTGGCTGGCATGATTTGCCATTGGCACGGAGGTTCGGCTAGCATGGTTGGCATTCTTTGGCGCGCTTGGTGTGACTAGCATAGCTAGGGCCAAGGCAGAGTGCGTTTGGCATGGCGCGGCTAGCTTGGGCTAGGTGTGGCTGGCATGATTTGCCATTGGCACCTGAGGGGAGTTAGGGTTTTGTTCGTTGTAAGCCTAATTTGAAAAAATACCCCCTATTAATTACTGACTACATGCATTAAAGGTTCTAATAAATGTGTCACGGTGACAATACGTTATTTGGGGTTTTACGATTTTACCCTTTGTTTAAAAACCACCATCAACAGAAACCAACAACTTCTCAATCTTCTGCTGAATCCAATCGGTGGAACGGCTCTTTGTTTTCGCCCTAACTAGACAGTAGTGTAGCGGACTAGAACACGCTCAGACTATCTTGGCATCAGGAATCAAGCAGATCTTGATGAAGAAATTAGCTGCAAAAAACAAGCTAATTATGATGGAAATCTTTGGTTGAAGATGAAATTGGAAGATGTTGTTGTAAGTAATCTAGATCTGAGATGTAATTCTTTTTAGGATGAAGAAAAATCTGTGGATTTTTGATGAAGAACAATCAGAGTTTTAAGATGGTGTTGATGAAACAGAAGCAGGAGATGAAGATTCAGGTGAATCAGTGAAAAAATTGGATCGATACCCTCAGAAATTCATGATTTCCGAGTCAGATACCATGATAGAAGTGTGGACTTCCAACTCAAAACCAATTGGCAACAAGTGGAGTGGCTCCACACCTTATATATAGGATATAGACTTAGGAGTTAAGCTATGTGGGATTATTTTAGTTCTCCAACATGCCCCCTCCACGTGTAGGGCTCTGTGATACATCGTGGACCGATGTATGGTTGCCCTTCCCCTGCCTTCTTGGGTCTTACGTCTCATACAGGGCCTAGCTTTGATACCATGATAGTATTCGATAAATCGAATGTCTACATTGTATTGAGACGGTTTTGATAATCAATTGATTAAAAGGAAAGATAAACTGTTACAGAGATCTCTCCAGGTTATATACTCTACTAAGCTCATTCTCTAACTGTCTACAACCCACTCGTGCACATGGCACGCCTACACTAACATTCTCTCTACAGCACATACACTTACATATGCTATTAGCAAGCAGAAGAGAACACCGATGATGTGTGCCATCATACTTTTACCGACTCAACACTATCACTCTTTCGACCTGATGCATAATCTTACAGTACTTCATGGCATGCAACTGTTTAAAAAGACAAAAACATATCTCACGACTATAGCTGATGGAGAAAATGATCTAACATAAAAACTGTAGAAGTCGGCAGAGAATATTGAAGACCATAATCTACAAACCATAATACTGGCTGAGCAGAGGAATTTGAATTAGATGATCTTGAAGTACTCCCTCCGTTCCTTATTAATAGGCTGATTTTGTTTTTAGAGAAAATTAAAGAAATTAAGAGAACTAATCATTGAAAGTGGTCCTCATCACACTTGTCAATAAAAAAAGTGAAGTGAAATGGTCCCCATGACACTTGTCAGCAAAAAAATAAAATGAAATGGTTCACATGACACTTGTTATCAAAAGAAGTTAAGAGAAAAGTGGTCTCAGAAAACTAAAGTAACATTTGACTTTCCCAATTAGGAAACCAGCCTATTTTTCTCAAACATCTATTTATAGAAAATGGCCTATTAAAAAGGAAGGGAGGGAGTAAGAATTTCCTTCCTAACCAAGTGATTATAATATCTATTTTTGATAAGACCATATAAATTAGTTATAGAGGGAGGATCCATGGACACTCTTAGATGGACAAGGTTGGACAAGATTTGCGTCATTTTCTCCACAAAACCCAAACGGTAATGAATTTAAGTCTAATATTTTGATGGTATATTCTGCTTATAAGATTCTACATTCCTACAAAAACTGAGCACAATTCGAGATGTATAAAACCACCATCCACCCCTTTGATTATCATCCGTTCAAAATTAATGGTTGAAATTAAGATCGGTAGATGGTCAGGTTTGTTATCTCGAATTGCATTCATTTTTTGTAGGAATTTAGAGTCTTATAAGATAAATATACCATCAAAATATTAGACTTAAATTCATTATCGTTTGGGTTTTGCGGAGAATCCATCACAAATCTTGTCCGACCTTGTCCATCTAAGAATGTCCATGGATCCTCCCTCTATAAATTAATCCGGTGATCAGTGCAAAGTGTCTTACTCCCACTATCATAGAAAGCTTAGAGCACGTGGGGTAAACCTTATGCGGCGCGTGTGTCTCTATACGGCATATACACAGCTGAGACACAGAAAGCGTGGTAGCCGTAATGATAAAGATAGAGAAGAGAAATCGTAATCTCAGTTTTTGTCTTTGTTCATTTACTATTTAGTCCTTGTATTTTCGCACCACTACTTTCTATTTTTTCTGGTACATCATTTTGATACACGTTATTTTTTCTTATTACTTCTCCACTATAAATTAAAGACTGAATCCCCTCCATTTTCCTCCCATCTCACTCTATTTACCTTCCTTCACTCTCTCTTCTTCTTCTCTCTCTAAACCTTCTTCTTCTACCTCTGCAAATTTCTGATCATCATCAAGAAATGGATATAGAGTCATTTCAAAAACTCTTCTGTCTAATATTTCTCTCATTCACGGTCCTCTTCTTCTGTTTCTCAATCTTACTATTATTCTTAAGACAAAACTACTGGTGTAACTGTGAAATATGTGATACTTATCTAACATCAAGTTGGTCTAAAGATTTCACAAATATTTGTGATTGGTATACTTATTTGCTAAGCAAATCACCATCACAAACAATTCATATCCATGTTCTTCGTAACACCATCACTGCAAATCCAGAGAATGTTGAGTACATGTTAAAAACAAGGTTTGATAACTACCCTAAGGGTAAGACTTTCTCTGCCATCTTACATGATTTATTAGGCCGTGGTATTTTTAATGTGGACGGTGATACCTGGAAGTTCCAACGTAAAATGGCTAGTCTTGAGCTTGGTTCGGTTTCTATTCGGTCTTATGCATTCGATATTGTAACCAGAGAGATTCATGATCGTCTGATTCCGTTGTTACAAGTAGCTTCCAAGAGTAACAAGACTACTGTGTTGGATTTGCAGGATGTATTGAGAAGATTTGCTTTTGATAACATCTGTCGTTTTTCATTCGGGTTAGATCCGGGTTGTCTTGAATTAGACATGCCCATGTCTGAATTTGCTGTTGCTTTTGATTTATCATCCAAATTATCAGCGGAGAGAGCTTTAAGTGTGTCACCATTGATATGGAAAGTCAAGAGGTTTCTGAATATTGGGTCTGAGAAGGAATTGAAAGGAGCCATTAAAATGGTTAATCTTTTAGCTGATGAAGTCATCAAACAGAGAAGGAAAATGGGTTTTTCATCAAATCAAGACTTGTTATCAAGATTCATGGGTACGGTCAACGACGACACGTATTTGAGAGATATTGTTATAAGCTTCGTTTTAGCCGGGAGGGATACGGTCGCCGCCGCGTTGACTAGTTTCTTTTGGTTGTTATCAAATCATAAAGAAATTGAGTCAAGGATACTGGAAGAGTCGAATCGGGTTATGGGTACGGATCAAGAGTTGAAACCGAGTTATGAACAAATGAGAGAAATGCCTTATTTACAAGCTTGTTTATATGAGAGCATGAGACTTTATCCACCAGTACAGTTTGATTCTAAGTTTGCTCATGGAGATGATGTGTTCCCTGATGGTACGTTTATCCGGAAAGGTACGCGGGTAACGTATCACCCGTATGCAATGGGTCGGATGGAACAAGTTTGGGGTTCGGATTGTCTCGAGTACAAACCGGAAAGATGGCTCCAGAATGGGTTGTTCTCGCCAGAAAGTCTGTTTAAGTACCCGGTCTTTCAAGGGGGGGTGAGGGTTTGTTTAGGAAAAGAAATGGCATTAGTTGAAATGAAGAATGTCGCTCTTTCGTTGATCAGAAGGTTTAAAATCATAGCAACTGATGAATCGTCAAAGAAACCCAAATTTGCCCCTGGGTTAACGGCGACGGTCAGAGGAGGTTTTCCGGTTATGGTTAGCAAAAGATGACCCGTTTTATGATAGGGGTTGGGTTTGTGTAGGAATATCATACCCACCGGTGAGCATGTTAGCGATTTTGAAAGTAAAAAGAAGGAAAATGTACAAAACTGTCCTATTTTTAGGTCCCGATCACAAAATTAAGCATCCTATTGGTACAAGTTATTTACAAAATGGGGAACTTTTTTTCTAGCCCATTTTTCATTTTTCTTATATTAGTAACCCATGAATAAGATTACATATATTAAAAACCCATAATCAGTTATACTTGAAGTTGATTACAATAATAACCTTTCAACCCAACTAAGAAAATTAATTAGAAAACAAAAACAATAATTAAAACCGTAAGAGAAAAGAACGGTGACAACTCTATTCCCTAAAACTACGTTTATCACCCCTAAATTTACTCTTCGGTTAAAAGTCAAACTTTTTATCCTAATAAGCTTCCTTTAATCTATAGATTTATTTGTTAAGATTTCATTTTCACTTTAATAATTTTTTTATAACAAAAATACTTGTGAAAATTCTAGTTTGCGGAAAATTAATAATTGCAATTTTCACCAGTTTGGACTGGTTATATTTGTGAAAACTACAATTTTTCACCGTGTGGTCGCGTGAAAAGTTGACCTTTCACCAAGTCGTCAAGTTAAAAGTTTAACTTTCTCTGTATTGACAAGTGAAAAACAAGTACATCACTATATCAGATTGTGAAAAATCCAGTTTTACTTAAAACAAAAAAAATTCAGTTATCACGCTATAAAAATGGATGAAAATTTCAGTTATCACTTATAAAAAAAATCAGTTATCACATTTAATAATCAATCTGTAATGCAAATTATGATTTACACCGTTTCACTTTCAGTAGTCATCCACTAAGTAGAATCAACCACATGTGGATTTGTTTTAAATTAATCCACTTCTACATATACGTATATATCAGGTGTTCAATTTGCAAACAAACTTCACATAACAAAAGCTGCTCCAACTTGCCGTGATATCTGTGCAGTGAGAGTACTGATAGACGGATCATTCAAACTGCCGATAAGCCTTCAAGGCTTGTTCCTCTTATAGTCGTGCAAGTGAAACAGATATAAGAGTACTGATAGATGGATCATCAAACTGCTGATAAGCCTTCAAGGCTTGTTCCTCGTTTAGTCATGCAAGTGAATCAGATCTACTGATTCTCAATGCAACTTCATATGAGTTTATTGATTTTATTTCATGTGAACTGATAGAGAAAGAAAGGAGTGAACAAAACAAAAAAAGAAGGAGAATCTCGATGAAAAAGGTGCTCCACCAACTGCCTTAAGTTTCTCTTTTAAATATTACTTTACCTCATCCCTAATAAACCTAATGGGAAGGGAGTAACTAATGACCGTAAAAATTGGCAATCTTTTTCGTTAAAATATTTTAACAAAAATCGCCGCCCTCAAAAAATGCCGACGACCAGTGACGCACTATTAATGGGATCGTATTTGACTTAACAAATAAATTATGGAAAAGGTTAATTTAGTCCCATCCAAATTATGAAAATTTAAGTCTACTCTAAACTACTAATATCAACCGTAGATCTTATAATTTGGGGTACACATATATACCATCTTAATGATGGGTTTCTAAAAGAGAGAGGGACCAAATTTGGGTTTCTCAGAAATTTCCACTTTACAAAATGATCATACTTCCATTTGGAAGAGAGTTAAGTTGTGACCCACAAATATGTTAATGTAATTACCTCTATGTTCTTCCTATTTATCCCTCCATATACAATTTTAATTTTTGTCTTCATTATAATTTTTTTGACGGTGGTACTATTTGCAGGTGGTGATGGCGCCGCTTACATATCGTTACACCGCATTTAAAACCGTAAAACCTCATTCAGGTTCGTTATGCCGCATTCACTCAAAGGGTTCACCACTTCCCTTTTGGGGTTTAGCAGAGATTCTTAAGCTTCCACCACCACCACGTCAACCAATTAGTTAGCCAGAAAGGATATTTTTGGGAGAGAGTATTTTTGGAAAAGATAATATTATTTTATTCAAAAGTGTTAAATCGGATGGAAAAGTTATTTTGTAAATGAATTATAAAAGTACGACCATTTTGTGAACGAATTACAAAGAATATGACCATTTTGTAACCGGACCTAAAAAGAATATATTTACAAATAAAAATAGAGATACCGGAAGAGACAGTTGTGTGAGACCCAAACGCATCCCCTTGTTTTTCTTTTGGGTAGGTCTCTGGGGCTGTTTCTCCAGGGAGAAATCTCAGTAATGTTTTCCCAGTGTGTCTAGAATCAATTTGGACCTAACATGAGTTCTTGAAAACAGGGCGGGCGGTGACAATTTGTTTTTTTTAAGAAATTCGACGCCCAAGAGGTGACTGCCAGGGTCGGGCGTAGGTATGGGTTAACCAAGCCTATAGGCTATAGCCATCCCTGTTTCAGGGCAAATATTATTTTCGTGTTGAACATTTTTGAAATTCTAGTGTTTGCCCGTTCATATCAAATATTCCAACTCCCTCCAACATATTAAGCCCACTTACTATTAATTTTAGTAAAACACAACTCTGGCCCATGAAATTATTCATAAGATGAATAATTCTAGAACCGGTTTTTGGGACCATGGTTTTTTTTGAATAAGTAATTGGGGGATATGGGAATTAATTCGGGATATAGCTACAGGACAAAAAAAAGTTGTCCCAATAGCAATTATGGGTGACCCCTTATATAATTATTTTTTTAATTCCTAATCTAGCCCCCACTAATCAGGATTATTAATTAATTATAATTAGTAAAATGTTAAGTATTTGGGGATAAATTAGTGTGTATTTATTTTTATTTGAATTTGTGTGGGTTAGTTGAGAGTAGAAGGAGGGAAAATGGTGTTTGAGTGGATTTTTTTTTTTGGAAAATGGAAGATGATTGTGATGAGAGAATTGCTGCTAAGAGGTTGAAAATTTGATTTTTTTTTTTTGAATCCACCATTGTTGCAAAATTTGAAAAGATTGGTGCCTAACATGGTATTCAACCAAAAACCCATGCCGGCATTTGCTGGGAATTTTCATAAATTGTTTGCCACTATCCGGGTCCGGGGGGGGGGGGGGGAATGTCTGTTCTAAAAGAAGGTATCAAGGTTGAAGCGAGCCTTATACAGAAGGTTTTTCCGTACCAGCTCCTTCTAAAGCACCTATTTCTGTACCGGTTCCAGAAGATCGAAGAAAGAGTACGAAATTCCGATGAGAATCAGATCGGTTCTCTCACAGTTCTTGCTGGAAATTTTCATAAATTGTTTGCCACAATTTTTCAGGTTTTGATCTTCAAAACCTATTTTTTCTGGTTTTAATCAGTCTACTTCCGGCACAATTATCTGATTTTCGAGCATGCCGGAACTACTTCCGGCATGGTTTTTGCTTGAATTTCTATATGCCGGAACATGATGAAAAGTATCCAGAAAATTGATTTTTTTTTTCACTTAACTACCGGCATTGATAGATTTACATCGAGCGTGCCGGCATTGAGTTCCGGCATTGAATTTCATCACTTCCGGCATGGTCTTCATCACTTCCGGCGTGACCTTCATCATTTCCGACATATTGTTCATCACTTCCGGCATGGTCTTCATCACTTCCGGCGTGGTCTTCATCATTTCCGGCATGTTCTTTATCATTTCCGACATGTTCTTCATCACTTCCGGCAGAGAAGGAGAAGAGAATTTGAAAGGAAATGGGGAAAATTTAGAATTTGAAAGAGAATGGGGAACATTTGGGTTTCAAAGTTTTAACCCTAAAAAGATTAATATGAAGTGGAGATGGAAATGGGGAATATGATTTTGTTTTTTGATTTTAAGTTTTTTGATTTTTATTTTGAGGGAAGGGTGTTTTAGTATTTTCACCCCCAAAAGTCACCCCTTAGCACACACCATGGGTTGGGGATGGTTTTATTTTGGGTAAATACATTAGAAGTAATTCTAGGTCACCCCATATCTAGTTATTTATTTAATACCTAATCTACCCTCTTAATTAATTTTAAGTTATGATTAGTGATATGATTTAGTTAAAAACAATTAGTGAGATTCAATTAAAAGATTGGTTTATTATTAGTTGAGTAGAATCATTGTGAGAGTAGAGTTAGAGAAGATGAAGGAGAAAAACATGGAAAATAATTTTTTTTTCCAATTCATCCCCTTTGAGTATTCAAGTGATGGATTTTATCCACCACAACCGGAGGAAGAGTATTTGGGTGAACATGTATGCTCCAAACTTAGATAATGTATGTTAAATTGGTAAAAACTTCCCCAAAAATGTAAAATTTTGAACTGGATTTTGAACAGTTCGTTTACTTTATATGAAGAACAAGTAACCGAACTCTCATCTGAAGGTGTAGTTCGGTTACCTTGTGAGATGAACAAGTAACCGAACTAGTTTGAAGGTGTAGTTCGGTTGCTTGATCTAAACACGCGGGTTACCGAACTCCATATTAATGGAAGTTCTGACATGCAGCTTTATGTTCGGTTGTTTGCAACTAACCGAACTTTACGAACAAATAGATTTTAACTAAGTGTATAAGGTTCGGTTGGTTCGAAAACTGCATGCTTTTGCGATCCAACTGAACTAAGTTTAATAATAAGTTCGGTTGTTTCACAAACTTGAGATCAATTGCACAACCAACCGAACTTAACAAACAAAAATTTCTTATGTTTTTAACCTTAGAGTTCGGTTACATGGCAGTTTTAAAATTTTTGCGAAACAACCGAACAAAGTTGATAGAGTTCGGTTATAAGAGAAATAAAAATAATGGGAAAAACAAGAAGGTTCGATTACATGGCAACTTTTTTTTCTTATGTTTTTAACCCTAGAGTTCTATTACACTAGCAGTTGTTATACATTTATGCAAAACAACCGAACTCGTCAGTTCGGTAACATAGTTATAAAGCATATAGAACCGAACTGTTCTTAGTGTTCTTCAGTTCAGGGAGTTCGGTTAAGAACCTAGGGCAACTATAAAACAATTTCTAACCGAACTCAACACTGTAACCTCCGTTAAACCTCTCCACAACTTCCATTTTCAACTCATTTTGATGACTACTTCTCATTTTTTTCAACCAAAAACAAATGACAAGTAATGGGTTTGTGAGAACATCTTTGTTAAAGATTTAAATTTCGCTATACATATATAGAGGTGGTGGTGGTTGGTGGTGGTGGTGGTAATCGGTGGTTGGTGGTGGTGATAATCGGAGGTGGTGGTGGTGGTAATAGGCGACGGTGGTGGGAGGAGGTGGTGGTGGTAATCGGAGGTGGTGGTAATCGGCGGTGGTGGGCGGTGGTGATGGGAGGAGGTGGTGGTGGTAATCGGAGGTGGTGGTGGTAGTAATCGGCGGTGATGGGCGGTGGTGATGGGAGGAGGTGGTGGTTATATATATATAGAGATGGTTATTAGGTTGGTTTTAAACTAAATTAGGTTAAGGGTAGGTTAGTAATTTCAACGCATTAGGACACCCCTTATAACTAGAGGGAAGGTGGCATAATCAAACCATGGTCCCCTCCAAGAAACCATGGTCCCAAAAAATGGTTTTAATTCTAAATCGAAAAAATGTTTTATAGGATTAAGAGTGGACATGTCCAAAGCATTCGATATAGTCGATTAGAATTTTTGATTCATTAAAAAATGATGTGATTTGGTATATCAGTGTATTTCGAGGACCTTACTTTCTGTTTTGCTAAATGGGTCTCCAACAAACTTCTTAAAACCTAGCTACTAGGGGTTTGGGACAGGGAAACCCGATTTCTCCTTATCTTTTTTTGTTATGCATGGAAGTACTTCCCCGAACAAACACCCATGCAGAAAAATCGGGTATGATAACATGTATATATTGAAATCGTCAACGAAGCACTTTCAATAAGTCATTTACTACTCATAGATGTCTGTCTCTTTTTCTGTAAGGTAAATGAAAAACTTGTCATAATCTAGTGAAATTGTTTACAGAATTTTGTAAGTTTTCGGGCCAACTTATTAACCTAAATAAATCTGGTGCTTTTTCAGCACGAAAATAATAAGTTTTATAAGACGTAGAGTTAAGATCTTAGGAGTCGGTGCAATTCCTCTAAATGATAAGTATCTAAGTTCACCTCATTTCACCAATAGATCATAAATCACCTGTTTTGAACCGTTAGAAAAACTGATGAATAGGATGCGTACTTGGAAAATGAGCTCATCTTAACACAACAGGGAAGACTGCTATGATAAATAATTTCACAACTTCATTATATTTTTACCATATGAACTCTTTTAGGGTACCAGTAAAGTTTTGTAATAGCATAACGAAAAGGGGAAAATATGGTTTGGTCCTATTTTATGTAGTCCCAAGTTAGTTTGGTCCACCAACAAAAAGGAAGTTCTGTTTAGTCCTTATTTATTCAAAAATATTAAAGTACCATTTCTCTCTCTTATTTTCCCTCTTCCTCACGCGATATACATAATATTTTTTATTTTTTTTGGTGGGTTTGGATGTAGAATTTTAAAGGTGGAATTTATGAGTCTAGGGGATCTGGTAGAATTACATTTCCTTCTATATGTTTGGTTGTCTGAATCCTTGGAATCACGTTTCCTACGGGATTCAGTTTTCCAGCAAATCCTCCATATGGAGTCCGACCCCCCCCCAATCAAGGGATTTATGGACCCACTTTTTTTTTAACTCTAAATCCCATATATATCACTACACCAAATTCTGGGATTAGAAACAGAAAAAAACCGTTACGAATCGGGGTTGTAACAGCCGTCGCCTGTTTCAAAAGGGGGTATTACAATTTTTTCGCAACAACAATGGAGCCGGTACGAATATGGGTTGTAACGGCGTTAGTAACAGCCGGGAGCCGTTACGAATTGACATGTGGTAACAACTCAAAGGCGTTATGAATTTTTTGTAACAGCATGGTCGTAACATCTGCTAGCCGTTACTACGTGGCACATTAGTAACAAGCCTCATCCGTTGCTACGTGTCCTTTTGAAACAGCTTCAAGCCGTTATGAAACTTTTTGTAACGGCAAAAAAAAAAAACTACTGCCAGTCAACATTAACCAGGTAAAAACTAGTCAATCATGACCATATTTGACCAGGTCAATATGACCGACATCTCTTGTTAGTTAAGATCGGTTCTCCTTGTGGAGTGTAAGCATCACACATAACCTAAACATTTCATCACATCACAAAAGATATCAAATTTAAGTTGAAAATAACTTGAAATTTCGAAGTCAAAAGTTTAAAATAAGCTGCTCAAAAGAATGTTGTTTTCCCCCCTGAATGGGTCTTATTCAATCCACCAATTCCTCCTTCGATTTTGCACAAACTCAATACTAACTGCAGAAACCGTAACTTTATTTCTTACGGATTCTTCGTTCTTCAATCAATAATAACCCTAACCAAAACCAAATTCACAACCTCAGTAACACCTTCCAAATCCATTTACGTCTACAGATTTCTTCTTAATTGATATGAACGATTTCTCAGTTCATGCTTTTGAGAAGAAAAAAAGCGAAAAACCACGAAAAAGAAGAAGTTGAGAAGAAAAAAAAACAAAGAACAACGAAGAAGAAGAGAAATGAGTTTCACTTCGACCCTGTTTCTTCTGAGAGATCGAGAGATAGGAAGAGGAACGATGAAAGATATGAGGAAGAGATAAAGAGATAAGATGTAATAGAAATCTAGGGTTTTATGATTGAGATGCATCTCGAGAATAGAATGAAGGGTAGAGATATTAATTTAGGCATACACACGGTGTAGATGAAAGGTTAGAAAGCGCGCATGTGAATGGCACACGCACATACTCAAGGTGTTACGAGCAAAGTGTGACCAAGAGTGTGAGTGGCACGCTTATAAAAAATTTCGTAGCGGCTTGGACTTGTTATGAATTTTTTAAAATTTTGTAACGGCTCCTATCTGTTACGATTTTTTCGTAACGGCCACAAAGCCGTTACGAATTTTAGATACGAATCCGGGAATTTGGTGTAGTGTATACAATTTTTGGATTTGAGGGTAATTTCAAACGGTACAAAGACTTTAATACAAGAAAACTTTATAAATCCTAGGAATTTTAATTGAGTTATCAAACATACAAGGAATTTACATGAATCCCAGAATTTGTATAAATTCCTGGAAACAGTGAATTCTGTGAACAAACCCACCATTTTTTTCTTCTTTATTTTGTCTCTACTAATTTCTCTCTCTTCTTAACATTAATAAATAAAAAAAACTTAAAAATTAAATCTCTCAAAATATAAGTCTAAAATTGATAAATTTTATATATTCGGAAAGGACTCGACAAGATCTACATAATGGGTACCCATTATATTATGTTTCAGAACTTTAATTTTTTTCGATATAATAGTAGTTCATATATGAGAATGAACAATATTGTTGAACATGCTAGTTCATTCTAGTTCCCAACAGTTCATTTCGTAGAATGAACTCGTATATACTAGCAATTTATTTGGTATAATGAACTCATAATAATATTTCATTTTGAAGAATGAAGTTGCAATGGTAAACCATTATTATTATAGCTCATGTTGTAAAATGAACTCGTAATGATAATTAAGTATAGTAGTTCATATTATAGAATGAACTCGTAATAGTTGTTCATTATGGTAGTTCATATTATAAAATGAACTCATAAATGGTAGTTCATATTGTAGAATGAACCCGTGATAGGAGTTCATATTGTAGAATGAACTCCTAATGGTATTTCATATGGTAGAGTGAACACGTAATAGTATTTCATTATACTAGTTAATTATGTAGAATGAACTCATATGTTATTTTATCATAAGAGTTCACTTTATAGAATGAACTAGCTAGTATGGTATTTTATTAAAGTATTTCATTTGTAAAATGAACTCGTATAATAGTTCATTTTATAGTTAATTTTTAGCTAAATGATAAAGTAAAAATTAAAAGCTCAGAAATAAAGCAACTATGGTACTCGTTGGAAAGCTCTCGTTGAGGGCTTTCCGAAGACATAAAGTTTATCATTTGTGGACATGTGGTTCAATAGATATTTCACTTTTAAGTTTTTATTTATTTTTTTTATTAAGAGAGAGAAAAAAAGCGAAAAATAAGTATTTTTGCCACTATTAAAAGACTGTCACATCACTGATGATGCCATCCTAGGAGCAAACAGTAATATTTAGGACCAAACAATAATATACTTTTAAAAAAATGACTAAATAGACATGACTAGGTCAACTAGACCAAACTCACTCTAATATATTATTATTCAGACTAATTGGTATTTCCTACTAACGAAAATTCAGAAGGCTTATCGGTGGGGAAAATAACGAAAAAAGGGCTTAATGATAAAGGTAAAAAGGGAGTTTGTCTTAAAAACTGGGATTCAATCTCTCGAGGAAGGAGGATTAGGAATAAAAAATGTTAAAACTTTATAGCAACTATGGTACTCATTGCTATAGCAACTATGTTAAAAACTTTATTCAACAAAAAATAAAAAATGTTAAAAACTTTAATGTAGGTATGATAGTGAAAATGGGTTGGAGATTGAAAGAGAAACGTGATTCTTTATGTTCCTCCATACTCAAAGCCAAATACTACCCTAACTGTGATTTTTGTTTTCGCATAAATAATATTCCAAAAAGAAAAGATAGTTGGATTTGGAAAGGTTTATTGACTAGAATCCACCAAATTTAGAAATACTATTTTTGGGATATAGGAAAAGAAAGAATGCGAACATTTGGGATGATTATTGGATCCCATATACTTTACCTCCAATACATAAACCACAACCGGAACTGATGGTTATCCAAAGTCAATAATTTGATTACTACAAACAAAACCTTGGGTTTAGATAAATCGGCCAAGTGTTTCGATACTCAAACAATTGAAAAGATAAAGAAATTAACAATTCTGGCTGAAGACATGGTAGACAGAGCTCTATGGACGACACTGACTGAAAAAGGTAAATTTTCTGTGAACTCCCTGTATAACAAGATAAACTCAACTGGAACCACAAATCAAAATTGGAACAAAGTAGAGTACGGATACAACTCCACATGTCAAAAGCTTTATTTGGAAAGAAGCTCATGCTACTCTTCCACATAGCATGAGAAAAAAAACAATTATAAGAGGTATAAATACTACTTGTAAACTCTGAAATGAGGGGCAAGAGATTATTACTCACCTTTTCTTGGATCATAATTGAAAAGGAGAGGGTACCAAGTACACCGCCAACTTTTTTATTCATCAACATGTATGGACAAACCCTAATACAATTGCAAGTATACCAACTTAATGATCCTTGACAATATGTATATAGAGTTTATATCTCTATTTCTTCTCAATCCGAAAGTCTTGACAAAAGAGTCCGTGAACCTGAATGTTTAGAAGAGTACTTGGACGATCTCAAAAAATAATATCCAAGTATGAAACTTGTTATCTATCTTTCAAGATACGAATTCTACAAGAATGAGTCTCGTAATCGATCACAATTAATATGGACTTATCTAGTAGAATCGAATAAGTACTACTTGTGCTATTCCTATTCTAAAGATAAACAATATAATGAGAAAAAGGAAAACACACAATACACCAAAATTTTTGTTAACGAGGAAAATTGCACCTGCAAGAAAATCCTCGGCACCTCGCCAGGTTTGAACTCCGAACTTTATTAAGCCACCAAAAACACTAGCTTACTATCAGACTTCAGACTAGAATGTAGTTGAAACCGAATTCACCCTCCAAGTAATTCAGCTGCAGTCATGTTCCTTACGTCTCTTGAACCTCACTAGGCTCTACATAATTGATTCCCTTAGATGACGTCCTTTAAATCGATCAATTAAAAAAAGCTTTAGATATCTATCTTGAGCAATCACAAAGTCTGAGACGAAGAGAACTTTGCGATTTCTATTTATCTCGTTCCTGAAAGAGATTATTAAAACCTTGATAATAAAATGAACAAGATCTGGATACACGAACCGTCAAGGTAAAGATAGTCATACCTGGCATCACGAATCCGTAAGTGAAGTTTTTCAGGCGTAGACCTAATTATATTTCTCAGAGGAAACCTAGGTCAATGGAGGACGACTCTAGAAAAAAACTAAGATACAAAAGTGTGAAGAATTAGATTTCCTAGTTGTTTGAGTCTGTCTATTTAAAGATTTTCAAGACTGAGGGTTGGTTATAAATCAAGCCAAGATAACTTGAGATTCAAGCAAACACTTTATCTGTTTATATGAAACTCTTATTAGGAGTCCATGTAAGCATGTGGGAATTTTGTGTTGCAAATATCATAAAAGAATATATACTATAGTACGGGTGCCGGAACCGTGTATAGTGATAGTTCTTGGAAAATATGTCTTTCGAACTTATAAGCAATATCGAGTTCATTGAAACACTTAAGATTTGTATTATGATGCACACACAAAGTTTTCAAGTGATCAATGATGTCTTAAAGGTATTTATGAGAATCGTAGCAATGCTAAATATATATAGGGAAACGGTCTATAATCATCTGCATGATTCGTACGCGTACCTATGGCAAGTTCGTGAATTCAGGGACCAGCAATACGAGTACTCGGTATGCATACCTTTTGGTTGTTCACGAACTCAGATCTTTTACAGCACGCGTACTAGGTACGTGTACTGTACCCATTTACGAATCTAGAACCTTTAAGGTATGCGTACTAGGTATGTGTACATACCTAAATTCTGGAACCTCAGATATCTATGGTGTTCTACTAGGTACGTGTACTTACCCTGAGTCCGGATTTCAGTAAGTTTTTGAAACTCTCTTTTGATGTTTTGAAATTAATATCCCCAAATGACATGGATATAAAATAGCCGTCTAAACCAAATCATAAGAAGAATTTGGAATGCAAGCTTAACTTAGAGTCGATCTAAACCACATCGAATAGAGATTCAGCAACTTGATATGCAACTTGAGTTACTGACTTAACAATATCATTGTTTGGACCTGATAATATGAATCTACTGTGCTTCTGTATAAAAAGACAACAACACGAGTCTTTTTCTCATGACTGTAGTTGGAGATAATGATCAAATAAAAATTTAGTTGTCGGCAGAAAACTTTGAGTCCAAATTTTTTCACACTCCTCTAACGAGTGTATATTTTACATATTCTTCTGATCGGTTCATTATTTAATTGATGGCCCCATTACCCTCCATGTTTAGAATCACGACCCTCGTTACATAACTCCCTAAATTAAATCAAGGGTAGAGATTGAAATGTGAAATATACACTCGTTAAGGAGTGTGCACGAATTCGGACTCGAAAACTTTGAGCATATAATTTGTAAACATATCCATAAATTTCTGCAATGTTCGTTATTTATTCGAGTACGGGTTAAGATTGAATGTAGAACGGGAAAAAAAAGAAAAAAAACTTTCACGCAACTTCCCGCATTTAGTGAAGTCACATTACGTCTCACAAGTCCCAACCTCTTCATTGTAAGGCTACCAAGATAAGGCTGTTATCGGTTATGTTACTTAGGTAAAATGCATGAATTGTAGTTTCTGCAGTGATCTCTATTGATTCCTGGACATCTCAGTTCACGATTCGCTCAATCATCAAGGTTTAGTTTAGTGTAGGACTCTTATACTACCTCCGTTCCATTATTAAGTGACCTACTCTATGAAATTTAGTTATAGAGTAGGTCACTTAATAGTGGACGGAGGGAGTACATTTTAGCCAAACAATACTGGTAGGCATCGTAGGTTGGTAACATGTATGGGTGTTTCGAATTCATATAAATGATCAGTCATCATCAGATGGTGTCTTGCATAGCCTTAGCAGTAAGCCCTAGTAATTTGAATAACCAAGCTGAATCTTTTTGTTACTGGACCACACAGATATTGCTGATTATTATGGAAAGTTTCCGGATTTCTTGTTTGATAAGTTCATTATTGGATTTCATTGAAGGATCAAATCAGAAAAGAATGAATCAAAGGATTAAATGAATCCTTTATAGATTAAACTAAAAAGGTTTATGTGGGTGCAAAATACCGCATACTCATTAGATATGCGAAATGATTCCTTTGGTATCTGGCAAACACGAACGCGTACAACATATCCTGGATGACGTCACCAAATCACAGCTGGAATGTGAAGATCGACGCGACAGTAGAGAATCCGTGCAGCAGTATTAAACTCAATGCCAAGTTGTAGCGCTCCAGATCCGAAAATCGGGGCTTTATTAGTTTTCCTCCACTATGTAAACTCCTATAAAAGGAGTCAAATTCCTTTGTATAAGGGAGAAACCTTTTTGTGATCTGAGATAAGATATTTAAGAGAGAGAAATTATTTACTTCCCAAGTTAGGGTTTCTACTCTTATATTTTGTATTTCATCTATACCACAACAAGCAAAGGATGTCGGTCCAGTTCAATATCGTTGAATATACCCGATTGAGAGGTATGGTTTAACCACTTTCTGCATATTCTGGATTCTAAATATTAATGTGGATTGATAGTTTTCTTACATCAGTTCAAGAAATCAAATA
Organism: Papaver armeniacum; assembly: GCA_023531295.1. Lineage (NCBI taxonomy): Eukaryota > Viridiplantae > Streptophyta > Magnoliopsida > Ranunculales > Papaveraceae > Papaver > Papaver armeniacum. The sequence continues at coordinate 1,001,279 of JAJJWW010006602.1, read as the reverse complement.
TACGATTCTATACTGCACACATTTTTTTCTGTATTTTTTGCAGTATATATTTGTACAATTTTACTTAAATTACGACCAGTGAATTCTAATAAAAATTACGTATTAGGTATATGCGCAAGTTAAAGTTTTATGTGCGAAATAAAGCATGTCCAGAAGGCTCTATGGCTAAAGCATACTTAATAGAAGAGAGCCTCACTATGCTTACGCGATACTTAAATAGTACCGTTACAAAATTCAATCAGGTCTCAAGGAACGAGGATTATGAACAACCACCCTCATGTGAGAAATTAGTCGTTTTCAGACAATCTGGCCAGCCAATTGGAGCTGAAACTTTCGGGAACACTTGAGGACTCAGGGATGCAACAAATCCAACTTTATGCTCTACAAAATATTGCAGAAGTGGAGCCATGTGAGAAGTATATACGTTTTATTTTGCTTTTAAGGCCAATAATCTTTAAATTGTGTTAATTCAGTAATTAACTATGTGAAGCATTCCACTTACAGTGAACACAGAGAAGAATTAAAAAAGGCGTGGCATAATAGATGTTGATGTTGAAAGAAGACACAACGAAGAATTTCCTTATTGGTTTGCCAGCAAAGTAAGAACATTTATATATACTCAAACACAATACATGTTTTTAGGATTTCATAACCTGAACTAATATATAAATATATGTACGTGAATATATATATCAACTGCAAAAAAATAGTCTGGTGAGTGATGAACTCTATTTGCTGAGTCAAGGCCCTAATAAAGAGTGTTCGTCTTTCAACGGATACATCATCAACGGGTTCAGATTCCATACAAAAGTGTGGGAGATGCGACGGAAGACACATAATAGTGGAGTATGTATAAAGGGAGGGGAAGGTGAATATGATGATATGAATGATTATTATGGAGTGATATCTGAAATTATCGAGGCACGCTATTTGAACCAATTACGAATTCTTTTTTTCAAATGTAATTGGCATCCGGTTGCAAATCAAGGTGTCTCCAAAAGGGATAGCTACGGATTCACTTGTGTTAATCTCAATAGAACCTGTTATGGTAATGAACCATTTGCGTTAGCACACCAAGCACAACGGGTTTTTTATATGAAGGACACAAAGAATCGACAATTAGAAGTAGTTATAAAAACACAACCTCACTGCTCTTACAACATTCCAGAGAAAAATTCAGAGGAACCTATTGCAACAGAAAATAGAGTTCTGATGAAGCGTATCAAGAATGGTATTCAAGTTATTCAATTAACGATCTTAAACAAGTGCCCCAACAAGATCACAATGAAAATTTGGTTTGGGATAGGACTGATGTTCCACCAGAAACCATCAACCATGAAGAAGTAATAGCTGCCATACAAAGACAAGAGGAGGAGGAGGAAGCTGATAGTGACGCAGTTTACACCACTGACGAAGACGATGACTTTGAACTTGGCGATATGGGATTCTAATAGCCTGCAATGTGGGGAAGGTGCAGTGCAGTTCATGCAGGCTGTTCATTGTTCAAATGTGTACAGTAGTCAAGTTTTTATCTCTTTTCTGTCTTGTTTTGGTTGAATGGAACTTTTTAAACTATGGAAAATGATAGTGATTCCCTAGAAAATGTGAATTGTGTTTTCTGGTGGCATTTGGAAATTTCTAAATAGTGTTCATTTTCCTTATAGTTCAGGGATGGAATATCCAATAGGTACCAAACTATATATCCAAAGTGAAGTCTTATTCCAGTTTCTTGTTTTCTCACATTGAAATATTATAATCAAAATTCCTTGAGGTAGTTTTTGCAAAGTGGTGACAAGTGTAAGTTTTAATATCTTCAGAAGTTTGTCCATTTTTAAAGGTATCACGTGGATTGTCAAAGACCTTGTGCCTTGTCATTTGATATTACCAATTGGCTTGGTAATTGTTAAGAATATGATTTTGAAGTACTGACGCATGATGTTCTATATATGGATACTCGATACACAGAAAACTTAATTACTAAATTACTCAACAAACAATCTCATCTATACAAATTTAAACTGTGATCACATTAGTAACATGCATTTCTAGATTTTGATCTTAGAGGACTTAGCGACAAAGCTTCACTACACCAATAACTTAGTCACTCCCTTATTAAATTTCTTAATTAAGTTGTTTCTCCAAAGTAGCTCAATGAATATGCTACTGTAGTTGGCATGGTTAGTTCCCAAAGATCTAATCAACTAGGCTTTATGGTAGTTGTGTTACTTTAGTGGTTGAATAGAGGGTTAGGCAACTAATATCCAGCCGTTGTTTTTTTCCAAGTGGTTGAATATCTCAAGCTACTAGTGCATTTGTTTAGTTGGCGATAGGGCTGTCAACGACATTAAACGTAACGGATATTAGCTCTGCCGCTGCCATTGCCATTAAAATTATCGGATACCCGATATCCGTTAAGTTCCGATGGAAATCTGAAATTCAATTCCATTACCGTTACGTTGGACTTACCGGATATCAGATATTTTTCCGATAATTTCAAACTCTACAGCTGCACCATCATCTTCAGTGAAGATTCTTCACAATCATTTCAGTTCATCAACACCATAATTTCATGGAACTGCAGATGCAATTAGCACCACCATATCCTTGTAACTATTCAGCTAACATTATTATACCACAATAGACCCATTTGAATCATCTTTGCCATCAATCAAGCATAAAAACAAAACCATCTTCCATGTAAATCGATCTAGATTTGATTCCGTCACAAGCAATTTATTTCTTGTTTTCTCAATTTCTTCTTATAAAATCGAATTGTAAACAAACCCATATCTGATTTCTTCTGAAACCTCATATATTCATCAATTTTTGTAACCTATATGAACATCTACAGCAGCAACTTCTTCTTGTTCTTCTTCTTCCTCTCTAATTCAAAATCAACATCATCAATTCAAAATATGTGTTCTCGAATTCACAATCAAACCCAACTCTCCACTAAATCAAACCAAACTCTCCACCAAATCCTAGTTTCACAAATCAATTCCAAAACCCTAAATTAAGCTTCAAAATCATAATTAATACAAAATTGAATTTCAGAAAGAAAAATAACTAGACAAGATATGTTAAGAGATGATGGGGGTACTGGGATTATGAGATGAAATAGATGAAGAAGAGGAACATTCAGATGAAGAAGAGATAATGGAGAGGTAAGTTTTCTCTCGGGAGTAAGGAAGTGAATGGGTGTGTAGCCTAGGTATAGTAATTTGCACATGCAGGACACACGTTATCGGATATCGGATGTACAACTAACGGAAATACACAATTTCACTACCATTACGTTAAGAGGAAAATATCCATTATCTTATCGGATACTGATATCCGTTTACCGCTAAAACTAGATATCTCTCAAGCTTACGATTCTGTAAGTTGGAATTTCTTATTTCAAGTACTAGGCAAGTATGGTTTCTCTAATTCCTGGTGTCATTGGTTAAAAGTTTTGTTTGAATCTGCTAGAATATCAGTAATGGTTAATGGTGGGCCTCATGGATTCTTCTCAGTTGGAAGGGGACTAAGGCAAGGAGATCCTTTGTCTCCAACCTTATTTGTTATTATGGAAGATATTCTTAGTAGAAGCATTCATAAAAAGGTGGTAGATGGGCTGATACAACCAATGGTTATAAGGAAAGGCATTCATCCAACCCATTTGTTCTTTGCAGATGATGTTTTCCTCTTTTGTAATGGAGCCAAGAAAAGTGTCACTAATCTCATGAAGTTGTTGGATGATTATCAAAAAGGTTCAGGTCAAATAATAAGTAAAAATAAAAGTAAACTTTTTATTGATGGTACTACAATCCTAAGGAAAAATCATATTAAACAAATATTTCAAATGGAACTTAGTGACTTTCCTGACAAGTACCTTGGTGTTATCCTATCTTCCGCGTAATCAAAGTTTCTACAGTGTGGCCTATGGTTGAGTTACTTTAGAGAAAGATTGCAGCTTGGAAGGGGAAGCTTCTATCTTTTCAAGACAGGTTGGTGCTCATAAAATCTGTACTGTTAAGTATTCCAATTTACAATATGGATGTGTATAAATGGCCAGCATTAGTAATCAAAGTCTGTGAAAAAAATAATAAGGAATTTCCTTTGGTCCGGTGATGGAGATGTGAGAAAATACACTATTCTATCTTGGAAAAAGGTCTGCACTCCTTTTAGTGAAGGTGGCTTGGGGATTCAAAGGCTTGAGATCATCAATAGAGCACTGTTAATGAAGATGATATGGAGGATAATAAACTCTGAAGATGAATGGGCGTTATTCTTTAAAAAAAAATACTTGAATAAAAATGGGAAATGGAGTGAAAATTGGAAACTTTCTTCTATTTGGACTGGACTGAAGTGGGCTTTGGAAGCATTAAAAGATAACTTGAGATGGTGCATTGGGAATGGACAAAAAGTCAATATTTGGCATGATATTTGTATTGGTGATGCTCCTCTAATTGGGAATTGATAGGTGTAGAATACACCGTATTTACTATCTAGAGTTTATGCTTTCTTTGTTATTTTTCGTGTAAATTATGTATCTTATGTTTACTTTTGAGTTTATCAGGTGCAATGGAGTCGTTATGAGCAAAAAGGAGCACCAAGGTCGAGTCACATGCGAGCTATACTTGGAGCGGGTTAAGGTGCACGAGAAGGAGCTGAAGAATTGACTGTCAAATCCCCATAACTACAGTTGAGCAGGAGATCGAATAGGCAGTCGGTTCTATGGAACTGACATGCCATACATGAGCTAGATAGCTCTTATCTAAGGTGCCTGCAGTGATTTTTGACATTACCAAACCCTGAGAGTGAGAGAAACTAATCTCTTCAATCATTCTCGTCTAAAATCCAGAGAGAGTAAAGTGAACCATGGTGGCTTCTAGAGATGAAGTTTCAGAGAATTGAGTGGCTGGGGAAATTAGGTTTTGATTTTGAATCAGAGAGAGGAAGTCGAGAGTAACAGATCGATCTGTGTTGGGTTGGATTTGTAGAGGAAGCTTCAGATCGAGAAACAAATGGTGCTGTGAATCTGGTGAAGATTGAAGGTGGAGATTTAGAAGAATCGTTACTTCTATGAAGATGTTGATGGTGATTTACGCTGGACTGAGTTGATTTTGGAGCAGGAATTCATGGGCTCCCTGAGGCTTCAGATCCAGAGAATGAGATCGGGAAATTGGGACTAGTGGTTCGATGTGATGAGTTCAAAACTCAACTCAAAGGAGAAGAAGATGGTTTCATGGTGGTTTATGCTCAATGCTCAAGTTCAGTGGGTGAATTTGGTCGTCGCAAGGTGTTGTTTGGTGGTGGTTATGACTTATGAACTGGTCATGGAAGTGAAGAGAAGGAAATGGCTTGGGGTTGCATTGGTGCTACCATTTGCCAATGAGACTGAGAGCTCGAGTTTGAGGAGGATTCTAGTCATGGTTGGAGGAAGGTGCAACTGGTACCGTTGGTTGCCACAACTGTGACTGAGAGTTAGGTTTGGGAGATTGTCATGGGTTTGCTGTTGGTGTATCACAGTGAAGTTGGACTGCAGCTTTAGGAATCAATTGAGAGATCTTGAGATGCAATTGCTAGGTTGCAAAGCAGCTGGAGGTGAATAATGGTAGATGGCTAGGGGCTCGACTGAAGGTGACATGGTAGTGGTGGTGTTATGAGCTGTGCACTTTCTGGTAGTACAAGAACTGAGCCAAGGTGAAGCTGAAGCGGATGGACATTGCAGGGAAGCTGAGAACAGGTCTGAAGTGCTGGAGATGTGCCGAGATGAACCAGGCAATGAGCTCAGGCATTGGCGGAATGGATCTTAGATGATTAGTTGTTGTGTATGCTCACTGGGGTGAAGGTGGCATTGAACTGAGATGGCAAAGGCTCTGTGGTTGCAGAGTCATAGAGAATGGAGCAGGCCGGAGTTATAAGTTGCATAGCCATCATGGCTGGCATGGCAGGTTGAAATCATGATATCTAGACAGAGCTGTAGTTGAATGTCTGAGAGGTTGCAAGGAATGTGTTGCCAGGGTTTCGAGTTGTGAGAAATAGTGTAGTGCAGTGGTGATGCTGTGTAGTTGTGGTAATGTTGTGGTGCAGGTATGTGGAGCTGTTGGCCTGAGCTAGGATGGTGATGGTACGAGGTGGTGTTAGCTCAAGGTGCGGGGACCGATATTTGGTTGTGTATGTGCAAATAAGATGGTGAATGTGCAAATGGGTTCGAGTTTAAGTCATGTGCTTGCGAGTTGAATGCATGAAGTCGCAGCTGATGGAAGAAATGCTTTGCCGTGTATTGTTCTCGAATGGGATTTGAATTTGAGGTGGATTGAGAAGGCAAGAATGGATTTAATGTTGGATTGCAGGGTGCAGAATGCACAACCATTACGGCTGGAGGTGTAAGGCTAAAGCACAAGGATTGTGCATTAAAAGAGTTTTGCCTGTGCAATGGCTGATGGCCTGGCAACTCAACCCAATCAGCTGAGTCAGTGACTGACTCATACCCTGACTCACACAATTCGTTCTGACTTGAGTTGACTCGACCGAATCGCCTTGACCCGGTTGATTCGCCCGAGTTGACCCGTTGACTGGTGACCGGGCGGACTTTGCCGGTCACCCGAGACGTTTCCATGACCTTTCCGGCCAAGTTCCGCCACAATACCAGATTTCCTACGACCACTTTTGGGACATATTTTCTACATGGGTTTCTCCTTCTTATGGGCTTGGTGGATTTTCATCTAATGGACTTTGAAGACTAGACCTAATTTTAGAAGTTGGAGAAAAGCTATAAAGGGAAGGTCTTCTACAACTTATAGAATATCTTATTCTTGGAATTTTGGAGAGCCGTTTTTGTTTACGCTTCTAGGGTTTGCTTTTGTTCTTCTTCTTCATTATTTTATTATTGAATATTGATTATGATGAACTCCATAGCTATGAGTAGCTAAACATCTTATTGGTTATGGGATAAAAGTTGATTTCTCAACATGCTTTTGATTCAATGAATTAGTTTTGTCTCAAAGAATTATTGTTTGTGATTCACAATTAATAGTGTTATAAGATTTGAAAACTTGTTAGGTTGAGTCCGGAATCAATCCGATTTGTGTTCATCTCTAGAGCTATATTAGGGTTTTCAATACGAAAAGTTGTTTATCCCTGATTCTAAGTAGCATAATTGTGGGTAGTGCTTGTAGTGATATATCCTACTAGTCACAAGTGAATCATAACTTTTGTTAAAACGTTTAGTGCTTTTACACATTCGTTTGCATTGATGAGTTTTATTCCATAAAACTTAATGCTTTTAGGGAGTTAAACTTAATTGTGCTTTTACACTTTAGGTTGCTTTCTACGAAGAATTCACATATGCATCTTTTAATGTGGTTGTGATGAAAACAGGGAATTAACGGGTTATACTTGCGATCAAGGTATCCTAGGACTTTTAATAAATACGAGATTAAAATACCAATTCTAATCATTGGTGATAATACATGTTTGTGAATGATACTATCCCGTGACCAATATCTTCTCCTTATTGATTTCTCAAATTATTTACTTTGCTTTCAATTATTTTTATTTGCTTAGATACAACAAACATACCCCGTGGTTACTTAGAAACTGAAATTTTATAACAACGAAAGCCTCTCTGTGGATACGAACTCTTTCTTATCGATCGCATACTATATTTATATCTAGTTGATTGAGAAAGTGAAATTATATTTGACGGATTGACAACCGACCAAGAATACTGAAAGTAATACTTATGTTAAAGACAATATGCATCTTAAAGTTGTTGACCTTATTCAGAATGGCAGGTGGTGCATTCCAAATGAAATTCAGCTACTAATCAGTTCATTAAGTTTGCCAGATATACGAGGAGGGCAAGATTTATTAGTTTGGACCGGTGAACTATCTGGTAAGTTTATAACTTCTTCTTCCATAGCATTGTTAAGACACAGAGAACCCAATTGTGCTTCTCATATATGGAATACTTTTCTCCGTCCAAGTATAGCAATCAATGTATGGAAATTTCTACAAGGAATTTATGTGGATGATATTGTCATGCTTGGAAATGGATATGAACTTGCTTCAAGATGTTGTATCTGGGAACAAGAGCAAGACATCATAAGTCACCTTCTTTGGGAATGTCCTTTCAGTAGAAAAATTTGGACATAGTTGTGTGATGTTTTTTCTACTAGACTTCCAAACTCATTTGATGATATATGGAACAATGCAAGAAATAAAAGCCCCATTGTCAGAGAAGCTTGGATAACTGCATCTTGTTCTGTTGTCAAAGAACTATGGTTCCATAAAAATAAGAGATTCTTTGAAGAAATTCTGCCAAATGAACACCAATTCAAAAACAGAATAAAGAAGCTGGTGTATGAAGGAGGTTATAGAATAAAGGGTAATAAGTGGAATCAAGCTTATGATTTCCAGGTAATAACCTTCTTTAATTTGGGTATTAGACACAACAAATTTCAATGCATCAAAAGTTTTTACTGGTCTCCCCCACCAATGGGATACACCATGTTTTGCTGTGATGGATCATCTTTTGGTAATCCTGGAGCAGATGGATTTGGAGTGGTGATTAGAAATCACTTGTGTCAGATGATTCGAGCATTATCAGGAGGTATAGGCATTACAACTAATTTTGTTGCAGAAAATTATGCAGTTCTATGTGCAGCAGAATTGGCAGGTGAATGGGAGCTTCAACACATAATCATAAGTCCAGATTCTAAAACAGTTATTGATGGATTTCTCAAAGGGCAGGTTCCATGGTTTATAAAGATGAGATGGCATAAAGCTATAAGGAAGGTATCCTCAATCATTTTTCAACATTGTTTCAGAGAAACTAATTTCTCTGCTGATACAGTTGCAAAAAAGGGAGCTAGTTTGGCAGCAGGTGAAAGACATTTAACCATTGGAAGACCAAGTTTCTTAATAAGAGTGGAGATGCCGAGTGGAATATTTTAGGTTCAGTTAAGATAAGGGGCTTTTGTAATTTTTTTTATTTCTCAATGGGCCTATGTAGTTGTCTTATTCTTGCTTGTTTAGTTTGGGTTGTATTTCTTTAAAACTCTATTTTCTTAATCAATAAATAATGTGATTCATCAGGAAAAAAAAAACAATTTTTCCAAGCGAAACGATGACTTTTTGATCATCCCATTGATTAAGAGAAAACCATTCGGCCCCAATTGCAGTAGTAAGGGTAGAATCTTGAGGAATTGTAAGGGTAATTCCTTTAGGTTTAAGCTCTGTTTCCAAACTATTAAAATCTTTGACATTCTTCCAGTTGGGTTTAGGAGCCATTTTAAGAATTGGAATGCAAAGTAAATCAAGACGGTCAGATCAATCAAGATCAAGATGATCAAGACGCCGATGATAAAAAACAGAGTTTGAAGATGAAGAAAGTGAAGGAAAAAGAATGATAAGAGAATGCAAGGTAGAAAATAAAGCTCTGACAGAAGCAGAAGAACAACTGTATATAATGAAGGTTGCAGAGAAGAAACATAAGAAGAAAGAAAGTAAAAATAAGAGAGAAGAAAGTGTGTTGGGGTATATAAAGGATTCCTTCCCCTTCTTCCGAGATATATCCTCTCATAAATGCGTTGATTAGAATCGGATATGAAGAGACAATTGTCATACCCTTTTAGGGACGTGTCAGATAATAAGTGGACACGTGTAGGCTATCATGCCGAGATTCCGGAAAAATGTTAGCAGAAAGGAATACGAAAAGATGAGTCGGTGTGGCAAAATAACAAACTAGGGTTTCTCATACCGCTCCCTCTCTCGAAAAAACGATATGAGAAAAGGCAAAATATGGGTGCAAAATACCGCACACTCATTAGATATGGGAAATGATTCCTTTGGTATCAAGAGAACACGAACGCGTACAACATATCCTGGATGACGAACTGGATGATGTCACCAAATCACAATTGGAATGTGAAGATCAACGCGGCAGTAGAGAATCCGTGCGGCAGTATTAAAGTAAATGCGATGTTGACGTGCTCCAGATCCGAAAATGGGGGGGTTTATTAGCTATCCTCCGCTATGTAAACTCCTATAAAAGGAGCCAAATTCCTTGGTAGAAGGGAGAGACCTTTTTGTGAGCTGAGATAAGATATTTAAGAGAGAGAAAGTTATTTGCTTCCCAAGTTAGGGTTTCTACTCTTATATTTTGTATTTGATCTATCTTTTAATAAAATGATTCACTAGTGGAAAAAGGGCTCTCTGAGACATAAGGCAACGACGCAAAATGGATATCGGAAAACAGCCACATACCAAACATGCCCCTGACTAAGGTCTAGGTGTCGTTGTACTATTATTTTGGTTGACTTTCAACAAGTACTTGACTTAAGTCAAAGATGTCGTTGTGTATGACTTTGGTTGACTTCTACGACGATACTCGCATGGCAACGTTTCACCGGTAGATATTTTTGAGGAGATACTTTTCTATTATACTTTCTCTTTCATTGTCATTTATCGGTTTTATCTTCTCTTTCTCTCGCATGGCAACGTTTCACCTTTACCTAAAATTTTTTACAGATCTTTCATGGCTTCAACCAAAAACGTGAGAACAGCTTCGTTTCTGTTGTGGTAGGATTTTTCTGAAGAACGGAAATCACTAGAGTCCCTTCTTCTTTTTTATTTTATTTTTTAAAGACGCTAAATCTTGAATCTAACCCCAAAACTATTTTCTTATTCAACTATTTATCTTCGGGGTTAGGGTTGTAATCATTTGTTCTTCTGATAATTCGTTATTTTCAGTTTCTTCAACCTCAGAAGGTAAAGTTAGGTCTGAAATGTAGTTTTTTTTTTTTCCGATTTCTGTCTTTACTATTTCTTCATATGTTTGTTGTTAGGGTTTGATAAATCGTTTGATATTTGTTGTAGGGGTTATTACAAGACCGATCAATCATCAGTGATGGTTCACAAGGTAAATCTTCCAATCCCTAATTAGTTTTTTTTTTTTTTTTTTTGGTATATGTTTCTTATGATAACATAGATGTAGGGGTTTTGGTTTAATTGTCAATTTTAGGGGTTCTCACCCCCTTGATTCAACTAACTATCATGGTCTAGTATTTTTTTATTTTATTTTATTTTATTGGGATTTTGTTAAAAAAAAGGCTTTGATTTAATGAGATCTGATGATATGTGATGTAGTTTTGAAAGTGGTAAGTACAAGGATTCGATTCTCGGACTTGGGAAGTTGTTGATTTTAGGACTTACTAACAAAAATACTAAACTAGCAAAAATATGTAAAAGAAGGTAACAAGAGTAAGAGTTACTGGGACTCAGGATTTCACTGTTTCTCATATTCATGTGGTTCAGAAATTAATCCTAGGATATTTATGGCTCAAATAATAAAATTTATTGACTCTTAATATTTGCCAAGATATATTTTTGAAAGCAATGACTGTAAATCTAAAGCATGGGACATCAAATCATTTAAGCTAAGCATGACGCGTCAATTGAAATAACAATCACTCAATAAAAATCATATAACAATTATAAACAGTGCAAAAAGTAAATAAAGAATTAACTCAAGTTACCACATATATGAAATCCAGCTTCCTCCTTTGTCCTAGTGATGGGGTTTAGCTCCTCATATTATTCACGTGCTCAAAATAATTGTTCGTAGCTCAAATATGTGAAAAACAAGAGAAAACTAATAAAGCAGACAGTTTGCAATGCTGAAAAGGTGTTACAAAGAGACTGTTACAGAAGAAATAAGACTTCCCTTTAAACGATACTTTAGTTCTGTTGTAGAATAGCGATAGTTCTTTGCGACAGTTCTTTGTGCGTCATATGTTCTTCGTGTTCTAGGGTTCTTGAGAACGACACTTCTCTAGTTTCAGTTCTTCGTCTTCTTCACCTGCTGCTGCAACTTTCTCTGCAATTCGTACCAGAGCGTACCCAAACTCTCCAATCGACCCCCAAACTCCTCGACTACCCCCTTATGACTCGAACCAACCCTTATATACCCAGCAACGTCCAAAATATCTCGAGAAATTCCTTTATTTTCTCGTTTTTTTCTTTCACCGGAAGTATCGTGATTTCTTTCCCTGCCAAGCTTTTCTACACGGTTCTTTGAGTTGTAAAATTCTCAGATAGGGAAACATAGAGTCCCAAATAACTCCAGAATCTCGTCAACTCCCATACATATAACCAAAAAGTCCGATAATAACTCCACTTTCCTGTTTTGCAGAAACCGAAGATATGAAGCTATTTTTTTCGAGCCTAAAGATGGTATTAACCCTGTTTTGACGAATCAAATGAATCCCAACCTATCTCCACGTCAAACTCCGACACAATCTCTACCGAAATCCGATAACAGACCCCGATAAACTTCACCTCCTCTGTTTGCTTCTCCCGGCTTATCTAGCCCAATTGGTTGGCTCCAATCAATCGTAACAACCCTGTTATGATCAAGGAAGTCCAGCCCAACTGAAGTATGCAATTGAATCTCACTAAATCCGCCAAAAAATCCAACTCCAAATCTGCTTCGCTGCTGCTGCAATTTCCCGCCTTTTCTGAAATTCGAATTAGAAGATAGTTACCCCTTATCGTCTACGGGTTTGTATTTAGCAGCTGCCTGGAAATGGGGTGCCCCTTAGTAAATAGGTTACCCCTTATCCAAAATGGGAGTCCGAATAGTAGGTGTCCTCCGGGTGCAACTTTTCGAGCCGATTTTTCCAAAAATGTTTATTTCTCAAAAATACATACAAATACACAAAACACAATAATAAGTACAAAAATGGGTACTAACAATATAGAAAATCAAGATGAAAATAGACACATAAATGCGTCTATCAAATACCCCCAAACTTATTATTTGCTCGTCCTTGAGAAAATCAAATCTAGAAAATCAAATCCTAACTCACTGTCGCAGGCATCGTCGATTGCATTTAGTGTATGCAACAAGCCTTTAAACCCCTAGGTGGCCCTAGTGGCCGAGTTATAGTCTCGGGAGGGTTTACCAGAGGTGTACCCACAAAACCTTTACACTCCATACCCTAACTATCTACGCAGAACCTTGGAAGGCACTAAAGAATCTCCTTGGTTGGCATACTCATTGACTACATGAGGAAGTACCCTCATGCGAAATTCCAATTGTTGTACACGAGTTTGCACTCAAGCATACTAAAATTCATATATAAGTCACAGAGTTCTACTCAGATAGTCGCACTATGGACATCAATACCCGGAGTCAAAACTAATCACATGGATAGATTGTTCACTCTCCAACCTTTGATAAGAAGGTCGATGCAATTCGGCATCACCCAATCCATTTTATCACTCGACATAAAATATTGCCAAACTGAATAAGAAAATGGGCAATGGAAAAGAAGATGGGCAGTGGTTTCTCTATCATGACGGCACAATAAACAACCATTAACCAAAAGTTTACCTTTCTTGTAAAGGATATCCATGGTAGCTAGTTTTTTATGATAAGCCTGCCACAAAAAGAAACCCACTTTGTGCGGCCAAGCCATTGACCAAATGATCAAGTTTTTAGTCTCCATTAAATGCTCCTTTGCAAACCAAGAATAAGCAGACTTTACCGAAAGCACACCCTTATTGTCGATAGACCAGGATAAAGAGTCTTGATCACGGCCTGTCATTAGGTTTTCTATCATCCTCAAAAGTAGCGACTTCATCAATTTGAACATGAGAATGTCTTACGTCCGGCCCAGGTTCCACGCACCTCTATTCACTAACGTCGTTGCACAATCTTGAACTGTCTAATTATTAGTACAAGTAATGGAATAAATGTGAGGGAATGCTACCTTAAGTGGTTCTTCCCCTAACCAAGTGTCCTCCCAAAATCTGATCATCTGGCCGTCTCCTAACTTGAGGTTAGTGCACTGTTTGAAGATTTTAAGATTACTGTAAATATGTTTCCAAACTCCACAAACGCTCCCTGATTTAGGTTTCTTAGTTTCTCTATCCATCCTAGTTGTTCCATGTTTTAAGACTATTTCCTTTCTCCATAAAGCTGATTTTTCTTTGTTAAAACGCCAGATTTCATGCATGTGGTAATTCTATTTATTTCTTATATGACTTCTTGCACTTGATTTAATTGTTTTATGATTTTCACTAATTAGTTGTGATTTCGTTTGATGACGTATGCTTAGTTTTAGTACTATTGATGCGTCATGCTTGTGATTTACAATTAATCTTTTAAAAATCTACCTTGGCAAAGACATAGAGTCAATATTTTATTATTATTTGAGCTATAATTGTCTAGGATAAATATAAGAATCACAAGAATGAGAATTGGTGGAATCCTGAGTCTCAGTATTTCTCGACGTTGTGACAACTATCTTGTGTATATATTTTAGTTTTAAGTCTGAAATCAAATATTTACAAGTCTGAGTTGAACGAACTTTACTACCACATTACAAACAACTTCAAAATAACATCAATTTTTGGTGCTGCCGACGCGGACTTGTATTTAGGTTTTAGGTTTTAGAGTTATTTCTATTTTTATATTTTTTTGTTCTTTTTTACGCGCTTTGGTATTTTTCGATTCTTTTCAGATTTGTAGCGAGGCTACAAGGAAATAAAAAGTGCTATAAAAGGAAAGCATCGCCAAAAAAGGAAGGAAAAGAGGAATCTGAAGGGAGTGAAGAAGAAGATTTTGTATATAGCTATTTTGTTTTATTTTTTTAGAAACTGTAAATAGGGTTGTATTTTTGTAAATTTTCTTTTATTTTTTGACTTTTTGGACTTTATTTATTTTTTGGACTTGGACATTATTTTTAAAACCCTAAGGAAGGGTTAAAAAATTAAATATAAATTGTTTGCAGGGAAGGACGACAGTTACGATACTGTCTCGGCCCCTCGGGTTCGTACACTGACATCGGAGTCGGTGGCCTGAGTCGACTTCAACGGTTCATTGCCCGTCTGGTACGGGAGGTAAGACTCTATCCACCCACGAATCCCCTGTCGTTGGGTTTTATTTTGTGTGACAACTCACACCCCCGCAAATAGAATGTCGAACCGGTATTACAATAGCCAATACAACGAATATCCGACTGAGTTTCAAAATGGACGTTACTACTTTGACCATAGTATGAATAGTGGTTGGGAACATCATCCTTTTCAAGGTTATGGCTCATACCATGATGAGCCCAATTACTATCCACACACGCACGGGTCATACGAGCAAAATTCTTATGTTTCTCCTTTAGAAGAGTCTCTCAGGAAATTAGAGGAGACGACACGTAAGTTAGCTAAGATGATAGCTGAGACGAACGAAAGACTTGCTCGAAATAATCTTAATTTCCAATATAGTGTTTCCAATAATACCCTTGAAAATGAGGATAGTTATTTGCATAATCAAGATGACAAGGATAAAATTGGTAACACTACTTGTTTAGATGAGGTTCAACCATTTTCATGTTATTATAACAATGATTATGATGAGGATAGTGTTGATGAAGAATCAAAAATATATAGGCATAGTGATCAGGAATATGTTACTCCAATTGAGCTTAATAATGATAATGTTTCTAGTTCAAATCCAAATAATTTTAATAATTATTCACCTATTCAAAAGGACGAGGATTTGACTAGAGCTACCACCGTTTTGGACGATGTAGTTTTTCCTTCTGATTACGAAGCCGATTATGGTTTAGAGGAACGGGTATATTTTGAGTCTAGCGATTTGGAAACAACAGACTTAGAAAAAGAAAATGAACTCGTAGAGATGAGTGAGGATGAACCCGACTTAGAAGAATCAATTGGCCATTTTCAGGAATCAGATGACCTTGAAATTAGGGAAGTTGTGACTAGTCTTCCTAGAGACACTGAAAACTCTAAGTTTGGGGGTGATTATCATTATCCATGTGCCGTAACTCTTAGAAAGGTCCCTCACTTGGGACTTGACATATGTGCCTCAACCATTTTAAAAGATTATCTTCATACACGTTTTCCTAAACCTAGTGATGTCCATAAGGAAGTTCAGTTGTTAGAAACCCATCCTCTGGTTGATGTGGTTAGCCCAGGCTATGATACCCAGATTGATTTTGTTTTCCCACCAAATATTTTTCAACCAATTGTGGGAACGTATAAGCTTCAGATGTGTCAGTTATTAAGTTTTGAGACTGATCCTAAGTACTTTAGGAAATTAGTATCGACACATTTTATTATGATTGACCGCCAGTTTCATCGTGGTCAATTGTGTGAGTCAAAACTGATTGACTTTAAGGATCCGCAATTATTCAGGTTATTATTATGTGCTTATAAGTTCTTATTTGAGTTTTTACAGACTTTACAACCTTAACCGGATCTTAGCTTTGAAGAATTCCAACCCATGAAAATATTTTATCTCGACCCAGTTATAGAGCCTGAACCTGAACCACAGTTAGATGTAGTTGTCTTAAACAGGAGTCTAGAAAAGGGTGTGCTTTATTTATTTATTTTCTTGGCAGGTTGCAGATTCCTTTTACTTGTGATAGCTCTATTTGGTTTTGATGACCCACAGAAATTCCGGCTATTACTTTATGATTTTATAAGGAGACTAATCCTTTCTTAGTCTGGCTGAAGACGTTAAACTTAGAACTTCTTGGGAGGTAACCCAATATTCATGCGACACGGTAATATCTTTCCTTAACTCTTTTACTTCAAATGGTAATAGTTTCTCCTTGTTCATGCTTTTAATATCATCTTTAGAACATTGAGGACAATGTTAGATTTAAGTTTGGGGGTATGGGAGAAACTTTTTAGTTGCATTGATAAACTCCAGAGCCTAGAAATTTATGCTTATTAAGGATGGCACTAACCAATCTAAGTGGATGGAAGCATTTTGGTTGTAGGAGTTGAGGAACCAATCTGATTAGATGGCAACATCTAAAGAGTCTATTCATAAAAGCACAGAGCTCAGGTGTTAGAAATAACATGATAGTTTCACCATATCTCGTTGAGTCCTTTTCACTTCTGTTTTTATTTTATTTTATTTTCAAACTATGTTTCTCTAAGTGATTAGGTGGGGCTCACGATTCAAGTTGTTACCAATGCTAGGGTGAAATAGAGTGATTGAGATACCAAAAAAAAAAAAAGAAAAAGTGAGACCGGACCATCTGACCAACCAGAATAAATTCAATAAAGTCGACCACTGGAACCCTTGTATATGCCAGTTGTGTTGACCTAGAGTTAGGTTTATCGACCACTGGTTCCCTTGTAGGATCATAATATCGCAATGCATAGGGCTCGCGAGATCAATAAACGACAGTACCGCGAGGGAGTCGCAGGAAACTAAAATAGACGACGCAATGGGAAACGACACACAAAACAACTGAAAGACATGGAACCTGGCGAGGGTTAAGAAGTGTCGCGAGATTGAATAGTTGTACACTGGCGACACTTCGCGAGACATTCCCGAAAATAAAGGATAGCTTAGCTGTCATCCACTATGTATTACCCTATATAAAGGGTTGAGTGAGTCTGTTGTAAAGGGGAGATCTTTTGAGAATTGTTAGGCAAGTCATTAGGAGAGAGAAAATTTAAGAGTGTTTTAACTTCTAAGTGTAATTCTATTTTCCTGTGAAAACACTTCATGAATTCAATCAATAAATGTTCTGGTTCTTATATCTTCTAATGGATTAGTTAGGCAAAATCGAGTGAGGGGTGTAGTGTGGGAAATCTGCTACTACATATGCGCTAGAAACAGGGACTGTGCAGAGATTGACGTAGAAATTGGAAGGAATTTGAATTAACAGAAAAAAGATTTGGAGAAGATCCTCAAGAATTCATTGAAGAAGAAAAAATGGCTAGAAGAAGAAATGTACAAGGGCAATCAACGGTTGTAAGAAGAAGTGGGAGACTTGCTGGAGAAAGGAGGAATGAAACAGGAGAATCTTCAAGGATGAATAGGAGAAATGATGGAGAAGATCAAAATCAGCCACCGAACTCCCCAGTAGCAAACGCGGTTGAGGATTATGATAGAGTAAGTGTACATACTTGGAGATCTGATTCTGAAGACGAGAGAGAAGAGGAGCAGCAGTTAGTAAACAATGGACAATGAGGAGGAGAGCAAGAAATGAATGGAGAAATGAATCTAGGTAACGAAGAAATCGCAGCATTAGAAAGATTGAGACAAACAATACATGAGGAGAGACGGCTAGAGGCAGAAGAACGAGCAAACTTGACAAGACAGAATCATGAATTGAGGATGGAAAATATGAGGTTGCAAAATAGGAGATCTAGAAGTAGCGTGAGATCAAGTTCAAGATCGAATAGAGAAGAAAGAAGGAGAGTTTTACCAACAGAAAGCACCGATGGAGAAACACAAAATCCGAATATAGGGCGTGGCGAGAGAAGAAAGAAATAGAAGATCGTTATATTCCTCGGCCAAAAATCTTCAAAATGAGCGGAATAGGGAAAATCAAGGAAACGTGCAACTCAAGAATTGAATGACCCAGCTCTTTGAAGGAGAATAATTTTGCACGGGAGAGAAGAACCGAGAAGAAACCGAGAGATCGAGGATGACATTGAGAGACACTACATTGAACAAGCGCGGCTAGCTCGCGAGAGAGAAAGGCTAAGAGAAGAAATGGAAAATCAAGAGATGGAGGAGGCAATCCGTCAGAATAACCATGATAACCGCGAAAGAAGAAGGGAACAAAATCGCGCCAATAGAAATATTAATGAAGAATATGAGAGGCGCGGTGAGAGCCGAAAGACAACCAAGAAGAGAGAACAACCGATATAATGGTGTGCGAATTGACGAGAGAAACGAAGAAGAGCGTCGCGAGGAAAGAAGAGGAGAAAATAACGAGCGGGGAAGGTCAAAACAGAGACACGAGCGAAGAAGGAGAGAAGCGAGCTAAAAAGACCGGTAGAATCAAATTACGAGGCAAATGAACAAATCTTAAGAGAATTGGCTGAAATGAGAGGATTCTTGAATAATAGAAGGGAAGGAGGAAGGAGACAATTGGACGAAGCCATCGCAGAAGCCTGCGAAGAATCCCTTCACGTTAGAAGTACAGATGGGAGGAATACCTCCTAAATGCAATTTGCCTACATTAGCCAAAGATTTTTGACGGAACAACCTGTGCGATACAAAGACATTAAAGCTTATATGAGATGTATGTTGCAGTGGGAGAGTCATGATGCTATATTGTGTAAGTATTTCGCGTCAAGCAACGGAGAAGCGTTAAAGTGGTTTGAAGGTTTGCCCAGAAACACGATCGCGTCGTTTAACCATCTGCAAGCTACATTTTTGGGAGCCTACATAAGCAACAACTTCACGCGACCGGGAATTGAAGATGTATTCGGGTTGAAACAAAGAGTTGGAGAAAGCTTAAGACAGTTGACAATAAGATGGAGAACCATGTGTAGCGAGATGGCCGGACGGGTTGAGGAGAGATATCTCATCCTCTCATTTGTGAATGCTCTCTTTGCGACTAACTTGTTATACATTCAAATTTTTAGAGTAAAAATACAATCACAATGGCGAACCTGAGAATTACAGGGAAGAATATATCGCCTTAGAAGAAAGACGAGAATGAAATGAATTCTTATCCAATCGCGAACACAAACTCGAATGCTTTGCAACGCAAGCTTGTTACCTCGATTCATCAATACGATGGCGAGCACTTCGCAAGGACAGCGAGCAAGGAGAGGCGATGAAGGACAGCGAGAAGATAGTAGCCATGGGAAGCCATGATCAAGAAGAGTTTGAACGTGAAAGGAATTACTACAACCGTAACACAATAATAAGATTCGGAGGCTAGATCATGTGCAAGAAACTTATGGTGGACGAAGGCAAAATAACCGTGGAGGGCGAGAAGTCATAGAACAAGTATGGGAACAAATTAAGATGCCTCCACTGAATACTAGCGTTGAAAAGATCTGGGAAGCTATACTTGTGATGGAAAATGTACCAGCACCTTGGAATGTTGGAATGGAACCACCGTCAGGCGATAGAAGTCACGAGTTTTGTTCTTACCATCGCTTCCATGGGCATCAAACAAATGATTGTAGAAATATAAAGAGAATTATTCTCGGGATGATTGATCAAGGAAGCTGAATCACTTTCTAAGGGGAGAAGAAACAGGTCGACATTACCACCACCACCGAGAGATGCACGAAATGATTGTCGAGCGAAGGGAAAGGAAACATTTGTGATCGAAGTAGGAACAAAAGCCAAGAATTTGAACTGCAACTCCATTGTCCACTCCTATCGCACCATCGAAGATTTTCATGACAACGTGCTCAGTAGAGTCTTTGCGAGAGATACTAATGATAAAGAAATAATGAGCCAGCGAGAACACCTTGATTAGAAATAATGGCGATTGAAGACTATTTCTTTCTCTGCGATGAAGTGCCAAAAGGAAGAGAAACACATGATAGCCCGTTGGTTGTGAAACTAGAGATTAACCCGAAACCAGTCGATGGAGAAGATGATGAGGCAGAAGCTTGTTTGGGCGATCAACCGAATCTTAATCGACACCTAAGTTCGGTGAATATCCTCTTCTACCATACTTACAAGACGATGGGAGGAAAAGATGAGGATTTGATCCCCTCTACATACAAGATATATGGCTTTAATGGCCGCAAACAAACCAAAGGGAGAGGTTCACATGAGAATACCTCTACAAGGATTATCAACCGGTATTTTATTACGTGTGGTTGACGTGGAATCTCCATACAATGCGCTGATTGGGAGGCCGTGGCTTCATGAAATCTTAGGAGTCGCGTCAACGTATCATCAATGTATTAAATTCCCACATCCAAATGGCATTGGTATTATACAGGGAGATTGGAAGGAGTCGCAACAATGTCATGAAGTAGATGTAGAAAGTCTGAAGAAAGGAATGCCAAAAGAAAAGGGTGGAAACAGCATGTGAGAGATGAGCAGAGAAAGGAAAAAGCTGATGGTGGATGCCATAGAAGTAAGGACTGAACATACCTCGCGAGGTGAATGCCTAGAGACAAAGCGAATATTATGGTAATAAAGAAGCAAAGGATATAAGGAGCAAAAGGCATAAGAAGTGAATAATTAAAAGTAATGCTGTGCGAGAATTTCGCAGTCAAGGGTAAATGAGAATTCGATTAAGAAAGAGATAAAGACACAACAAATGAAATGGAATCTTGCGAATACTTCGCAAACAAATATTAACAAGTAATGAAACATGAATGATTGAATGATTTAACAAAAATGAATGAGTAAATGAATGGGACGAACCTTTATGGCGTACACCCTAGTTCGCGAATAACATTTCGTAAGAGGCAAATGTAAGACCTAAAGTGCGTCATATAAGGGGTATCTCTCGACATGGCTCGGGGGAAGGTTACACCGCTCCCGAAGCCCGAGTCATGAAAATTTGGGGCCCATGAAAGCCTATCCGGAGGAGGTACCTTGGATTCCCAACTATATATGTAGGTTATACCCTGGTTGGGCGACCGAGGGTCTCTTCTTAGGAGTCGTGTATGCTCAAGGCGCCGGTACACGGTTGAGCGAGTGCCCGGATGGATGAACCTACCCTGGCCATTCTTGGCAAGTCTTGGCATGCGTTGCACTCGCCCGAAGAAAACTCCACTTAGGGTGCGGTCTCGTAACCATAAACCCTATAGGTATAAGGGATAAGAGGCTGCGAAAACAACTGGTTGTTGTTAAGACCCAGGATGGGAGGAGCTAGTCTTGTATGGCCGATGTTTCGCCTCCTTGAAGGGGCAACCGGGGGAGATGATAAGGGCGACGCTCTCCATTAGGGGTGTCAAAACAGACGCAAATGTCATGAGGCTATGTTTTCAAGAGAATTTAGGCTTGTCATATTTGTGCAATTATCCTGCGCAGAGGCAATAATACTAACGCGAAGGTAAGGCGAGATCAATGGGTCTTTACACGAAAGTGTACGGACGTCTGCGATTTCGTCGCTAGACGGCAATGTCATGGGGCTTTATGTTCGCAAGGATATCTAGGCCTGTCATATTGTCGCAACTAAAACATCCTGCGAGAGGCAAAAATACTTGGAAAATGATAAGACAAGATCAATGGGTCTTTACATGCAAGTGTAAAGACGTCCCGCGATTTTGTCGCAAAGAAAGGTGGCAGGGGAAGACCTCTAATTAGGGAGGTCTAACTTGGAAGACCAC
Source organism: Papaver armeniacum (assembly GCA_023531295.1). NCBI lineage: Eukaryota > Viridiplantae > Streptophyta > Magnoliopsida > Ranunculales > Papaveraceae > Papaver > Papaver armeniacum. The sequence continues at coordinate 979,196 of JAJJWW010006602.1, read as the reverse complement.
ACAAAATGATAAGGCAAGGTCAATGGGCCTTTGCACGAAAGTGTAAAGGCGGTCTGCGACCTTGTCGCAGCAAAAAAAAAAAAAAAAAAAAAAAAAAAAAAAAAAAAAGAGATAGCATTCTCAATTCATAAAGATATCTGCGACCTCGTCGCAGACATACATTTCAGCAACATTAAAATTATTATCCAACAAAATACATGAGGATAACTAACTTCTTCCATCAGAAGATCAATATCAGAGGCAAGTATGGGAATGGAAAAGATGGAATATTGTTATTCATCTTCTGACGAAAGAGTTATACATTAATAATGTTAGCCAATTATATCACAAGGAAGAAGTACCAAAAAAGGGGAGTGAAGATTGAATTCATGAAAGAAGAGTTCATATAACAAAGATACAAAGAATGTACGGATATTACACGCAAAGAAAAAGAAAACAAAAAGAATTATATCTTTGGTGATTCTTCTTCTTCATCCGATTCTTCGCCTGTATTATTCTCATCGCCAGAAATTTTCTTCTTCGCGACTTCACTATCGAAACATCGAAACAGGGTAGATTCTCGGGAACCTTTTCAAGAAGCCGAGAATATGTATGCAAAGGGATGTTCTGGTGTTTACAAACATACTCCATGGCTCCATTGCGAAAACGAACGGCATCATTATTAAAGTTCTCCACTGTCGTTTCAAATTGTTTCTTCAACTTGGAATACTTATTATTACGGAGGGAGAGACTCTTCGCGAGCTGTTGTTTTTCAGATTCAAGTTCTTCAATTCTCGTTGGAAAATTCCCGGCGAGTTGTTCTTTCTCAGATTCAAGATCCTTAATTCTGGCCTGAAGTTTCTTCTCAGATTCTGCAAATAAGTAACAACAAGTTAATAATTTACAAGCAATACTACAAAAGAAGACCTTCCAACCTATGAAAGGAGATAGAAAAGCTGTTAATACATATACAACAATATAAAGTCAATGGGGAGATATGATTGTATACATACCAAGGATCCAAGCGCATTCAAGAAGTCAGGAGACATAGTTCTAGAGACTCCATTGAAAGAATCATTGCCCTCCAATAGAGTGGCATTGCACACGTTTGCGAGAGCCCCACAAAGAGAAGCTAGGGAGCATCTCCTATTCCTTGGAAACAATCTCGAGAAGATGTTGGATAAGCTGATCCATGGAAGAATCGGTAGATGGAATCTTCTTGGCGAGAGAAGGATTCGATTCATGGTTATCCTCGTCAGAAGCTTCAGAGCTTGAGCTAAGGCGAGAAGAGGATTGGACCTTTCGCTTCTTAGTTAAGGGGGCAGAGGATTTACCCTTGCGGCGACAGTTTTACCCTTACTTTTAGTCTTCGCAAAGAATAGTTTTTTCAACTTCGGCCTTCGCATACGAGTAAAGATAAGAAACAGAGGCAACAATATTGTTTTAAATGAGAAGAAAGGAAGTGATTCTTACTTCACTCGTAAGCGATCGAAGCAATGTCGAGTATCCTCCGACGGATCCTTTTTGTAGCTTCTTTTCAACCTTGGCTATCTGAAAGATTTCACAAACTCAGCAATTATAGAAAGAAAATTACTTAAAGCCAAATTTAAAATCGGAAACATACCTCTTTCTTCTTCTCGGGCCATTTGAATTCCCAAGGTTGATATCCTGCGAGATTCGCGGGAAGAATATGCAGCCCGCGATGTAAGGACCATTTAAGATCAAGGGTACGACCCACCATTTCTCATCTTTGGAATGACGAGGAGAGGTATTATTACCCGGGTGCCACCAATGTCTTGCATGAGTAATTTATCTTTGAGACATTATCCTTTTTCTTCAGGCGAACGCCCCAGCGAGATCTCGCATTCACCATAGTTATCACTTTGAGTAGTTTTGAAAAAATTCTCCACAGTGTATTTCTCCACAGCTATTTCCAAGTCTGCGAATTTGGGATTTCTGGCAGTATTAGGGTATAAAGATCCTTTGCCTGCACCGCGGTTCGCGAACTCAAGCATCGAGCGAATACAATCGCCACTTAGTTGATAAACGGCCCGAGAGAATTTTTCATGGGCCAAAATTTCATAAAATAAAGGCAACTCAGGGATTATACAAGGGAATAGGAAGTCCTGCGAGAAGTCGACCGAGCGAGACTATAATCTTTTGATCATTACATTGATGATCGAGAGAAGAGATTTGACGAAAGAATGGATGAGGGTTCTTGATCGGGAATAGTTGACGAGTAAAACCCTTCTCGAGCAACTTCGTTGAACTTCTTCAAAAGAAGTTTTGTATCCACGACGATGGAAGCCATATATCAGTATGGGAATGGATGAAAGATCGGAGATTAAAAATAGCGCTAGAAAGGATGAAGAAAAGCTTTGCAGTAGCAGGAGCGCAAATTGCGGAAGGAGAGAGTTAAAGAAAGATTGCAGAGAGAAACTAAAGAATGAAAAGGAGGGGAAAAGAAAACTATATATAGGGAAAAAGATCCTCGAGAAAACGAGGTCATTTAATGCGAAGAGACATGAACGGTCAAGAAAAAGTGGTTAAAAGAAACGTGTCAAGAGAAGGCATTAATAATCAAAATCCGTGTAAAAGTACAAAACTGAAGATAAGCAGTCGCGGTAACAACATTGTAAAAATCTCATGGTACTCTCCCCATCGCAGGAGAGATAAGAGACGATACTTCATATATATCTCAAAGAAGCTCCGGAACTTCGCAAAAGAATAGAGGCAAGTACGTACTTTTCAAGTACAATATTCTTCTGCTCGTTCCTTCATTAACAAAGATCGAAGACTACTATGACAACGGATTTTTCCTTCAAGATCGCCCTTCAAGCAATATTCAAGGAAAAAGAGGCAAGATGTAGGATCATAATATCGCAATGCATAGGGCTCGCGAGATCAATAAACGACAGTACCGCGAGGGAGTCGCAGGAAACTAAAATAGACGACGCAATGGGAAACGACACACAAAACAACTGAAAGACATGGAACCTGGCGAGGGTTAAGAAGTGTCGCGAGATTGAATAGTTGTACACTGGCGACACTTCGCGAGACATTCCCGAAAATAAAGGATAGCTTAGCTGTCATCCACTATGTATTACCCTATATAAAGGGTTGAGTGAGTCTGTTGTAAAGGGGAGATCTTTTGAGAATTGTTAGGCAAGTCATTAGGAGAGAGAAAATTTAAGAGTGTTTTAACTTCTAAGTGTAATTCTATTTTCCTGTGAAAACACTTCATGAATTCAATCAATAAATGTTCTGGTTCTTATATCTTCTAATGGATTAGTTAGGCAAAATCGAGTGAGGGGTGTAGTGTGGGAAATCCTGCTACTACATCCCTTGTATATGCCAGTGTGTTGATATTAGTCAGACTAGTATCTCAATCCATTAGGATAGGTTCATTTTGTCGGAGGCCTTCAGACAAATATGGGAAACACCAATCACTTAGTAAACATCAAAACCATCTATGTTTTTCTCTATATCCATCTTCTTGATCTATCCATGTGATTAGTTTTGACTCCGGGTATTGATGTCCATAGTGCGACTATCTCGAGTAGAGCTCGTGACTTATATATGAATTTTAGTATGCTTGAGTGCAAACTCGTGTACATCAATTGGAATTTCGCATCGGGGTACTTCCTCCCCGTAGTCAATAAGTATGCCAACCAAGGAGATTTTTTAGTGCCTTCCAAGGTTCTGCGTAGATAGCTAGGGTCTGAATTATAGGTTTTGTGGGTACACCTCTGGTAAACCCTCCCGAGACTATAACTCGGCCACTAGGGCCACCTAGGGGTTTAAAGTCTTATTGCATACGCTAAATGCAATCGACGATGCCTGCGACAGTGAGTTAGGATTTTATTTTCTAGATTTGATTTGCTCGAGGACTAGCAAATAATAAGTTTGGGGGTATTTGATAGACACATTTTTGTGTCTGATATAATCTCAATTGTATCTATTGTTAGTGCTCGATTTCGTATTTATTATGGATTTTTATGTCTTTGTAGGTGTTTTGGGGAAAATAAGCTTTTGCGGCGAAATTGGCTCGAAAAGTGTATTTGCGCTCACCGGAGAAAATTACTATTCGGACCCCTCATTTGGATAAGGCACACTTCAATTACTAAGGGGTACACCATTGATAAGGGGAAACCTAATTGTTAATTACACTCCAGGACACCCAGGTGTTAAAGGCACCCGGCATCAGGATAAGGGGCACTCATCTTCAACAATTCAAAAATCATGAAAAGGCGGGAAAAATGGTTTTCAAAGACAACAGATTAGGGTTTGATTTCCGGGCATGCTAGGACGAGATTCAATGGCTTATTTTCGTTGGGATCGACCTGTTAGAGCAAAACAGGGTTTCCGTGTGTGTTTGGATCGACCAGTTTGGGCTTAATAACCGTGTTGAAGCGAACGAGAGGCATTGGAAGTTTACCTGGGTTACGTTGATGACTATGGCCGAGTTTAGTCGGAGTTCTACTCGGATTTGGGTTTGGATTTACCAGGCACGAAGAAACAGGGGTTGGTAATAGAATTGGTTACGTGAAAAGGGAAGGAAATCATTGTTCACGATAATACAGGGAGTTGGAATTATATCGGGTTTTTCCGAGTTATATGTGGAACTAACGTGACAGAGAAGGGAAGATATTCTTGTACGATTTGCATCTATCCAGTCCTGGTAGTTTCCGGCTATAGAGGAGCGTAAAGAAGAAATAAAATAGGAAATTTCCGTAACTTTTGGGGAAAGAACAAATCAAGCTGAACCAAAGAATGATACGAGATTTTATGACCCTGTGCTATATATATATATATATATATATATATAAGGTGCTATAAGCCAACAGAGGGCTGTCGAGACTTTGGGGGAGTTTGGGTACGCTTCTGGGAAGGAGGAAAGGCTGCAGAGGAGTTGTAGCAGCAGCAGGAAGAAGAAGAAGAGAAGGAGTTGTAGACGACACAATCAAAGTGTCGTTCTCAAGAACCCTAGAACACGAAGAACATCAGACGCTCAAGGAACGGTCGCAAAGAACTATCGCTATTCAACAGCAGAACTAAAGTATCGTTAAAGGGCAGTCTTATTTCTTCTGTAGCAGTCTGTTTGTAACGCTTTTCGAGCGTTGCAAACTGCCTGAGTTAGCTTTCTCTTGTTTTTCACACTATTTGAGCTATGAACAATTATTTTGAGCACGTGAATAATATGAGGAGCTAAACCCCAACACTGGGACAACGGAGGAAGCCAGATTTCATGCATGTGGTAATTCTATTTATTTCTTATATGACTTCTTGCACTTGATTTAATTGTTTTATGATTTTCACTAATTAGTTGTGATTTCGTTTGATGACGTATGCTTAGTTTTAGTACTATTGATGCGTCATGCTTGTGATTTACAATTAATCTTTTAAAAATCTACCTTGGCAAAGACATAGAGTCAATATTTTATTATTATTTGAGCTATAGTTGTCTAGGATAAATATAAGAATCGCAAGAATGAGAATTGGTGGAATCCTAAGTCTCGGTATTTATCGACGTTGTGACAACTATCTTGTGTATATATTTTAGTTTTAAGTCTGAAATCAAATCTTTACAAGTCTGAGTTGAACGAACTTTACTACCACTTTAAAAACAACTTCAAAATAACATCAATGAACAAGGAGAAACTGTTACCATTTGAAGCAAAAGAGATAAGGAAAGATATTACCGTGTTGCATGAGCATGGGTTACCTCCCAAGAAGTGATAAATTTAAAGTCTTCAGTCAGATGTCAAATACCACAAAATGGCTAATTACCTTTCGAATCATATATCAATAGTTGAAACAACTGTGGATCAACAAAACCATATAAAACTGCCACAATTATAAGACAAATGCACCAAATCAGAAAAATGAACAGACAGAGCACATCCTCATCCAAGTTTTCCTGCAAGACAACTGGATTTTTCTGTGGTGCCCACTTGGGCTTCATATGAGTGTCTTGACAAACAGATTTTTCTGAACTATGGGTTTCTAGTGGTTGGATTTCCTCGTGAACCGTATCAGGAGGATCGGGTTGAGAGTCGGAAGAGACTCAGGTAATACCTCATGTATACTAGGCTCGATTCCCAAGTTAGGAACTTCTAATGGGGATACTTGACCATCACCACCCACAAACGTAGGGTAGTCAGTATTTTCGGACAAACCTCTAACTATTGCTTGAATTTCCGGATCCTCGGAGTCTTTAAAATACTCAAGAGCTTCTTCTAGATCATTACCCACAAACTTAGGGACAACATTACTCTCCGTAAGGCCTAGCACTATGGCTTGAATTTCAGGGTCTATCGAGTCTTTAACGTACTCAAGAGCTTCTTCTAGTTCAATAGTTTGGTCGCCTAACTGACTTAAGAGAATCTCATCAAATTCATCCAAGGAATCATCCAATAAAGTGTCATCCCAATTATCTTGAACTATATCCTGAACTAAGGTGCTAATCATATTCACTTCCTCTAATTCAGAAGGTTGTCTAGTAACATTAAAGACATTTAGTTCAGTGGTCATATTACCAAAGGATATGTTCATAAGTACGGTCCTACAGTTGATTATAGCATTAGATGTGGCTAAAAATGGGCGACCTAAAATCACCGGTATTTGAGCACTAGGGTCCTGAACAGGTTGAGTGTCTAGAACAACAAAATCCACTGGATAAATAAATTTATCAACCTCAATCAGAACATCCTCTATGACACCACGAGGGACTTTGACAGACCTATCAGCTAATTGTAGGGTCATTTTCGTCGGTTTCAACTCACCAAGACCTAGCTGGGTGTACACATGGTACGGGAGTAGGTTAACACTGGCTTCTAAGTCAAGTAATGCTTTATCAACCATGTGATTACCAATCGTACAAGATATGGTGGGGCATCCAGGTTCTTTATACTTAGGGGATGTTTGGTTCAGAAGGATTGAACTTACCTGAACAACTAAAAAGGCTTTCTTATGGACATTAAGCTTACGCTTTCTTGTACAAAGATCCTTAAGGAATTTGGCATAAGCAGGCATTTGCCTAATTGCTTTTAATAAAGGTATGTTAATGTTTACCTGCTTAAACATTTCCATTATTTCGTTGAAAGTCGACTCTCTCTTCGTTGGAGCTAACAACTGAGGATGTGGGGCTCTGGGCACAAAATGAGACCTATCGGGAACCACATTGGCATCACTAGAAATCTTATCAGTCTCTTCAGCTAATGGCTCCTTCTGGGGCTCATCTTGGGAACTAGAATGGGAACTAGAAGGTGGATCTACAATATGTCCACTATTAGGTGATGAAATTGATCTTAGGATTTAATAAACTAAAATAAAAGAAAAATATTTACAAATATTGTCACAAGATGGAGAGAGTTACTGGGATTCAGGATTCCACCGAATTCATAACAAAAGGTTCAAATATTAATTCTTTTAACAATTATAGCTCAACAAATAAAAACATGGACTCTTATTTTTGCCAAGGTTGATTCTCAAAATATTAGTTATAAATCGTAAGCATGGGACATCAAGCATCTAAGCAAGCATGGCCCATCTAATAAAATAATAACTAATTTAATCAAATCATAATTCAATTTTAATTAGTGCAAAAGTCATAAAAAGAATTAATTAAAATTACCCATGTATAAAATTCGGCTTCCTCCGTCGTCCCAGTGATGGGTTCTAGCTCCGCATATTGGAAACACACTCAAAATTCATTCTTATTGCTCAAAGGATGATCACAATAATGAAATGGGAGAAAAACAATTAAAAATGGGTTTGTAACAATTATATTAAACTAATGATTCTCCCCAAACTCTCCATCAGAGAAAATTATTCTCGGGAATATTTTCTTCCCATTCTTTTCTTCTTCATGCGTTTGTTGCAGTCAACCTCCATCCAAACACTCTTCCACACATCCCAGCATGCGCCAAACACGCTCAGGCCACAAGAACTCTTCCCAAAATATCTCGGAAATTAAAACAGAAAATCCGAGAATATATTTCATCCCTTGTTTGATGATTTCTTCCATTATTACGTGCATGAATCAAGTACCTTTCCTGTTTTAGTGTAACAGCATCATTCCAAGTCAAATCCGAGAGAAACTCGGCAAATATTACGTCTAATTCTGCACTGAAAATCTCCGCAGCTTCCAAGTCCATTTCCCGCCTTTTTTTTTCATTTTCAAATTAAGAAGGTGGTTGCCCCTTAACCGAACCAGGGGTGCGAATAGCAGGTGCCCAACTGAGGTGCCCCTTATCCAATGTGGGAGTCCGAATAACAAATGTCCTCCGAGGGTGCTTTTACCAACTTTTCGAGCCGAATTCTCTAAAAATGTTTATTTCCAAAAAATACCTACAAACACACAAAACACCATAATAAGGACAAAAAGGGGTACTAACAATACGAAACATTGGGGACAAATTAGACACATAAATGCGTCCTTCAAATACCCCCAAACTTATTATTTGCTAGTCCTCGAGCAAATTTATTCTAGAAAATAAAAATCATTTGAACCCCTAGGTGGCCCTAGTGGCGGAGTGTTGTCTCCTGGAGGGTTTACCGAGGTGTACCCACAAAACCTTTACTCCAGGACCCTAGATATCTATACGAGAACCTTGGAAGGCACTAAAGAATCTCCTTGGTTGGCATACTTATTGACTACGGGAGGAAGTACCACGATGCGAAATTCCAATTGTTGTACACAAGTTTGCACTCAAAGCATACTAAAATTCATATATAAGTCACGAGCTCTACTCGGATAGTCGCACTATGGACATCAATACCCTGAGTCAAAACTAATCACATGGATAGATCAAGAAGATGGGTAAAGAGAAAAACATAGATGGTTTTGATGTTTACTAAGTGAACGGTGTTTCCCATATCTCTGTCTGAAGGCCTCCGCCAAAATGAACCTATCCTAATGGACTGAGATACTGGTCTGGACTAATATCAACACACTGGCATATACAAGGGAACCAATGGTCGATAATCCTAACTCTAGGTCAACACAACTGGCATATACAAGGGTTCCAGTGGTCGACTTTATTGAATTTATTCCGGTTGGTCTGATGGTATGGTCTCAAAAATTTTTTTTCAACTTTTTTTTCAACTTTTTTTTTTTTTTGGTATCTCAATCACTCTAATCCACCCTAGCATTGGTAACAACTTGATTCGTGGGCCCCACCTAATCACTTAGAGAAACATAGTCTACAAAGAACAAAACAAAATAAAAACAGAAGTGAAAAGGACTCAACGAGATATGGTGAAACTATCATGTTATTTCTAACACCTGAGCTCTGTGCTTTTATGAATAGACTCTTTAGATGTTGCCATTAATCAGATTGGTTCCTCAACTCCTACAACCAAAATGTTTCCATCCACTTAGATTGGTTAGTGCCGACCTTAATAAACATAAATTTCTAGGCTCTAGAGTTTATTTATTGCAACTGACAAAAAGTTTCTCCAGTTCCCATAACCCCAAACATAAATCTAACATTGTCCTCAATGTTCTAAAGATGAAATTAAAAGCATGAACAATGAGAAACTGTCACCACTTGAAGAGTAAGGAAAGATATTACCGTGTTGCAAGAGCATGGGTTACCTCCCAAGAAGTGATAAGTTTAAAGTCTTCAGCCAGACATTGGAAAGGATTAGTCACCTCGAAGAATCATATAGCAACAGCCGGAATATCCGCGGGTCATCTGGATCAAAAAGTGATAACCACAAGAAGAGGAAACTGCCACAGACCAGGAAGATATCCAACACACCCTTATATATTTTTTTGTTTAAGACAACTACATCTAGTTGTGGTTCGGGTTCAGGCTCTATAAAAGGGTCTAGATAACATATTTTCATGGGTTGCGTTTCCTTATGAGTTAGATCCGAATGTTCAGGTTCTAGAGTCTGGAAAAACTCAAATAAAAACTTAGAAGCACATAATAATAACCTGAATAACTGGGGATCCTCTAAGTCAATCAGACTTGACTCACACAGTTGACCACGGTAGTGGTCATTCTTAATCAAATGTGTCAACCCTAATCTCCTAAAGTAATTAGGTTTAGCCTCAAAACTTAATAATTGACACATCTGAAACTTATATGTTCCCACAATTGGTTGAAAAATATTTGGTGGGAAAACAAAATCAATCGTGGTATCATAGCCTAGGTTAACCACAACAACCAGAGGATGGGTTTCTAACAACTGAACTTCTTTATGGACACAACTAGGCTCAGGAAAAAGTGTATAAAGATAATCTTTTAAAATGGTTGAGGCACATATGTCAAGTCCCAAGTTAGGGACCTTTCTAAGAGTTAAGGCACATGGAGAATGATAATCACCCCCAAACTTAGAGTTTTCAGTATCTCTAAAAAGACTAGTCACAACTTCCCTAATTTCAAGGTTATCTGATTCCTGAAAATGGTCAATTGATTCTTCTAAGTCAGGTACATCCTCACTCATCTCTACGAGTTCATTTTCCTTTTCTAAGTCTATTGTTTCTAAATTGCTAGACTCAAAATATACTCGTTCCTCTAAACCATCCTTGGCTTCGTAATCAAAAGGAAATACTACATCGTCTAAAACGGGGGTATCTCTAGTCAAATCCTCATCCTTTTGAATAGGTGAATAATTATTAAAATTATTTGGATTTGAACTAGAAATAATATTATCGTTATAAAGCTCAATTGGGGTAACAATTTCCTGATCACTATGCCTATTTATTTCAAATTCTTCATCAACACTATCCTCATCATAATCATCATTATAACAACATGAAAATGGTTGAACCTCATCTACACAAGTAGTGTTACCAATTCTAACCTCGTCATCCTGATTATAAAAATTGTCCTCATTTTCACGGGTGATATTGGAAAGAATGTATTGGCAATCAAGAGTAATTCGAGCAATTCTTTCTTCCGTCTCTAACTCTAACCTACGTGTTGTCTCAGCAAACTCACGTGTTGACTCAGTTAACTTACACGTTGACTCAAGTATCCTACGTGCTTCATCTAAAGAAGAGGAATTATAGGAATTTTGCTCGTATGACCAGAATGTGAATAGTAATTGGGCTCACCATGGTATGAGCCATAATCTTCAAAAGGTTGACGTTCCCAACCACTATTCACATTCTGGTCATAAAAAGAGTGATGTCCATATTGTTCAGTTGGATATTCATATTCATTGTGATGGCTATTATAATACCAGTTTGACATCCTAACTGCAAGGGAATTCTACACAAACACAAACAAGTCTGACTCGACCACAACAAACCTACTGATTTCTAGCAAACAAAAAGCATGATGGCTCCACTTAGATTGTTTCTAGACCATCTTCTAAACCTTCGAAAGGGAATTCGTTACAATTTAAGCAAACCCCTCTGGATCAATCCGAGTCAAAGTAAGTTGAATCAAGGCGAGGGAAGCTCAATGGAGCTTTGATACCCAAGGCCTCACCGCATTACAAGGCGGCGCAGTCACACATTCAACTCACAGAAACCATCATGAACTTCGAAGTATGCTTAAAGAGTAACCAATATTTTTCGAATGATTTTCCTATTAAGCTCGTTACCCTATCGGTCTCGTTCTAGTCAAAATTTTAGGCTTAGGTTCGTGTTTGGTTTCGTTTTCCTAAGGCGGGCAAGAAGAGAACGGTGATGAAATCCGAACTCTTATCTTGTATGGCCAGTCCTTGCCATTTACTAGGAAATTAAAGCAGCCAGATTCAGTTCCTCGACATATACACACGAAATCATCCAGTAAACCCGGCGACGGGGATTCGCGGGTGTTTAGAATTCTTACCTCCGTTCCGGACGGGGGATGAACCGTTGAAGTCGACTCGGGCCACGACTCCTATGTCGTGTACGAACCCGAGGGCCGAGGTGATATCGTAATCACCGTCCTTCCTGTGCGGTTTATATTTAAATTACCCTTCCTTAGGGTTTAAAATTAATAATGTCCGATAGTCCAAAAATAAAGTCCAAAAATTAAAAAGTCCAAAAATAAAAATTACAAAAATAATTACCTAATTACGCTTCTAAAAAATAAAAATAATAATTACACTATATACAAAATTTTCTTCTTCACTCCGTTCGGATCTCTCTTTTCTTTCTTATTTTGGCTTTGCTTTTCTTTTCAGCACTTTCTCTTTTTCCTTCGCTCCACCCCAAATCTGAAAGAAAACAGAAATACCAAAACGCGTAAAAAAGAACAAAAATAATAATAAAAAAATAAATAAATAACAAAACCTAAAAAACAAATCTATACACAAGTCCGCGTCGGCGGCGCCAAAAATTGATGTGACTCAATAATATTGTAGTAATAGGTGGGGTTGTCGTTCACTCGGACTTGATGAAATTGATCTTAGGATTTAATAAACTAAAAAAAAAAAAAAATATATACCAATATTGTCACAAGATGGAGAGAGTTACTGGGATTCAGGATTCCACCGAATTCATAACAAAAGGTTCAAATATTAATTCTTTTAACAATTATAGCTCAACAAATAAAAACATGGACTCTTATTTTTGCCAAGGTTGATTCTCAAAATATTAGTTATAAATCGTAAGCATGGGACATCAAACATCTAAGCAAGCATGACCCATCTAATAAAATAATAACTAATTTAATCAAATCATAATTCAATTTTAATTAGTGCAAAAGTCATAAAAAGAATTAATTAAAATTACCCATGTATAAAATTCGGCTTCCTCCGTCATCCTAGTAATGGGTTCTAGCTCCGCATATTGGAAACACACTCAAAATTCATTCTTATTGCTCAAAGGATGATCACAATAATGAAATGGGGGAAAAACAATTAAAAATGGGTTTGTAACAATTATATTAAACTAATGATTCTCCCCAAACTCTCCATCAGAGAAAATTATTCTCGGGAATATTTTCTTCCCATTCTTTTCTTCTTCATGCGTTTGTTGCAGTCAACCTCCATCCAAACACTCTTCCACACATCCCAGCATGCGCCAAACACGCTCAGGCCACAAGAACTCTTCCCAAAATATCTCGGAAATTAAAACAGAAAATCCGAGAATATATTTCATCCCTTGTTTGATGATTTCTTCCATTATTACGTGCATGAATCAAGTACCTTTCCTGTTTTAGTGTAACAGCATCATTCCAAGTCAAATCCGAGAGAAACTCGGCAAATATTACGTCTAATTCTGCACTGAAAATCTCCACAGCTTCCAAGTCCATTTCCCGCCTTTTTTTTCATTTTCAAACTAAGAAGGTGGTTGCCCTTAACCGAACCAGGGGTGCGAATAGCAGGTGCCCAACTGAGGTGCCCCTTATCCAAAGTGGGAGTCCGAATAACAAATGTCCTCCGAGGGTGCTTTTACCAACTTTTCGAGCCGAATTCTCTAAAAATGTTTATTTCCAAAAAATACCTACAAACACACAAAACACCATAATAAGGACAAAAAGGGGTACTAACAATACGAAACATTGGGGACAAATTAGACACATAAATGCGTCTATCATTAGGCATGGCTACCTTATTGTCTACCAATTTACCACTTCTAAGGGTTGTTACAGAGTTCACATGATTGAACTCTTTCTCTCTAGAGGATACTTCATGAATTTCTCTAGTATTGGGTAGTGGTTGACTGGGTCTTTCTCTCTTTCGCTCAAAAACTATGCAATTATACTAACCTGATTTTTAGTTCTGAAATAGCCTGAGAGTTTTCCTGTAAACCTTTCTCAACCGTTTTCTTAAACTCTGCAGTGTTATGAGATAAGATGGTCAGAGACTCTTCTAAGCTCATGATTTTTTTATTAGACAGGTTCTGATACTGATCTGGCCCTAAATGGTTCTTAGTATACCCAAAACCTGAGGAAGCCTGAGAATTACTAGACTGGCCATGACTCTGGCCCTTAGACCAAGAGAAATTCGGGTGGTTTCTCCAACCAGGGTTATAAGTGTCTGAATATGGATCAAATTTTTGACAGTTTTCAAACCCAGAGTTGTTATAAAGAGCATGGGCTTGCTCTTCGTATATAGTATGGTGTGACCCTTGATTCATTTCTAAGGCTTCTAGACGCCTAAGAATATATGACCCATAATCAACTCTATTGATCCTATGGATAGGATATCTAGGTATTTCTGGTTCTATCATTGAAGCCCATTGCCTAGTTTTCTCGGCTAACTCGATGAATTCGTCGAAACATTCATCTGGGTCTTGATGGGTAAATTCTCCACCACTAATTGTTTCTACCTGCATACATGTTTCACTATCAAGGCCCTCATATAAAATTTGGGCCATGTGGGATTTTTCCAAGCCGTGATGTGGACACTGGTATAACAATTCACTAAACCTTTCTACATAATCATGAAGTTTTTCACCTAATTTATGCTTAAATGTTTGAATAGACTTCCGAACAGCTACAGTCTTATGGTTTGGGTAGAATTTCTTAACAAATACCTCTACAAGACCATCCCAGGTGGTAATTGTTTTAGAGGGAATAAAATGATACCACTCTTTGGCTTTATCATAGAGACAGAAGTGAAACAAACGTAACCTAAGCACATCTTTGGAGACATTTGGATAGTTCATTGTGTCACAAATCATTTCAAAGTCTCTTATGTGGGTATATGGGTTCTCATTCTCTAATCCCCTAAACTTACGAAACAAGCCAATAGTCTCAGGTCTAATATCAAATTGGACCGTTGAATCTGGTGGAACTACACCTGGGTCACGCACTACCCTAGACGGGTTCAAACGATCCCTAAGGGTTTTTACTGGGACCTCATCATCCTTTTCCTTCACCATTTCGACAAAAATATAAGTAATACTAGTGAAGAAAGAAAATCGTGCACATGCAAATGCTGGGCTAACTAATTTAGGTAAGCTTGGGTTACCTACAGAGAAATATACCTAAAGGTACGAGGCTGAGGTTTGTGGACTTTTAGCTGGTAACTCCCATAAGGCTCAAGGCACGGGTTCAGCTTACTAATCCACCTGTTTTCCTAAACTCGGTAGTCTGACGAAGATGCAATTGGTGTGTGTAGTGTTGTTTTTTTTTTACAAAAATTAAACAAACGAATAAAATTACAAGTCCAAAATAAGAAATAAAGAAACTAACAAAAATAAAAGGTCCAAAAATAAAATCTTCAGTTTCTCGCTTTTTGTAAGGCAAATTCAACTTTCCACGTTTCGTTTCAAGCAAAACCTGCACAACAAAAACAAAAATGCCAAAGACGTAAAATAGAATAAAAGATAATCTAAAATATATATATATATATACAAAACCAAAAAAAAAATGCAAAACCTAAAACCTAAACCTAAATACAAGTCCGCGTCGGCGGCGCCAAAAACTGATGTAGTTTTGAAAGTGGTAAGTACAAGGATTCGATTCTCGGACTTGGGAAGTTGTTGATTTTAGGACTTACTAACAAAAATACTAAAACTAGCAAAAATATGTAAAAGAAGGTAACAAGAGTAAGAGTTACTGGGACTCAGGATTTCACTGTTTCTCATATTCATGTGGTTCAGAAATTAATCCTAGGATATTTATGGCTCAAATAATAAAATTTATTGACTCTTAATATTTGCCAAGATAGATTTTTGAAAGCAATGACTGTAAATCTAAAGCATCGGATATAAAATCATTTAAGCTAAGCATGACCCATGAATTGAAATAACAATCATAAAAATCATATAACAATTATAAACAGTGCAAAAAGAATTAACTCAAGTTACCACATATATGAAATCCAGCTTCCTCCTTTGTCCCAGTGACTGGGTTTAACTCCTCATATTATTCACATGCTCAAAATAATTGTTCATAGCTCAAATAGATGAAAAACAAGAGAAAACTAATAAAGCAGACAGTTTGCAACGCTGAAAAGGTGTTACAAAGAGACTGTTACAGAAGAAATAAGACTGCCCTTTAAACGATACTTTAGTTCTGCTGTAGAATAGCGATAGTTCTTTGCGACAGTTCTTTGTGCGTCTTATGTTCTTCGTGTTCTAGGGTTCTTGAGAACGATACTTCTCTAGTGTCAGTTCTTCGTCTTCTTCACCTGTTGCTGCAACTTTCTCTGCAGCATGATTTCTTCGTACCAGAGCGTACCCAAACTGTCCAATCGACCCCCAAACTCCTCGACTACCCCCTTATGACTCGAACCAACCCTTATATACCCAGCAGCGTCCAAAATATCTCGAGAAATTCCTTTATTTTCTCGTTTTTTTCTTTCACCGGAAGTATCGTGATTTCTTTCCCTGCCAAGCTTTTCTACACGGTTCTGTGAGTTGTAAACTTCTCATATAGGGAAATATAGAGTCCCAAATAACTCCAGAATCTCGTCAACTCCCATACATATAACCAAAAAGTCCGATAATAACTCCACTTTCCTGTTTTGCAGAAACCGAAGATATGAAGCTATTTTTTTCGAGCCTAAAGATGGTATTAACCCTGTTTTGACGAATCAAATGAATCCCAACCTATCTCCACGTCAAACTTCGACACAATCTCTATCGAAATCCGATAACAGACCCCGATAAACTTCACTTCCTATGTTTGCTTCTCACGGCTTATCTAGCCCAATTGGTTGGCTCTATTCAATCGTACCAACCCTGTTATGATCAAGGAAGTCCAGCCTAACTGAAGTATGCAATTGAATCTTACAAAATTCGCCGAAAAATCCAACTCCAAATCTGCTTCGCTGCTGCTGCAATTTCCCGCCTTTTCTGAAATTCGAATTAAGAAGATGGTTACCCCTTATCGTCTACGGGTCTGTATTTAGCAGCTTCCTGGAAATGGGGTGCCCCTTAGTAAATAGGTTACCCCTTATCGAAAATGGGAATCCGAATTGTAAGTGTCCTCCAGGTGCAACTTTTCGAGCCGATTTTTCCAAAAATGTTTATTTCTCAAAAATACCTACAAATACACAAAACACCATAATAAGTACAAAAATGGGTACTAACAATATAGAAAATCAAGATGAAAATCGACACATAAATGCGTCTATCAAATACCCCCAAACTTATTATTTGCTCGTCCTCGAGAAAATCAAATCTAGAAAATCAAATCCTAACTCACTGTCGCAGGCATCGTCGATTGCATTTAGCGTATGCAACAAGCCTTTAAACCCCTAGGTGGCCCTAGTGGCCGAGGTATAGTCTCGGGAGGGTTTACCAGAGGTGTACCCACAAAACCTTTACACTCCAGACCCTAACTATCTACGCAGAACCTTGGAAGGCACTAAAGAATCTCCTTGGTTGGCATACTCATTGACTACAGGAGGAAGTACCCTGATGCGAAATTCCAATTGTTGTACACGAGTTTGCACTCGAGCATACTAAAATTCATATATAAGTCACAGAGTTCTACTCAGATAGTCGCACTATGGACATCAATACCCGGAGTCAAAACTAATCACATGGATAGATTGTTCACTCTCCAACCTTTGATAAGAAGGTCGATGCAATTCGGCATCACCCAATCCATTTTATCACTCGACATAAAATATTGCCAAACTGAATAAGAAAATGGGCAATGGAAAAGAAGATGGGCAGTGGTTTCTCTATCATGACGGCACAATAAACAACCATTAACCAAAAGTTTACCTTTCTTGTAAAGGATATCCATGGTAGCTAGTTTTTTATGATAAGCTCCACCACAAAAGAAACCCACTTTGTGCGGCCAAGCCATTGACCAAATGATCAAGTTTTTAGTCTCCATTAAATGCTCCTTTGCAAACCAAGAATAAGCAGACTTTACCGAAAGCACACCCTTATTGTCGATAGACCAGGATAAAGAGTCTTGATCACGGCCTGTCATTAGGTTTTCTATCATCCTCAGCAAAGTAGCGACTTCATCAATTTGAACATGAGAATGTCTTCTGTCCGGGCCCAGGTTCCACGCACCTCTATTCACTAACGTCGTTGCACAATCTTGAACTGTCTAATTATTAGTACAAGTAATGGAATAAATGTGAGGGAATGCTACCTTAAGTGGTTCTTCCCCTAACCAAGTGTCCTCCCAAAATCTGATCATCTGGCCGTCTCCTAACTTGAGGTTAGTGCACTGTTTGAAGATTTTAAGATTACTGTAAATATGTTTCCAAACTCCACAACCGCTCCCTGATTTAGGTTTCTTAGTTTCTCTATCCATCCTAGTTGTTCCATGTTTTAAGACTATTTCCTTTCTCCATAAAGCTGATTTTTCTTTGTTAAAACGCCACCACCATTTCGAAAGAAGCGCTTTATTCATACTTCTAACTGATTTGATTCCCAAGCCCCCACATTTCAGAGGAAAAAGACAATTCTTCCACGACACATAATGATAACCTTTTTTTTTTTCTCAGAAGCATCCCATAAGAAATTCCTTAGAACTTTTTCAATAACTTTGATGACTTTGGGAGGAGCTATAAAGAGCGAAAGCATGCATATTGGAATACTAGATAACACACTCTTAATTAGAGACAACTTACCCACTTTAGTCAGGCTAGGGCTTTTCCACGAAGGAAGACGACCCTTGATTCTTTCAATAATCGAGTCTCATTTCTGTAATCCTCTTGAAGTATCACCGAGCGGAAGACCCAAATAAGAAGATGATAAAGTATCAGAGTTACAACCTAACATTGCTTCCATTTTGTCCAAGTTTGTTGCTCCAGCGACGCCATAGATGCTACATTTTGCAAAGTTGATTCGAAGGCCTGATAACATCTCAAAACCCAGAAGATTGTATCTCAGATGATTCATTTGCTCAACGGAATCGTCAAGGAAAACTAGCGTATCGTCTGCGAATTGGAGGTGAGTGATGTTGACCCCATTGCAACTCATCGCGAACCCTCCTATATGCCCAAGATCTTTGCCTGTTTGTAACATCAAACTTAAATATGCTGTATTTCTGTCGCCATCTTTATCCCAGAGCAATCCTGCCTTTTGAATCATCATGATGTGCTTTCTGTCAGCCATATTCTCAAAATCTTGTTTTAGCTTCTCCCTTTTTAAGGATTGAGACGGAGAGATAGTTCTGTTGTCCGCGAGAGTGTCAAGATCAGAGAGTTCGCTAATAATGCTTTCTATCTGCCTATTTACTTTCCCGAACACGTTCTTATTCCAATCCTTAATGTCGCCCTTCAACGCTTGAAGTTTCTTAGCAAGAATGAAGCCCGCGGAACCATAAAAGACATAAGATTCCCACAAACCTTTCATAAGCTCCAAAAGATTAGTGTTATGCAACCACATTGTCTGGAATCTATATGGAGGGGGACCCCAGTCTTGTATATCACCACTGAATTTTATAGTAGCATGGTCGGACATCGGTCTTCCTAGAGTCTACGCCGACAAGGATGGGAAGTGAAGATCAAAGTCTGAGGAGACTATAAATCAATCAAGTTTTCTTTTATTCTTCCAAGTAAATTGACCCCCTGTCATGTAGAGATCTGGAAGTTCGTTATCATTTACAAAAAGAGAGAAATCTTTTATCCCCCTTCTTGTCCTGTTGATGTCCTTTCTTTCGCACATTAGTAACACTTCGTTGAAGTCACCGCCAGTGCAACTAGGAAGTTGCAAAAGATCAAGGACTTGCGAAAGCTCTGTCCACAAATTACGTCTAAGCACAGCATCACAAGGTGCGTAAACCCATGACATAGTGCACCGAAAACCATCCAATAGAAACTTGCATGATTGAAAATTGATTTATAATATGGTCTTCCGCCTCAATTGTGTTTTTGTTCCAAATGAGAACGAAACCACCAGAAAAACCCACGGAATTGATGGCTTTCCGATCACAAATACCACCCCCTCAAATCTGACTAACAATGTGATCATTACAGTTTTCTAATATGGTTTCTTGAAGAATTAAGAGATCAGGTTTCCACAATAAAACATTAAGAATGACACCCAAAAACCCAACAAAAAAAAACAACATTTAACTGTTAATCTCCTCCTCCACATGTATTTGATCTTTAAAAGCATGTACATGAAATTGAATCCCTTCCACAACCATTGCCATGTATTCTTCCTTTGTGTATGGAAATAACATCCCAGTAGGACTTAACACACCCTTTGCCATATCAAATAAAGAGCCAAACTTTTTATCTAGATAGTCTTGAGCTTGCCTAATTTTTAAAGGGTCTGTTTGATTACCCTTAAAGAAAGAACTATTTGGAGCTGAAGAAGAAATTACCTTAGATTTGGAAGAGCTACCGTTTTCCACCGAAATTTCAACATTAGGAAAGCCATTTGAGCCATATCTACTTGTGATTGATCTCCTTTCGAAATAATTATTGTAGACGGTGAATCAGTAGGCACTAAGATTTCATCTTGATCATCAACCCGAGAAAAAGGAGGAGAACCAGAAAAATCCTTAGGGATTTCACCATCTTCTTAACCCGAATACACAACACTCTCTTCAAGATTAAAAGGATCCACACGAGTCTCTGAGGGGTTTTGAAAAAAGATATGGGATGGGCTATAAGAATCAGAGACACGAGAAGAAGATGGGTTTGGCTGCTAATTTGTTTAGAGGTAGCAATAAGAGAAACTGATCCTTTAGGCAGAAAATCTAATGATGCATTATTACCTCTCTCACTGAACTTGAGAGATTTGAATTGCTGATGGGACAAGACTGGAAGCTATCTGTCCTTGCGAGAAGCAATAACTCCTGGTTATCGAAAGCATCAAGGTTTGACAGGATTTGTCTTAGTACGATCCAAGAAATTTTCGGGGATATCGCCATCATCGTTCCCGGATCTATGTTCAAATCCAAGCATCAACATCTCATGGTAGTTCTATCATCGATCCGCTGATTCTGAGGAGACTTGCTTTAGTTTCTCGTGTTGGTGGTAATATGTTTTTATCTTTATTTTGATTTCTTATGTTAGGATGTGCAACAAATAGAGATCTTCTTAGATCTCTTTTTGGAGCGGCTTGTTTCAGGATGTTTTGGTCTGTATTATTACTTTCAGTGTTAGGTCTTGCATTCTCCACCGTAATGGTGTTCTTAAGTTTCAGTCAATATCTGTTCAACAACCGCAGTTTTGGTGATGATCTTTTTCGGTGGGTACAGAAACTCCGACGATTTATCTGGCGAGTTTATTGTTTTCCGACTGGCACAGATTCTGATAAACCATTTTTGGAAGGTTTTGATCTTCAGAAAAAATTAAAAATTAGTTATAGGGTTGGGGATCATGTTTCAACGACCCAAACTCTCCCGTACGTAAGCAGGTGTTACAGTTACTATTGGTCTCTCACGTGTTTAATCGGGCGTTACTGTTACTATTATTGGTTACTTGGGATTCTGGTATACGTGATTCTGTTAACTGAGATTATGTTACTAGAGAGTGGGTACTTGGTCACGTTTGAAAGTGGTTCACAGCCAGTCATGTTTCTATTTTATTTTTTCTCGTTCTGTAACTTCAAGTTAATTACCTGCTTTATCTATTAAAAAATAAAGTCTTAGTACGATCCAGACATGCTCCCTTTGAGGCAACAGGAACCGTTGGAGAAATAAATGGTGGTACAGTACTGTTGATGGTGGTTTTTAGCTTAGGGTTACAATCGTAAAACACTAAACCCTAGTAGACAGTGATGTCACAACATTTAAAGTAACAATTATTTACTAGGCACATTTAATGAAACCTTTAATGTGTCCCTAAATAATTACCGGGGTATCTTTTTCAAATTAGGGTTACGACAAGCCAAACCCTAATTCCCGCGTGTGCCAATGAAAAATAATGCCAGACACACCGACCGCGCCAAAGTATGCCAACCATGCTAGCCGCACCTCTGTGCCAATGTCAAATCATGCCAGCCACACCGACCGCGCCAAAGCATGCCAACCATGCTAGTCGCACCTCTGTGCCAATGGAAAATCATGCCAGCCACACCGACCACACCAAAGCATGCCAACCATGCTAGCCGCACCTCTGTGCCAATGGAAAATCATGCCAGCCAAACCGACCGCACCAAAGCATGCCAGTCATGCTAGCCTCACCTCCGTGCCAATGGAAAATGATTCCAGCCACACCTACTGCACCATGCCAAACGCACCTCTCCATGGCCCCATGCCGCACCACCATACTGTCCTTCACTACGCGGCTATCAAAACGAAGGCGTGCAACAATCAACGGTTGCCCTTCAATCCCAGGAGCAAATCCTGGCCTCTAAGGTTACCGAACGACCTTTGCCCCAAAACCCTAGCTTGGTCACGCACCTAGCCCAATCTAGCCACACCATGCGCGTATGGCAAGCCCTTGGCCCTACACGCCAAGCCAAAACTGCACCTAGCCCAATATAGTCACGACATGCGCCTATGGCAAACCCTTGGCCCCACATGCCAAGCCAAAACCTCACCTAACCCAAGCTAGTCACGCCATGCGCCTATGACAAACCCTTGGACCCACATGCCAAGCAAAACCAAACCTAGCCAAGCCATCCGCGCCATGCCAAACGCATTATTCCTTGGCCCTAGCCATGCTAGTCATATCATGCCAAGCCAAACGCCCTTGCCTTAGCCCTATCCACGCCATACACCCATGCAAAACCCTTAGCCCCACATGCCAAGCCAAACCAAACCTAGCCAAGCTAGTCGCGCCATGCCAATCGCACTTTGCCTTGGCCCTAGCCATGCTAGTCACATCATGCCAAGCCAAACGCCCTTGTCTTGGCCCTAGCCACGCCATACGCCCATGGCAAACCCATGGCCCCAAATGCCAAGCCAAAATCGCACCTAGCCAAATCTAACCATGCCCAAGGCGAACCCTTGTCCCCACATTCCAAGCCGAACCACACCCTAGCCGCGCCACCCTATTGGCCTTCCCTACGCGGCCACCAAAACGAAGCATGGTAACAGATGGCCCGAAAACCTAAGTTTGCCCATGCCAAACCTTGGCATGCCAACCTAGTCGCGCCACCACGTTGGCTCTCACTACGCGGCTACCAAAACGAAGGCGTGCAACAATCAACGGTTGCCCTTCAATCCGAGTAGCAAATCCTAGCCATCCAAGCTTACCTGACGACACATGGTAACATTTGGCCCGAAAACATAAGTTTGGCCACGCCAAACCTTTCCATGCCAACGGCATGCCAACCTAACCGCGCCACCACCTTGGCCCTCACTACGCGGCTACCAAAACGAAGGCGTGCAACAATCAACGGTTGCCCTTCAATCCCAAGAGCAAATCCTAGCCATCCAAGGTTACCAGACAACACATGGTAACCTTTGGCTCGAAAACCTAAGTTTGGCCACGCCAAACCTTGCCATGCCAACCTAGCCGCGCCACCACGTTGGCCCTCACTACGCGGCTGCCAAAACGTAGGCGTGCAACGATCAACGGTTGCCCCTCCTCTCAAGATGCAAAATCTCGACCGTCGAAGGTCACCAGGCTGGCAAGTTTCCTAAGCTTGACTTGCCAACCCACAACAACGTGCTACATGTTTTTTAAAACATTTGAGACATCAACACAAACTGGGTGATCCTCTTTGGGTATTGGTTTGGCGGTTTACAGCGTGCGGCGTACACTACGCCCGTCATAAGGAAGTGTCATAAGGGTGAGGAGGTTAGTAAATACAGGAAGTTATGTGTGAAACGTTCATGGGACATAAAGCACATGCGTTAACAACTTTATGGGACATCAATTCCATAACGTTTGCAGTTTCATGAAAACCAGTTTCATGCGTTAACAACTTTAAGGAACATCAATTCCATGCATACGGCTACCACCTCCTCCCATTTACTTCCCCACTCCTTAATGAGACCAGGGTACGTTTTTACTCCGACTTGTATAAATAGGTCTTACCTATTTCCATTGAACAACAAGTTCATACGGGAGATACAACACTCAGAAATACTTGCTTGCTAGCTCACCTTGGAGCTCTCTCACTTTTCTGATAACAAGTCGTAGTAACCCAACTACTCTTTCAGAATCAACTATTCTGGTATCACCACTTTCCTAGCTTCCCTCCCAAAAACCAACCCATTCTCCTCCACTTTGTGACCGAAGCAAGTCTGGAACGGCCATTTCTTGGTTTAGGCCGGACTTGTACAGATTGATCTCTCGAATCTAAAGTACTCCCTTGCAGTACATTGTTTAGGGTTTAAATTGTTTCTTACCTGCACATCCGCAATTACCGAAATCAGCAGAAACCATTTTTACCTACAAACAATTGGTGACCATAGTGGGAGGATTGATCTATCGGTTACAATATCAACTCCAACTCCTGATTTCGTTTCCCGAACGTCAATCCCAATATGGTGGAACTCAGGTCTGGAGTGGTTGCCGAGAATACCAGCACACAACACGTCCCTGATGTTAACGTCTCTCCCAATAATGTCGTTACATCACCTACTAACTATAGTAACTCCGAATGCACTCCCTCAAGTGAAACACCGCCAATCACCAGGGCCAGAGCCGCCGACGCCTCTAATGTCTCTGCACAACCCTCTAATCACGGCAACGAAAAAACCTCTTCGGGCGTTACCCCACCAGTCACCAGAGCCAGAGCTGCCGCTGCGGCTCCTAATATTTCGTCTAGCATGGCACCTCCAACCACAACTAAGGTTCCAACTACCCCAACGACGGGACGAGAGACTGGAGGGACCAGAGGAAGACGTCCTTATATCACTATCGTTGATTTGATGGAACGAAAGGAAATGCTCGTCGGAGCCCAGAAGGATATGGTTTCAACACAGAAGGAAGTACTCGTCTTTCTCAAGACCCTGACAGAGTGGCTACCAAGTGAGTCGCGTCCTCCAGAGCCGTTTAGAAACGTCTCCAACAACCCCGACGCTAGCATCTCGGTGGGGCACGCCCACGGATGAGGAAATTCGCGCTATAATCCCATTGGAAAGAAATCAGCCGTCCAACTTCGTCACGCGAGAAGATCTGGAGCAACTTCTCCGCAACCG
The DNA here is from genome assembly GCA_023531295.1 of Papaver armeniacum. NCBI lineage: Eukaryota > Viridiplantae > Streptophyta > Magnoliopsida > Ranunculales > Papaveraceae > Papaver > Papaver armeniacum. The sequence goes on along the minus strand of JAJJWW010006602.1, from coordinate 954,348 downwards.
AATCAAGAATAATGAACTCGGACATGCATCAACACCAACCCCTTACCCATCCGAAATGCAAGAATCCCTCTTCCAAGGGGGTACTCCTCTCCTCAATTCACCTGTGACGATGGTACCGGAATGCACATGAGCATGTCTCCGTTTCTTGAATTCCTAGGTGAACATGAATATAATCACGTTCTTCGTATAATGGAGTTCTCAAAATCACTTACCGGAATGGCGTATACATGGTACAACAACATCCCGCCTGAAACAGTATTCCCAACCGGAGTAGCATGGTTACCGCGTTTCACAGGAAGTACTTCTTCGTGTCTGAACAAGTTACTTTCTCAGACCTCGGAAGAATGTACCAGTGGGATAACGAACATCCGAATGATTTTGTCAAAAGGTTCAGGGTTCAAGCGCTCGACTGTCACGACCTAAACATGACCGAGCAACAGCTGGTGAACACGTGCATCAATGGTATGCTTCCTATTTACCGCGCCTTGCTAGAAAACTTACGCTTCCAAATATTCTCCGAACTCCATGAATCCGTTAGACGATCCGCAACGACAGTACCAGCATTACTGTAAAGAACTAGGCCAACTCGAACCGAATACACACGTGAAACTCGCGGGAATAGACGCCTCACCAGCAAGCAATTTAATGCTGGCTCATCCTCCGTGAACATAGTGAACGAAAGAGGAAAAAGGAAGGCCCCAACTATAGGCCACCAGCCAAAAAGTGAAGCATCGGCGTAATAGGAAACCCCGTCACGGAAGACCGCCACTAAAGCTCCCATGCCTCATCATGAAACCGAAGGGAATACCTTCGATTTCCCGTTTCCCATCGAGGAGGTGATTGACCTCCTAGAAGCATGAATTCAAGATGATGTTATCAGACTGCCACCTCCCAGGAGTCCACCAACTGAGGCTGAGATGGCGAACCCCAAGTACTGCCATTACCACAGATTTGTTCACCACCCGACCAGTGATTTCAACAGACTAAAGCATATTTTCAAATAAAAGATAGAAGCGGGAGAGCTCCAACTAGGAGACGAGGGAGTACATCGAGACCCACTCCCAATAAGAAATTGTGGGTTCTCTGGGGACTCCGTGCACGAGACTGTACAATCCATGATGCAGTATGTATGCAAAATTCTCTATCTTTCCAAAGTGCAGCGCCAAGATATTTTCGCAGCTCTCAATCGCGTTGTATCCAGCAAACGACTTTTTCTCTCCCCGGAAACCACACCAGGGGCCCAAACTTTCCAAACGGGCGGAATCAAAGGGGAGAACTGGGGACTGCTGACCACGTCCCGTTTAAGAGGTATCGAATTTGACAACACACTCATCGACGCGTCCTCTGACCTCAACATCATTACTTTCAAGATACTAAAGGCTGCGGGATTTACAAAACAAGACACTACCCATTCCCTGTCTGTGATTAAGAACCCGGGAGGAGGAGATTTGAACGTGCGTGGCTACATCAACCTCGAGATTAAGATGGGAGACGCTATGACGCATAGCAAATTCCACATTGTCAAAGAACTGGGTCACGACATGATATTGGGGCACTTATGGGTACTGGAAAACAAAGCGAAATTAGATGTGCACCCTCTACCGACGTCCACGCCCGAAAGAATTTCCAACAAATCATCCCACTGGTTATCGCATCGACGAGTTATCAATGGAACCCAGACATATGGAGAAGGCCTGTTGGCGCTAGCTCATGGATTTCAAACGCAAGTAAGTTTGGCCGAACGACCTTCTCTACAACCATTCATTCCTTCCCCTATTCCGTCATGGGGACTCGGCGTGATTACTGGCACGGACGCTGTCAAGAAATGTGAATGGGGTGCTGGGCCATTTGAACACTTTGCAAAAATCCTGGAAACTTCCATCGAAACTAATGGAGCCAAGACTCAAACGGTTGAACGACGCCTGAACCCGTTTTCAATCGGGGATATAGTGGTTAAGGTAAACTCGTTTCAAGTTGGGAAGATGACGGTAAAAATGGCTATTCAAATTGATTCGCCCAATGGAAGAGAAGACGAGCCGTATCTGGTGGCGGACATCCTTTTAGGAGGATATTGCAAGCTCATCAACACAGACACACCTGAAGGCGTGATAGTTCACTCGCGATGGCTCAAGGCCTCCAATCCCTAAAATGATGTACTTTTCCATCCACTCTCCCTTTATTATTTCCTTTAACAATTCCTCTTAGTAGTTGTATTTCCCCAAGATGAATACACCGTTTGTATTCTACCCTGGAATTTCATTTTTCGTCAAAAAAAAAAAAAAAAAAGAGTATAAATATATCTCTTTCCAAATGAGTTCTCTAGATATCAGAGAAATACATCAAACTAACCCAGAAAACCACTGCAAATCCATCATACCACAACCAGAAATACCTCATTCAATCATTCAAAAAAATAAATAATATATAAAGCGAAATGTTGACTGATGAAGAAGAAGGTAAAGATGAGTTTACGAAAAGCATCAGGGGAACTAAGCAACTAACGGGAATAACAAAAGGGAGGAACTATCCCTCGAAGGATGAAGCACGAGTCCCCTTGGTCAAGGCTATCTTCAAGAACTCCCCCCACCAATCTCTCGGGCAACAAATATTCCATTCAACGGTGTTAGCAGCAGCAACCTCAACATCCCATCCCGAAGCAACCACAGGCCAAAGAACGATTGTCCGCTTCGACGACCGGTTCAGCATACGCCACCATGACCCCTCCAATATCGCCAACGAAACCTCTGGCGTCAACTCCAAAAGATACTTCGGTCCTGTCAGACGCTCCCTTGGAGTTTTTCTCACTAACCCTTCGAAGAAGATTTTTGATTCATCCGCATCAAAATCGAGAACCATGGCGCTTGCCTCCAAAAGCTTCACATGCTCGATTTTCCGTTGCTCCGACCTAAAAACAGTTCGATCCGCCCTATAACTGGACCGAGGAAAGGTTTTGCCGCATTGGAACTTCTCAACACGCCAAGGTTCTTCCTCATTTTCTCGTCCCTCCTCCATGTTCACTGAACCCAAGAAAGTCCGAACACGCGCCTGCACTTCATGGAGATAGATGGAAGGGAGGTTTTTGATGATATCATCAGCTTCATGGAACAGAGATTCGATTCCAGCCAATGCCTCCTCATGAGAAGAGGAGCGGTTTTCGCCAATTCTGAAGTCCTTCTCCGAAGAATTAAAGGCATGGCTATCCCTGGAGGGTCCCATCATACACTACAAAGAACAAGGAAAATGGTCAATCCTATCTATACACACATAAGAAAGAGGATAAAATAAAAATAAGAAGGAAACGCGAGGCGATACCTGTAAAGAGGATGGACGAAGACGAACTACGCGAATGTAGAGTTCAAGATAATCTTTTATGTACAAAAAGATGACGCAACCTCAAAATGGAAAGCTTTTATACCGGCCGTGAGTTAAGGCATGATATACAATCCTAATTAAACCTCATGCCTGGCTGTGATAAATACTTATGGTTGGTGAGAAAGCGTGGAAGAACGTGCTCGAGGCACACTATATCATGATTTCCTTTCCCACCGCCAACGCTAAGCTTCGGAAGCAAAACCGGCAACATAACCAAAGCAGAAAGAGTAACGCTTTTCCTCTTTTCGTGGGCGTAAAGTTTTGGGTTGAAGAGAAGAAAAACTTCCTGGTCGAGTCAAATAAGGAAAGAGGCAACCAAGCCCTTGAAGAAAAATCACCAAGAAATCCGTGCCATGTCTCATCCTCACCGCTACTGGACATCTGTGCTCGTCTCACCCCACCAAATAGCGCCTTGTCATAGTCACGCCAGGCCAAGACATTCGCTCCAGTGTCGCGGCCCCACCACGCCTAGTCGTCCGTGTACGTCTCGTCTTGCCAAGGCCACACTATGCCAAGCCGCCTGCTCCACTGTCGCGACCCTATCGTCCACTTGCGTCTCCTTCCAAGACCGCGCCCCCTTTGCCTTGGAGATGTACGACCAGACCAAGCCGATAACTTTTATCTCACCACTCCACGGTCTGCATTCCCAGTACAACTTACGCAGGGCCGCCAACACGGGAAGTGAAAACTCTCTTTACCACTCAAAAAGGTTAGTCGGATTCTCCTGACCATTTTTGCAATGATTTACACCTCCATTCCGTCCTTATCTGTCACCATCATATGCTTACCTCGCAACAAGGCACTTGTTCCGAGCTAAGCAAGGGACTTAATGTTGATGGTGGTTTTTAGCTTAGTGTTAAAATCGTAAAACACTAAACCCTAGAAGACAGTGATGTCACAACATTTAAAGTAACAAGCATTTACTAGGCACATTTACTGAAACCTTTAATGTGTACCTAAATAATTACCAGCTGTTTATGGGTGAAAATCGTTTCTGCTGATTTCGGTAATTTCGGTGGGTGAGTGAGAAATTGATTCAAACCCTAAACAAATGTGCTGCACTTGAGCACTTTATAAATTCGAGAGATCGATCTGTACAAGTCCGGCCTAAACCAAGAAATGGCCGTTCCAGACTTGCTTCGGTCACAAAGTGGAGGAGAAGAGTTGATTTTGGGAGGGAAGCAAAGAAAGGTGTTGAGGAGAGTAGTATCTCGACTTGTATCAGAAAGTGAAAGCTTAGGAAGCTTGCAAGAGATAGAAGCTTTTGGGAGAGCTTGCAAAGTTGCCTTTCTGAGAGTGTAAGTGTAGTATATTTCTCCTGACCGAGACTTGTTGTCTGGTGGAAATAGGTAAGACCTATTTATACAAGTCGAGATTAAAACGTACCCTGGCCTCATGAAGGAAGAGAGGAAAGGGTGAAATAATGAGAGGAGGTGGTAACCTCATGGTTTAATGGGCGAAAACGTTTTTCACCATTATTTCCTCTTTTATTTGACCGCTTTATTCCTTTTCACGCTTTCTTAATGTGAGCGTAGTGTACGCTGCATGCATCTTTGTGACCGCCAAACCAAAACCCTAAAGAAGCATCCCCCGTTTGTGTCGATGTCTCGAGTGTTGGTTGCATCTTGAGTGCAAGTGGCTCGCTGAGTGGCGCGTGTGGCATGTGCCAATGGCATGTACGGAATGCCTTGGTGGTAGGTTGCACGGTTTGCAAGTTAGGTTACCGGCGTGTGTGTTTGGCATGTGCCAATGACATGTGCGGAATGCCTTGGTGGTAGGTTGCACGGTTTGCAAGTTAGGCTACCAGCGTGTGTGTTTGGCATGTGCGGAATGCCTTGGTGGTAGGTTGCACGGTTTGCAAGTTAGGCTACCAGCGTGTGTGTTTGGCATGTGCCAATGGCATGTGCGGAATGCCTTGGTGGTAGGTTGCACGTTTGCAAGTTAGGCTACCAGCGTGTGTGTTTGTCATGTGTCGATGGCACGTGCGGCCATGTTGACCTAGTTGCAAGTCTTGCAAGCCTAGGGCGCTATGTTTGGCGTGGGCCAAAGGCATAGCGGCTTAGAAATATGGCTTGCGGCACGTGTTGGCATGTGCCAATGGCACGTGCGGCCATGTTGACCTAGTTGCAAGTCTTGCAAACCTAGGGCGCTATGTTTGGCGTGGGCCAAAGGCATAGCGGCTTAGAAATATGGCTTGCGGCACGTGTTGGCATGTGCCAATGGCACGTGCGGCCATGTTGACCTAGTTGCAAGTCTTGCAAACCTAGGGCGCTATGTTTGGCGTGGGCCCAAGGCATAGCGGCTTAGAAATATGGCTTGCGGCACGTGTTGGCATGTGCCAACGGCTCGTGCGGCCATGTTGACCTAGTTGCAAGTCTTGCAAACCTAGGGCGCTATGTTTGGCGTGGGCCAAAGGCATAGCGGCTCGGAAATATGGCTTGCGGCACGTGTTGGCATGTGCCAATGGCACGTGCGGCCATGTTAACCTAGTTGCAAGTCTTGCAAACCTAGGGCGCTATGTTGGGCGTGGGCCTAAGGCATAGCGGCTTGGAAATATGGCTTGCGACACGTGTTGGCATGTGCCAATGGCACGTGCGGCCATGTTGACCTAGTTGCAAGTCTTGCAAACCTAGGGCGCTATGTTTGGCGTGGGCCAAAGGCATAGCGGCTCGGAAATATGGCTTGCGGCACGTGTTGGCATGTGCCAATGGCACGTGCGGCCATGTTGACCTAGTTGCAAGTCTTGCAAACCTAGGGCGCTATGTTGGGCGTGGGCCAAAGGCATAGCGGCTTGGAAATATGGCTTGCGACACGTGTTGGCATGTGCCAATGGTACGTGCGGCCATGTTGACCTAGTTGCAAGTCTTGCAAGCCTAGGGATCTATATTTGGCGTGGGCCAAAGGCATAGCGGCTTGGAAATATGGCTTGCGACACGTGTTGGCATGTGCCAATGGCACGTGCGGCCATGTTGACCTAGTTGCAAGTCTTGCAAGCCTAGGGCGCTATATTTGGCGTGGGCCAAAGGCATAGCGGCTCGGAAATATGGCTTGCGGCACGTGTTGGCATGTGCCAATGGCACGTGCGGCCATGTAGACCTAGTTGCAAGTCTTGCAAGCCTAGGGCGCTATGTTTTGCGTGGGCCAAAGGCATAGGGGCTCGGAAATATGGCTTGCGGCACGTGTTGGCATGTGCCAATGGCACGTGCGGCCATGTTGACCTAGTTGCAAGTCTTGCAAACCTAGGGCGCTATGTTGGGCGTGGGCCAAATTCATAGCGGCTTGGAAATATGGCTTGCGACACGTGTTGGCATGTGCCAATGGCACGTGCGGCCATGTTGACCTATTTGCAAGTCTTGCAAGCCTAGGGCGCTATATTTGGCGTGGGCCAAAGGCATAGCGGCTTGGAAATATGGCTTGAGACACGTGTTGGCATGTGCCAATGGCACGTGAGGCCATGTTGACCTAGTTGCAAGTCTTGCAAGCCTAGGGCGCTATGTTTGGCGTGGGCCAAAGGCATAGCGGCTCGGAAATATGGCTTGCGGCACGTGTTGGCATGTGCCAATGGCACGTGCGGCCATGTTGACCTAGTTGCAAGTCTTGCAAACCTAGGGCGCTATGTTGGGCGTGGGCCAAAGGCATAGCGGCTTGGAAATATGGCTTGCGACACGTGTTGGCATGTGCCAATGGCACGTGCGGCCATGTTGACCTAGTTGCAAGTCTTGCAAGCCTAGGGCGCTATATTTGGCGTAGGCCAAAGGCATAGCGGCTTGGAAATATGGCTTGCGACACGTGTTGGCATGTGCCAATGGCACGTGCGGCCATGTTGACCTAGTTGCAAGTCTTGCAAGCCTAGGGCGCTATATTTGGCGTGGGCCAAAGGCATAGCGGCTTGGAAATATGGCTTGCGACACGTGTTGGCATGTGTCAATGGCACGTGCGGCCATGTTGACCTAGTCGCAAGTCTTGCAAACCTAGGGCGCTATATTTGGCGTGGGCCAAAGGCATAGCAGCTTGGAAATTTGGCATTGTTTCCATGATGCGTAGGGTGCGGCTTGGTTTGGCATTGTTGCCATGGTGCGCAGTATGCGGCTCGGTTTGGCATTGTTGCCATGGTGCGCGATATGCGGCTTGGTTTGGCATTGTTGCCATGGTGCGCGATATGCGGCTTGGTTTGGCATTGTTGCCATGGTGCGCGATATGCGGCTTGGTTTGGCATTCTTGCCATGGTGCATGATATGCGGCTTGATTTGGCATTGCTTGCCATGGTGCGCGGGTGCGGCTTGGTTTGGCATTATTACCATGGTGCGCAGATGCGGCTTGGTTTGGCATTGTTTGCCATGGTGCGCGATATGCGGCTTGGTTTGGCATTGCTTGCCATGGTGCGCAGTATGCGGCTTGATTTGGCATTCTTTGTCATGGTGCGCAAGGATGCGGCTTGGTTTGGCATTGTTGCCATGGTGCGCAGTATGCGGCTTGGTTTGGCATTGTTTCCATGGTGCGCAGTATGCGGCTTGGTTTGGCATTGCTGCCATGGTGCGCAGGGTGCGGCTTGGTTTTGCATTGTTGCCATGGTGCGCAGTGTGCGGCTTGGTTTTGGAATTAGGGTTCCGTGTTGAAAACCCTAATCTGGTATTTTGAAAAAATACCCCTATTAATTATTTACACCCGAGTTAAATGCTCTTAGTTAATGTGTTGCGGGTAACACTAGGTCATGGGGTTTTACGATTTTACCCTTGTCTAAAAACCACCATCAACATTAAGTCCCCCGCTTAGCTCGGAACAGGGGGCTTTGTTGCGAGGTAAGCATAAGATGGTGACAAACTATCAACGAAGAAACCGTAAAGAGAATTGAGGAGGCTTGTCGACCTTTTATAAATAGGATTTGGAGTCCTTGCCTCTGGTAGTTTTGCACAAATCGGGAGGCTGGCACAATTGGTGGGGCCAGTGCAGCTTGGGCGACGTTGGGAAGTTGGCGTGAGTTGGGGAACTGAGTGTGCTAGCTGGTGAGACCGGCGCAATGTGGAAGCTGTGCGTGCTTGCAGGCGTGACTTGGGAAATTGCGTGTGCTGGCTGGTGGGGCCGGCGCAATGTGGAAGCTGTGCGTGCTTGCAGGCGTGACTTGGGAAATTGCGTGTGCTGGCTGGTGGGGCCGGCGCAAAGTGTGGAAGCTGTGCGTGCTTGCGGGCGTGACCGATGTAAACAAGGAGGGAGTTTCTTCCGATAGAAAAGTTTCCTTATCTTGCTTTCCTTCACGTGCGGCTTCAATTAGGGCATTATTCATGCTAAAATCTGGAAGCGTTATGTCTCTCATTGCTTCCTTTCCCTTTTTAAGATTCCGTATTCATATCCAAAAATAATTGCATCGTCTCCTCGTTTGAGAAAAAGGGTTCTTCTTGTTGGATTTCTCTCTTTGTCATGTCGCGCAGATTCGAATCATCTTCTAACCAAATGGGTTCTCCTGGATGAAGGTGCGAGGTCGACTCTCGTATGAGCATCCCAACAAAGGTTATTCGGGTTAAGAAAATCATACCGTATGTTTTCTTCTTCTTTGTGCATGACATACACTTTAACGCTTGTTGTATAAATGGAAAATTTCCCTTTTGTACAGAGATATCCCGTTGGAGCATGCGTTACTGTTATCGACGAGGATGACCTAGTCGTTCCCCTTCCTTCAAGCCCGACCTTGTTGACTGCTGCAGACTTGGAGGATGCTGATTTAGGGATCTATCTTACGAAATGGGATGCAGCGAGAAGTCCCCGGTCATACTTCGGTTTGATATGATGGAATGTATGAATACGTGAATGTAACCTTCTGGCGTGCTTTTGGAGTTTTAGGTGCACATGTACGGATTCATGTTGAGAAATTCCCGTGGCTCGTAAAACCTCGATAGTAATGATGTTGAAATCAGTAATAACCTGGTTGAGGGGAGTGAAAGCATCTTACGCTGGTAGTCTCCATGCATGACCTACTTTCATTATATCGCCTTGAATCCCCCTCCACGGGATTTGATATAAGCCTATCGTACTCTTCTGGATGTGACACTGGGATGCTCAGAAATTACATGATGACATATTCTGGATAGTGCAGGCTCGGGATCCTCCGCGGCCTCGTAAAGTGTTGAAGGCGTCTTCTATACGAGAGGGTGATGATGTTCTTGCGCTGCACCCTTGAAGAGTAGAGGACCTTGTTGTGGGTACGGATTTTGGTGGACTATTCTTCGTAGCTTTGACAGTGAAGGGATCCCATGTATATCTTCCGTCCTCAAGTATGGTTTACGTGTTTCCATCCTTGTAGTAATTGCTACTGCGGTGAAGCTCTGGCTGGGGAGTGTGGCGGCATGACCCTTTGCAGGAAGGAGTGGCGTTGAAGCGAACGTTAATGCGAAGCCGCTGCTGGAGAACGTGATGCGTGTCGTAGGTGCAATCAAATTAATCAATGTTTCCACTCAATTAAAAATAATATAATGGAAGTCAAGTTCGTTCCCACGAGGAGCAAGAGATCTTAGTTGTAAAAGTTGTCACGAAAGGGGGGTGTAAAAAGCAAAAGAAAATAAACAAAGCAATTAAAATCGAAAGTTGAAAACAATAAGAGAGACAAGACCAAGGAATCCTTTTTCGTTACGAAACAATGAATCAAGTTATGTTCTTTTCTACTTGTTATTAGTCACAAATTATCACCAACCGTAGGTAAAGCAGCTAGATCAGTGCTCAACCCCTAAATCCCTTCTATCACCGGACACGGAAGTTCTCGACTACCGGATTCTATTTACCAAACCACCTAGTAGTAGATCACTCTAGATGTAATTTAAAATAAACGCATTAAGATTTATGAACTTATTAGGTTAATATTAGTAGTTAGACTCTTAGATCAAGGTCTACTTGCTAACGTTGTTTTCACACACAATTGCTCCACGGAATCCCTCCGCAAGGTCTCGTGTTTGCTACTTATGTAAAAAGTCAAGAAACGATTACTTATCTCCTAACTTTCACTAGCTTTAGATCAAATTAACAAATCAATTTAGCGTGCACTCCAAATAATCTATCAATCAATCATGAATGTCTTTAAGATCATTCCTATTAGTAAAAACAAACGATAATTATGTGAAAAACTTCAAGATAGAATTGAAAACAAAAACTTAAATCATATGTTAAGAACTAGGAATTCATCCTCAATCAATAATAAAATTAGCTACTCATGTTTTTGAAATTCACACAAATAATAATAATTAAAAGAAGAATTTTCAAGTTCACACAAATAGTTAAAAAGAAGAATTTTCAAAAGCTATCAAAAACACAAGTGTTGTGTGTGTAGAGAGGTGTATAGATGTTGTAGAAAACTTCTCTATTTATAGGCTTCAATATTCTCCAAATCTTCCAAGGAATAGAATCCTTTTTCTTTTGCAATTCAATTTCCAATTCCAAGCTTTTCTCAACTCTTCCACCTTCTCTTTCCAAATTTGAGTCCAATTCTCCATCCAATTCCAAGCCAAAGTCTTCACACCCATGAGAGAAGTCCATAGAAAATTCTCGAATTTTTGCTCGCCGGAAAACTGGGATTGTGGCCGGAATTTGACCGGAAAACCTCACCGCCGGCCACCTGAAAATTTCTCCGTCAGTGGAATATTCGACGGAATATTCCGTCAGTCCACCGTTAGGACTAACGGTCAAACGGGTCAACCGTCAGTCAACTGTTAGTCAGCGGGTCAAGGGAGGCATCTCAGTCAGCTTTGAGTTAGCTTTGAATCAGCTCCCTAGTTTTCTGACTGGTCTTACTCGGCTGAGCTGGATCGGCTGGATCGGTCATCACCGGTCTGAGTTGACTCGCCGAGAAATGATTTCAGCAGAGTCTCGTTTGTTTTCTGGCATTTACTCAGGCCGAGTTCAGGCCATTCTAGTCTTCAAACCTGCTAAGAAACCTAACATACATCTAACATCATTCAATGTCATTCACTCTTTCTCTGCTTCATCAATTTCCAACAATTTCAGCTCACAACCCATTCCATTTTTCTTCACGGCATCACCTCATCTGTGTATCAATGAACAAATGGCAACTCATCAACACCAGTTCAACTGAACGGTACCCTGTAAACCAGCAGACTCCACAAACCCCCATCTGTTCTCATCTAATTTAGAGCCATCAATCAATCCACCCTCTTCTCTAATTCGTAGCGGCGACCATAGATTCAGTTTCTCCATCTCTGAATCGCACCATCAGCAATGAGATCACAAACCCGAGTCATCCATTAACCCATCTCAAATCGACACCGAATATCAACCACAATCCAAATTCATTTCATACCCATCTTGATACTTCTCATGTGCTGATTTCGAAACCCACATATAAATCCATCGATCTCTTTCAGGGAAACCCATTGTTCGATCTTCTCTCAATTTCAGTCTGGCAGCGACTTCACATCTCGATTCAATCTCTCGGTTCTCAACAGCAGCCGCCTTTAACAACACCAAAAACCCATCTCTGTGTTCTTCATACCCCTTAATCATCATCCTCTTTTTCTCGTGTCATTTGTACTTCTTGAATCCATGAAAATCATCACTCCATTATCACCACTTCCAATCGATGCACATATCAATTTCGGGATCCGAGCTTGAAACCCTTGCCACCGTCATCCGTTGTTGCAGCGATCATCTTCCTTTTGAACAGACTCCAACAAGTCCCATCGCCTCGCCCACGACTTCTTAATCTAACTCTCCTCTCAATCTCTCGATTTCTCCGTAACAAAGCCGCACCATATGTTCTCATATCTTAATTTTAGGTCGAGTATAATGAGGAAGAGAAAAACATTCTCTACATTTAGGTTCTGTGTAGGAAATGAGAGTGATATAGCCACCCATGTAGTACTGGATAAGGGCCAACCAGCTGAACTATCAATTTCCCCAACAACCGTCGGTCCTACGAGACCGACAAATCCGTTTTCGTAATTCTTGTTCTTTCGGTTCCCTAGAACTCGACAAGCCGACTCCATCACTCGCCTATGAATTGATCTTTTGTTCCCTAAAGCTCCAAATGGACGTTTTCTCCTTCTTTTCGTTCGTGCGACTCCATAGTAGCTAAAAAACTCAAAACAAGCGTAAAATACATAATTTACAAGAAAAATAGCGAAGAAAGCATAAACAATAGATAGTAAATAGGATGTATTCTACACTCTATCAAATTCCCCACACTTAGACTTTGCTAGTCCTCGAGCAAATCAAACTAAAAACTCACAACTTCAAAGCGTTCAAAGCGTCACAAGCATCCAAAAAGTTATGAGGACATAGAGTTTCTGCATGCTAGTAATAAGAAGTTAGAAATACTAAAGAACATATTCTCGTTCTTAATTGTTGAGTGAGAAATAACCACACCATAATGAGAGAACGCGTGTTTGAGACACGATCAATAAGCATTTCGCCTCGACTTCTGCCTCACCAAAAAAAGATTTTATGATAATTGCACTCAAAAAGACAGCTTTTTTATGGTTCTCACATGTGTGCAGGTAGGAATGAAGAGAGAATTCCTGCAACACGTTGAATGGTGGGAAGGATAACTTCCGAATATTTTTAAAAACCCACATCTTTTTTTATTTTGAAAAACCATTTTTCTAACGATCTCTAAGAAAGGAAATCAACCATTTATTATTGAGGATGAGATTACTTACTCACCTTCACATTCGATCGCCAATTATGATAACACCACTCTCACGGCATCAAATAGAAACGTCTTCCGCTCCTCGTCTTGATCTCCTTCGTCTTCGGTTTCAACTATTGATGATAAACCCTTGAATTTCATAAATCCTTAACAATTTGTAACTCTTTTTACCTTAAAATCCTTGTCGCTTGAAACTACCTTATAAATTTTCCTTCCCCACGGCTTATTAACAAATATTTCTCTTTTTTTTTTTTTTTTTTTTTTTTTTTTTTTTTTTTTTTTTTTTTAAAAACAAGAGAAATTAAATACAAAATAAACCATGGCCGTGGGAGAAGTATTTTACCGCTTGATTCTTCACAACTTGTATCGTCTTGAAATCATAAACTTCAAAAAAAAATTCACCTTTTACTTTTCTTCGCTTTCATGAATAAGTCTTCATACTTGGATATAAAATTACCTCATTGTAGTGTAAGTCTTCAACATATATGTAAAAATCTGCACTTTGTATGTTGCTTTACTTGTATTTGAAATTTGCTCTTTTTCTCGTTCCGTTGCTTGTAAATCTTAAACTTTTCCAACTTTCCTTGTAGATTTTGGTGTCGCTCCTTGTTGATGATGAACGTGTTTCTATGGATCCGTTGTTGTCGAGAGAGAGAATGGTGCTAACTGCAAATCGAACTACAAGAAGGAAGCTTTCATCTATAGACGTCACCCTCATTATTGACAAAATTAGCACTCAAGAGATCAAAGAGTAGTGCTTCTATTGGTGGGAGGTTGGGTAGCTCACCATTCTACCCGGAATTTACGTACGGTGACACACACTCAAAAGAAAGCTCTTTAGTAGATGTAAAATTTCTGGTCGGTGCCTCTCATGATATGAATACGGGTAGTCTCCACTAATGATTGATCAGCAACTCTAATAACGCATTTCTCCATGCACCAAATTCGCATCACCGGCATGATTAAATCCATTATTTAACACTCTAACAAACAAGAAATCCGAATGTAGTTCTCTAACATTTCCAAGTTCAATTATGTCGGTCAAAATCTCTATGTAAACATACCTAGAAGTATGCTAGTGACTCTAAAATCTTAAAAGTTGGAGTTTTTATGAAAAACTTCTTTTTTTTTTGTTTTTTTAAAATTTTTTAATTTTTTTGTAATTTTTTGTTTTAAAACATGCTTAACCACTCCCCCACACTTAAACCTTACATTGTCCTCAATGTAATTGAATCCTCCTAGTAAAGTCAAGGTGGGAAATTTTAACATGATAAGAAACAAGAAAAAGAAATAACAAAAAGCAAAAAGATAAGAAATACAAAACCGATGGGTTGCCTCCCATTAAGCGCTTGTTTTAAAGTCGACGGCCCGACTTAGCTCTTGCTGCATATTACTCCTCCGCAGGGAGTGCATCTCCAAATGAAAGTTCATCCAAATTCACATAAGCGATGTTCTCATAGTATGGCTTCAACCTATGGCCGTTGACTTTGGAAACCGAATTGTCTCTAAGACTAGTAATTTCAACTGCACCATGAGGAAAAAAATTAGTAACAACATATGGTCCAATCCAACGGGACCTTAACTTTCCAGGAAATAATTTAAGGCGAGAATGATATAAAAGGACTTTTTGTCCCACGATGAAGCTTTTACGAGAAATCATCTTGTCATGAAAAAGCTTGGTCTTTTCCTTGTAAATACGGGCACTCTCGTAAGCATCATTACGTATCTCCTCTAACTCATGTAGTTGTAACTTCCTTTGTTTCCCCGCTTCATCATACTCCATGTTGAATTTCTTTATCGCCCAATAAGCCTTATGTTCAAGTTCAACCGGAAGATGACAAGCCTTACCATAAACCAACCTATATGGAGACATACCAATCGGTGTCTTATACGCCGTTCTATACGCCCAAAGTGCATCATTGAGCTTAAAGCTCCAATCTTTCCTCGTGGTATTCACCGTTTTCTCAAGAATGGACTTTATCTCACGATTCGAAATTTCCGCTTGTCCACTAGTTTGTGGATGATAAGGCGTACCAATTTTGTGTGTTATGTTGTACTTCTTGAGGAGAGCGTGGAAAGCCCTCTTGAAATGTGAGCCTCCATCGCTTATCACCACTCTTGGTGTACCATGCCTATTGAAAATGTTTTCCCTTACAAAATCACAAACAACTTGAGAGTCATTAGTTTTGGTGGCTCTAGCTTCCACCCATTTCGAAACATAATCAACGGCAAGAAGTATATAAAAGTTTCCATTCGAATTGACAAAAGGGCCCATAAAATCAATACCCCACACATCAAAAATCTCAACGGTGAGAATTGGTGTGAGTGGCATTTGATTTCGAGCACCTAGATTGCCCGTTCGTTGACATCTATCACACGATTTACAAAAAACATATGAATCTTCAAACAAGGTGGGCCAATAAAATCCACTCTCGAGAACTTTGAGAGAGGTGCGTTTCGAACCAAAGTGGCCACCACAAGCAAATGTGTGGCAAAAGGAGATGATGGATTGAAATTCGGAATTAGGCACGCACCTTCGCATTATTTGATCAACGCCATATTTCCATAAGTATGGTTCATCCCACACATATTGCTTAGCTACCTTCTTAAGTTTCATCTTTTGGAAATTAGACATTGTACTAGGTACTTTCCTTGTCACCAAGTAATTCACTATATCCGCATACCAAGGTGTTGATTCTTCCATGGAGAAAAGTTGTTCGTCCTAAAGCGGTCATGTAATGGAAGTTCCTCTTGAGACATAACAAGTCTACTAAGATGATCCGCAACGGTATTCTCCACACCCCTCTTATCACGAATTTCTATGTCGAACTCTTGTAACAATAAGATCCACCGAATTAATCTTGGCTTAGCTTCTTTCTTCTTTATTAAGTGTCTTAGTGCGGCATGATCGGAATACACAATAACCTTTGTACCCACCAAGTATGATCGAAATTTTTCCAAAGCAAAAACTATAGCCAATAACTCCTTTTCCGTGGTAGAATAATTGATTTGTGCATCATTAAGGGTCCTAGATGCATAATAGATAACATGGGACAACTTGTCCACCCTTTGACCCAAAACGGCTCCAACCGCATAATCACTAGCATCACACATTAATTCAAATGGAAGATTCCAATCCGGTGATTTGATAATTGGCGCACTTGTCAACATCTCCTTTAATTTGTCAAAAGCATCCTTGCATTCCTTGTTGAAGTCGAAAGGTACCTCCTTTTGTAATAACTTGCACATCGGCATGGAGATTTTGGAGAAATCCTTGATAAACCGCCTATAGAAACCTGCATGACCAAGAAAAGAATGGATTTCCCTCACCGAAGTGGGATATTGTAAGTTTCTAATTAAATCTATCTTTGACTTGTCCACTTCGAGCCCTCGAGAGGACACAATGTGACCAAGTACTATGCCGTGGTTTACCATAAAGTGACATTTCTCCCAATTAAGGACAAGGTTTGTGTCTATGCATCGTTTAAGAACTAGTTCAAGGTTATTTAAACAACCATCAAAAGAATTGCCATAAACACTAAAGTCATCCATAAATACCTCGATGATGCGCTCCACATAATCCGAGAATATACTCACCATGCATCTTTGAAAAGTAGCCGGCGCATTGCAAAGGCCGAACGGCATCCGTCTATATGCAAACGTTCCAAACGGACAAGTGAAAGTGGTCTTCTCTTGGTCCTCCGGTGCAATAACAATTTGGTTGTATCCCGAATAACCATCCAAGAAGCAATAATAAGAATGCCCCGCTAACCGCTCCAACATTTGATCAATGAAAGGTAAAGGAAAGTGATCCTTTCAGGTTGCGGAATTAAGCTTTCTATAATCAATGCACACTCTCCAACCGGTTTGAACTCTTGTAGGAACAAGTTCATCGTCTTGATTTCGAACAACCGTGACTCCGTACTTCTTTGGTACCACTTGTACCGGACTTACCCACTTGCTATCGGAAATTGGGTAGATTACCCCCACACTTAGCAATTTGAGTATCTCTTTTTTCACAACCTCCATCATGGGAGGATTAAGCCGACGTTGAGCATCACATACCGGCTTCACGTTCTCTTCCATTAGAATCCTATGCATGCACATGGATGGACTAATGCCTTTGATGTCCGCAATTGTCCACCCAATAGCCGTTTTGTGCTCTCTCAAGACTCTAAGCAAACGGTCTTCTTGTACCGGTGTGAGGTTCTTTGAAATAATCACCGGAAGCTCATCTCCATCTCCCAAGAAAGCATACTTCAAATGGTCCGGAAGCGGCTTCAATTCTAGTTTGGGTGCCTTCACAATAGATGGTACAAGTATTTCATCATTCACGGGTAAAGAAATATATGAAACATTACCCTTTTTAGCTTCTTGCAATGTCGCCAAAGCACCACACATCTCCACCAATTCCTTGGAGATTTCAACATCCAAGTTAGACAAGCCATGGACGTCCAATTCAATGCTCTTTTGCAACACCACATCAAGTTCATCCTCTTGGTTCAATTCCACCATTTGTTGCGCTAACGAATCAACCACATCAATGGAGTAAACGGAATGCACATCACTTGGGTAGCGCATGGCTTCAAATATATTAAAGTGTATTATCTCCTTGTCGAATTCCATAGTGAGTGTACCCTTATCAACATCAATCTTCGTCTTTGCGGTTTTCATGAATGGCCTCCCAAGAAGTAAAGAAGTAGATGCTCGGTTCTCATTATTGTCCATATCCACCACAAAGAAATCCACCGGAAAAATAAGCTCATTTACTTGCACTAGCACGTCTTCTACAAGCCCCTTTGGATATATGTTAGACTTGTTTGCCAATTGGATAATAACTCTCGTCTCCTTCAAAGGTCCAAGATTCAAGGAGTCATATATTTCGGCCGACATCACACTAATGGAAGCTCCCAAATCAAGTAAATCATGTTCAAACCTTTGCTTACCAATAGTAATTGGCACCGTGAAACCACCGGGATCCGTGCACTTTGTAGGCATCTTCTTCAATAGCATAGCCGACGCACTCTCGCCAACTTTAGTAATTTCATTATCAAGCAACCTATCCTTCTTGATGCATAATTCCTTCATGAACTTGGCATACCTTGGAATTGTCTTAATGGCCTCAATGAATGGGATGTTGATTTCAATCTTCTTGAAGATATCCATAAGTGCCTTGTCTTGAGCTTCTTTCTTGGATTTAGCAAAACGACTAGGAAAAGGAGGTGGAGTAGTGAAAGTAGAAACCGGTTCCTTGGATTGATCGCTTGGTGTTGAATTCTCCTTTGGTGCGGTTTCCTTCTTGTTATTGACTACCTCTTCACTAACTTCCTCATGATGACTTGGACCCTCCACTTGTCTTCCACTTCTTAAAGTAACCGCATTAACATTCTCTCTTGGATTCACAAATGGTTGTGAAGGAAGTTTTGTGGATGCTTGAGATTTCAATAAATTCACATCGGTCGCCAATTGTCCCATTTGAGTTTGTAAGTCCTTGATGGCCGAATCGGTCTTTTGTTGGCTTTGTTGGCTTTGTTGGAACATAGAAGTAAGACCTTGCATACCTTGCATTAACGCATTGAGCTTGTCATCATTCAAAAAATCACGCTCCTTGACTTGTTGTGGTTGAAATTGTTGTTGAGGTTGGAAACGTGATTGTTGGAAACCACCTTGTTGCTCATACGGATTGGGAACCGCCGCTTGCTTGTTTGCATAACTAAAGTTGGGATGATCCTTCCAACCGGGATTATAGGTATTGGAGTATGGATCGTACCTTGGCCTTTGATTTGGATATAAAGCATTCACTTGTTCGGTCTCACCATCCGGAATAATTACCGCGGTAATCCTTTGCATCATTATCTCCATGTTACTCATCCTTTGATCAAGATGTGATGAAGAATCACTAACTTCATGCACTCGCCTAACCATTGGTTCATCCCTTGTGTAGAATTGTTGCGAGTTCGCCGCCATACTTTCAATCAACTCTCTAGCTTCGGTCAAAGTCTTGTTTATTAATGCACCACCACCCGCGGCGTCAAGAAGAGACCTATCACTTGGGTGAAGAGCTTCATAGAAGTATTGGAGTATCATAACATCACTAAATTGATGGTGTGGACAGCTTGCCACCAACCTCTTGTATCGCTCCCAACATTCATACAATGATTCTCCCACTTGTTGTTTCAATCCACAAATCTCCTTGCGAATTTGAGTAGCTTTGGATGCGGGAAAATATCTCTCGAGGAAAAGTTTCTTCATCCCATTCCATGTTGTGATACTTCCGTAAGGCAAATAATATAACCATTCCTTAGCATTGCCCGCCAAAGAAAACGGGAAAGCTTTCAACATTGCTCCATCCGCATTAGTCTCCGGTGGAAGCATAGCCATAACTATGGTGTAGAAGTCCATAAGATGTTTGTTTGGGTCCTCATTCACCATGCCATGGAACTTTGGTAACTCTCTAATCAACCCCGGCTTGATCTCGAAGGTTGAATTAGTTTGGATACACCATTGTTGTGTATCAAGCTTGTGAGAAGCTAGGTCCTTTAGTGTACGATCAGCCATTGTTTCTTCCTCTTTGTCCGAATCACTTGATGAAGAAGGAGAAAGTGGAGTGTTAATCGCACGAATGAAATCCTTTAGTTGAGTGCCGGATCGAAGACGTATTGGACTCGGTCTGCCCTCTTTAAGCATTCACCAAAGGTATAACACCTGAAACAAGATTCTCAAAAACTAAGTTAGATACGGTAAAGAATCTAACAAAGCAAGAATAAAGCAAAAAGAAAAATTAAAAACAACTAAAAATCGCCCGTTGCTCCCTAAGAATGGCGCCAAAATTTGATGCGTGTCGTAGGTGCAATCAAATTAATCAATGTTTCCACTCAATTAAAAATAATATAATGGAAGTCAAGTTCGTTCCCACGAGGAGCAAGAGATCTTAGTTGTAAAAGTTGTCACGAAAGGGGGGTGTAAAAAGCAAAAGAAAATAAACAAATCAATTAAAATCGAAAGTTGAAAACAATAAGAGAGACAAGACCAAGGAATCCTTCTTCGTTACGAAACAATGAATCAAGTTATGTTCTTTTCTACTTATTATTAGTCACAAATTATCACCAACCGTAGGTAAAGCAGCTAGATCAGTGCTCAACCCCTAAATCCCTTCTATCACCGGACACGAAAGTTCTCGACTACCGGATTCTATTTACCAAACCACCTAGTAGTAGATCACTCTAGATGTAATTTAAAATAAACGCATTAAGATTTATGAACTTATTAGGTTAATATTAGTAGTTAGACTCTTAGATCAAGGTCTACTTGCTAACGTTGTTTTCACACACAATTGCTCCACGGAATCCCTCCGCAAGGTCTCGTGTTTGCTACTTATGTAAAAAGTCAAGAAACGATTACTTATCTCCTAACTTTCACTAGCTTTAGATCAAATTAACAAATCAATTTAGCGTGCACTCCAAACAATCTATCAATCAATCATGAATGTCTTTAAGATCATTCCTATTAGTAAAAACAAACGATAATTATGTGAAAAACTTCAAGATAGAATTGAAAACAAAAACTTAAATCATATGTTAAGAACTAGGAATTCATCCTCAATCAATAATAAAATTAGCTACTCATGTTTTTGAAATTCACACAAATAATAATAATTAAAAGAAGAATTTTCAAGTTCACACAAATAGTTAAAAAGAAGAATTTTCAAAAGCTATCAAAAACACAAGTGTTGTGTGTGTAGAGAGGTGTATAGATGTTGTAGAAAACTTCTCTATTTATAGGCTTCAATATTCTCCAAATCTTCCAAGGAATAGAATCCTTTTTCTTTTGCAATTCAATTTCCAATTCCAAGCTTTTCTCAACTCTTCCACCTTCTCTTTCCAAATTTGAATCCAATTCTCCATCCAATTCCAAGCCAAAGTCTTCACACTCATGAGAGAAGTCCATAGAAAATTCTCGAATTTTTGCTCGCCGGAAAACTGGGATTGTGGCCGGAATTTGACCGTAAAACCTCACCGCCGGCCACCTGAAAATTTCTCCGTCAGTAGAATATTCGACGGAATATTCCGTCAGTCCACCGTTAGGACTAACGGTCAAACGGGTCAACCGTCAGTCAACTGTTAGTCAGCGAGTCAAGGGAGGCATCTCAGTCAGCTTTGAGTTAGCTTTGAATCAGCTCCCTAGTTTTCTGACCGGGTCTTACTCTACCGAGCCGGATCGGCTGGATCGGTCATCACCGGCCCGAGTTGACTCGCGAGAAATGATTTCAGCAGAGTCTCGTTTGTTTTCTGGCATTTACTCAGGCCGAGTTCAGGCCATTCTAGTCTTCAAACCTGCTAAGAAACCTAACATACATCTAACATCATTCAATGTCATTCACTCTTTCTCTGCTTCATCAATTTCCAATAATTTCAGCTCACAACCCATTCCATTTTTCTTCACGGCATCACCTCATCTGTGTATCAATGAATAGCGGCAACTCATCAACACCAGTTCAACTGAACGGTACCCTGTAAACCAGCAGACTCCACAAACCCCCATTTGTTCTCATCTAATTTAGAGCTATCAATCAATCCACCCTCTTCTCTAATTCGTAAGCAGCGACCATAGATTCAGTTTCTCCATCTCTGAATCGCACCATCAGCAATGAGATCACAAACCCGAGTCATCCATTAACCCATCTCAAATCGACACCGAATATCAACGACAATCCAAATTCATTTCATACCCATCTTGATACTTCTCATGTGCTGATTTCGAAACCCACAGATAAATCCATCGATCTCTTTCAGGGAAACCCATTGTTCGATCTTCTCTCAATTTCAGTCTGGCAGCGACTTCACATCTCGATTCAATCTCTCGGTTCTCACCATTATTTCCTCTTTTATTTAACCGCTTTATTCCTTTTCACGCTTTCTTAATGTGAGCGTAGTGTACGCTGCATGCTGTGACCGCCAAACCAAAACCCTAAAGAAGCATCCCCTAGTTTGTGTCGATGTCTCGAGTGTTGGTTGCATCTTTAGTGCAAGTGGCGCTGCTAGTGGCGCGTGTGGCATGTGCCAATGGCATGTGCGGAATGCCTTGGTGGTAGCTTGCACGGTTTGCAAGTTAGGTTACCAGCGTGTATGTTTGGCATGTGCCAATGGCATGTGCGGAATGCCTTGGTGGTAGGTTGCACGGTTTGCAAGTTAGGCTACCAGCGTGTGTGTTTGGCATGTGCGGAATGCCTTGGTGGTAGGTTGCACTGGTTTGCAAATTAGGCTACCAACGTGTGTGTTTGGCATGTGCGTAATGCCTTGGTGGTAGGTTGCACGGTTTGCAAGTTAGGCTACCAGCGTGTGTGTTTGGCATGTGCCAATGGCATGTGCGGAATGCCTTGGTGGTAGGTTGCACGGTTTGCAAGTTAGGCTACCAGCGTGTGTGTTTGGCATGTGCCGATGGCACGTGCGGCCATGTTGACCTAGTTGCAAGTCTTGCAAGCCTAGGGTGCCATGTTTGGCGTGGGCCAAAGGCATAGCGGCTTAGAAATATGGCTTGCGGCACGTGTTGGCATGTGCCAATGGCACGTGCGGCCATGTTGACCTAGTTGCAAGTCTTGCAAACCTAGGGCGCTATGTTTGGCGTGGGCCAAAGGCATAGCGGCTTAGAAATATGGCTTGCGGCACGTGTTGGCATGTGCCAATGGCACGTGCGGCCATGTTGACCTATTTGCAAGTCTTGCAAACCTAGGGCGCTATGTTTGGCGTGGGCCCAAGGCATAGCGGCTTAGAAATATGGCTTATGGCACGTGTTGGCATGTGCCAATGGCACGTGCGGCCATGTTGACCTAGTTGCAAGTCTTGCAAACCTAGGGCGCTATGTTTGGCATGGGCCAAAGGCATAGCGGCTCGGAAATATGGCTTGCGGCACGTGTTGGCATGTGCCAATGGCACGTCCTGCCATGTTGACCTAGTTGCAAGTCTTGCAAACCTAGGGCGTTATGTTGGGCGTGGGCCAAAGGCATAGCGGCTTGGAAATATGGCTTGCGACACGTGTTGGCATGTGCCAATGGCACGTGCGGCCATGTTGACCTAGTTGCAAGTCTTGCAAGCCTAGGGCGCTATATTTGGCGTGGGCCAAAGGCATAGCGGCTTGGAAATATGGCTTGCGACACGTGTTGGCATGTGCCAATGGCACGTGCGGACATGTTGACCTAGTTGCAAGTCTTGCAAGCCTAGGGCGCTATGTTTGGCGTGGGCCAAAGGCATAGCGGCTCGGAAATATGGCTTGCGGCACGTGTTGGCATGTGCCAATGGCACGTGCAGCCATGTTGACCTAGTTGCAAGTCTTGCAAACCTAGGGCGCTATGTTGGGCGTGGGCCAAAGGCATAGCGGCTTGGAAATATGCCTTGCGACACGTGTTGGCATGTGCCAATGGCACGTGCGGCCATGTTGACCTAGTTGCAAGTCTTGCAAACCTAGGGCGCTATGTTTGGCGTGGGCCAAAGGCATAGCGGCTCGGAAATATGGCTTGCGGCACGTGTTGGCATGTGCCAATGGCACGTGCGGCCATGTAGACCTATTTGCAAGTCTTGCAAACCTAGGGCGTTATGTTGGGCGTGGGCCAAAGGCATAGCGGCTTGGAAATATGGCTTGCGACACGTGTTGGCATGTGCCAATGGCACGTGCGGCCATGTTGACCTAGTTGCAAGTCTTGCAAGCCTAGGGCTCTATATTTGGCGTGGGCCAAAGGCATAGCGGCTTGGAAATATGGCTTGCGACACGTGTTGGCATGTGCCAATGGCACGTGCGGCCATGTTGACCTAGTTGCAAGTCTTGCAAGCCTAAGGCGCTATATTTGGCGTGGGCCAAAGGCATAGCGGCTTGGAAATATGGCTTGCGACACATGTTGGCATGTGCCAATGGCACGTGCGGCCATGTTGACCTAGTTGCAAGTCTTGCAAGCCTAGGGCGCTATGTTTGGCGTGGGCCAAAGGCATAGCGTCTCGGAAATATGGCTTGCGGCACGTGTTGGCATGTGCGGCCATGTTGACCTAGTTGCAAGTCTTGCAAACCTAGGGCGCTATGTTGGGCGTGGGCCAAAGGCATAGAGGCTTGGAAATATGGCTTGCGACACGTGTTGGCATGTGCCAATGGCACGTGCGGCCATGTTGACCTAGTTGCAAGTCTTGCAAACCTAGGGCGCTATGTTTGGCGTGGGCCAAAGGCATAGCGGCTCGGAAATATGGCTTGCGGCACGTGTTGGCATGTGCCAATGGCACGTGCGGCCATGTAGACCTATTTGCAAGTCTTGCAAACCTAGGGCGCTATGTTGGGCGTGGGCCAAAGGCATAGCGGCTTGGAAATATGGCTTGCGACACGTGTTGGCATGTGCCAATGGCACGTACGGCCATGTTGACCTAGTTGCAAGTCTTGCAAGCCTAGGGCGCTATATTTGGCGTGGGCCAAAGGCATAGCGGCTTGGAAATATGGCTTGCGACACGTGTTGGCATGTGCCAATGGCACGTGCGGCCATGTTGACCTAGTTGCAAGTCTTGCAAGCCTAGGGCGCTATATTTGGCGTGGGCCAAAGGCATAGCGGCTTGAAAATATGGCTTGCGACACGTGTTGGCATGTGTCAATGGCACGTGCGGCCATGTTGACCTAGTCGCAAGTCTTGCAAACCTAGGGCGCTATATTTTGCGTGGGCCAAAGGCATAGCAGCTTGGAAATTTGGCATTGTTGTCATGGTGCGTAGGGTGCTGCTTGGTTTGGCATTGTTGCCATGGTGCGCAGTATGCGGCTCGGTTTGGCATTGTTGCCATGGTGCGCAGTATGCGGCTTGGTTTGGCATTGTTGCCATGGTGCGCAGTATGCGGCTTGGTTTGGCATTGTTGCCATGGTGCGCAAGATGCGGCTTGGTTTGGCATTCTTGCCATGGTGCGCAGGTGCGGCTTGGTTTGGCATTGTTGCCATGGTGCGCGGGTGCGACTTGGTTTGGCATTGTTGCCATGGTGCGCATTATGCGCTTGGTTTGGCATTCTTGCCATGGTGCGCAAATATCGGCTTGGTTTGGCATTGCTGCCATGGTGCGCAAGATGCGGCTTGATTTGGCATTGTTGCCATGGTGCGCAGAGATGCGGCTTGGTTTGGCATTGTTTCCATGGTGCGCAGTATGCGGCTTGGTTTGGCATTGTTGCCATGGTGCGCAGTATGCGGCTTGGTTTGGCATTGCTGCCATGGTGCGCAGGGTGCGGCTTGGTATTGCATTGTTGCCATGGTGCGCAGTGTGCGGCTTGGTTTTGGAATTAGGGTTCCGTGTTGAAAACCCTAATCTGGTATTTTGAAAAAATACCCCTATTAATTATTTACACCCTAGTTAAATGCTCTTAGTTAATGTGTTGCGGGTAACACTAGGTCATGGGGTTTTTACGATTTTACCCTTGTCTAAAAACCACCATCAACATTAAGTCCCCGCTTAGCTCGGAACAGGGGGCTTTGTTGCGAGGTAAGCATAAGATGGTGACAAACTATCAACAAGAAACCGTAAAGAGAATTGAGGAGGCTTGTCGACCTTTTATAAATAGGATTTGGAGTCCTTGCCTCTGGTAGTTTTGCACAAATCGGGAGAGGTCGGCACAATTGGTGGGGCCAGTGCAGCTTGGGCGACGTTGGGAAGTTGGCGTGAGTTGGGAAACTGAGTGTGCTAGCTGGTGAGACCGGCGCAATGTGGAATCTGTGCGTGCTTGCAGGCGTGACTTGGGAAATTGCGTGTGCTGGCTGGTGGGGCCGGCGCAATGTGGAAGCTGTGCGTGCTTGCGGGCGTGACTTGGGAAATTGCGTGTGCTGGCTGGTGGGGCCGGCGCAAAGTGTGGAAGCTGTGCGTGCTTGCGGGCGTGACCGATGTAAACAAGGAGGGAGTTTCTTCCGATAGCAAAGTTTCCTTATCTTGCTTTCCTTCACGTGCGGCTTCAATTAGGGCATTATTCATGCTAAAATCTGAAGCGTTATGTCTCTCATTGCTTCCTTTCCCTTTTTAAGATTCCGTATTCATATCCAAAAATAATTGCATCGTCTCCTCGTTTGAGAAAAAGGGTTCTTCTTGTTGGATTTCTCTCTTTGTCATGTCGCGCAGATTCGAATCATCTTCTAACCAGTCAGGTTCTCCGGATGAAGGTGCGAGGTCTTACTCTCGTATGAGCATCCCAACAAAGGTTATTCGGGTTAAGAAAATCATACCGGTATGTTTTCTTCTTCTTTAATGATCGACGTACACTTTAACGCTTGTTGTATAAATGGAAAATTTCCCTTTTGTATGCAGAGATATCCCGTTAGAGCATGCGTTCATCGTTATCGACGAGGATGACCTAGTCGTTCCCCTTCCTTCAAGCCCGACCTTGTTGACTGCTGCAGACTTGGAGGATGCTGATTTAGGGATCTGTCTTACGAAATGGGATGCAGCGAGAAGTCCCCGGTCATACTTCGGTTTGATATGATGGAATGTATGAATACGTGAATGTAACCTTCTGGCGTGCTTTTGGAGTTTTAGGTGCACATGTACGGATTCATGTTGAGAAATTCCCGTGGCTCGTAAAACCTCGATAGTGATGATGTTGAAATCAGTAATAACCTGGTTGAGGGGAGTGAAAGAATCTTACGCTGGTAGTCTCCATGCATGACCTACTTTCATTATATCGCCTTGAATCCCCCCTCCACGGGATTTTATATAAGCCTATCGTACTCTTCTGGATGTGACACTTTGGGATGCTCGGGAATTACATGATGACATATTCGATAGTGCAGGCTCGGGATCCTCCGCGGCCTCGTAAAGTGTTGAAGGCGTCTTCTATACAGAGAGGTGATGATGTTCTTGCGCTGCACCCTTGAAGAGTAGAGGACCTTGTTGTGGGTACGGATTTTTGGTGGACTGTTCTTCATAGCTTTTGACAGAGAAGGGATCCCATGTATATCTTCCGTCCTCAAGTATGGTTTACGTGTTTCCATCCTTGTAGTAATTGCTACTGCGGTGAAGCTCTGGCTGGGAAGTGTGGCGGCATGACCCTTTGCAGGAAGGAGTGGCGTTGAAGCGAACGTTAATGCGAAGCCGCTGCTGGAGAACGTTGATGTGTAGCTACTTCTGGAGAGAACGTTGATGTGTAGCTACTTCTGGAGAGAACGTTGATGCGGAGCTACTTCTGGAGAGAACGTTGAAACAACGTCTTGCAACTCTCAGAGCCTTGACGGTTACCATTTTGAAGTCGGAGACTGCGTCACGTTCTGTCAAACTCGACATCCCTCAAAAGAACAGAGGTTAGGAGTCCCCAGTTCCATCTATCGATCGTGCTTCCTATGAGAGGTTGGGGTTTGGGAACGGCTTCCCGGATGGAAACGCCCGCTTTCCCGATGTAGTACGGTTGAGGGGTGCAAATATGTCTTGACGCTACGCCTTGGAGAAACATAGAATCTCACACAACTGTTTCATCATAGACTCATTTGACTTTGTGGGCGAAGTTCCCATTGTGCAGGTCTTGACGAGGAAGGGTCTCCGTGAACTCGGGAGAGTTGTTGATTTCCCTTGCTTTCAATTTTGGAGAAGTCTTTGCTGATCTTCACGTGTGACAAAATTGGATTGCTTATCCCCTTCTACTGGTCGCTCAAGAGCAACGCGAGCCTCTTCATCTATAAACGCGCGTCCTGCTGAAGTATCTTTCGTCTTTTCATCGAATCAACAGTGCTAAAAGGAGGTCGGCTTCTTCCGGATCTTCCAGTATCTTGCCCTGATGGTGGAGTAGCGTCTCTGGTGACGGTTGGAGCTTTAATGCTTGAAGAACCGTTGGGGTGGCGGAAGTGGCTCTGGTTCTGGTGATCGTAAGTGTATCGTGCAGAGATGACATGGTTTTGATCACGAAGTGCTGGAGCCATGGCGCTATTTCGAAGGGCGAGGATGGTCTTTGGAAGGGCGCAAGATGTTAGCGCTGGAAGGATGCAAACTGTTAGCACAAAGTGTGTATCATGGCGGCTGGCATGCGCGTGCGGCATGTGTGTGTGCCAGTAAGCGCGTCGGCAAGGGTGTCTGGCAAGCGCTTCTGGCAAGCGCTGGCATGCGCGTCAGGTAAGCGCATCCGGGAAACGCGTCTGGTAGGCGCTGGATCGTCTTGGAATGGGCGCTGACTTGGTGTGGACGCTGGCTTGGATTTTCGGTATGGTGTGGACCATTGGCTTGGCACGGTGCTGGCTTGGCGTGGCTTGGACTTGTTCCTGCGGTCCTAGTTGCCTCTTCCCATACGTAGCTCAAACAGGAAATCCTTTCCTTATTCAAATTCAAAAAGTGTTATGCTTATGAAATGGGTTGGCTCCCCTTTTTACCTCGTATCTTTGTTATCACGTCATGGTGTTGGCGGTAGCGCGGTAGTGACAAAGTTGGCAAGCATATCCCAGCTATGTATTCCAGCGTTTCTCTTTCAATTTTTTTTTATTGTTTTCTTGTGCTAGTGTAAACCGTAGCCATAGGTATGCCTTTCATAAACTTGTAGAAATACTTCATCATAAATAATTCTTCAAATGTCACTGTAGTAACGTCTGCTAATAGTGACAGGTAATTGTTATTGTGCAAAGTAGGTATGTACGGGTAAGTGAAATTTTTTTTTTTTTTGAAAGGCAAACAAAGCGACTGGTTTATGGTTTTTGTCTTCCTGGATTTCTTGGGTTGATAGATAAATGTTAGCTTTTGAGGATATTGGATTATTTCTGGGATGAATGGTTTTGATAATATAACTCTGATCATGTTTTGGGAAAAGAATATTTCTTTTATGAAGGTGTGTGCTAGCAATAGGCACAAGACGCAATAGTATGGCGGTTTTATTAAGAATCTAAAAACAGATCGTATATCTTGCCCAATCTAAATTTACTCACTTGCAAACACGCCTCTCTCCAAGTAAAAGGCGGCTTTCTTTGGTAGCATCGCCACCATTAGTCCCCAATTCTTGGTAGCGTCTTGGCGAGTCCCCGGTTTTAGGGTGTAGTTTTAACAACCGATAACCGGGGTTGTCCAGCGATTGAGTCGGACCGAGTCGCAAGTCCCCAATCGCAGTAGCATCTTCAACGAGTCCCGCTTTTCTCGTGTAGTTTTTGCAAATCGGTAACCGAGTCGTCAGGTAGTTGAGTCGGATCGAGTCGCCTTCCCTACCATCTTGACATCCGGGTTGAAGAACGAGATCGACAAATCGACATTGTAGCCGATAGATCAATCCTCCCGCTGTGGTCGCCAATTGTTTATGGGTGAAAATCGTTTCTGCTGATTTCGGTAATTTCGGTGGGTGAGTGAGAAATTGATTCAAACCCTAAACAAATGTGCTGCACGTGAGCACTTTATAGATTCGAGAGATCGATCTGTACAAGTCCGGCCTAAACCAAGAAATGGGTTGTTCCCGGACTTGCTTCGGTCACAAAGTGGAGGAGAAGAGTTGATTTGGGGAGGGAAGCAAATAAAGGTGTTGAGGAGAGTAGTATCTCGACTTGTATCGTAAAAGTGAAAGCTTAGGAAGCTTGCAAGAGATAGAAGCTTTTGGGAGAGCTTGCAAAGTTGCCTTTACGTGTAAGTGTAGTATATTTCTCCCGACCGAGACTTGTTGTCCGGTGGAAATAGGTAAGACCTATTTATACAAGTCGAGATTGAAACGTACTCGGCCTCATGAAGGAAGAGAGTAAAGGGTGAAATAATGGGAGGAGGTGGTAACCGCATGGTTTAATGGGAGAAAACGTTTTTCACCATTATTTCCTCTTTTATTTGACCGCTTTATTCCTTTTCACGCTTTCTTAATATGAGCGTAGTGTACGCTGCATGCTGTGACCGCCAAACCAAAACCCTAAAGAAGCATCCCCAAGTTTGTGTCGATGTCTCGAGTGTTGGTTGCATCTTGAGTGCAAGTGGCGCTGCTAGTGGCGCGTGTGGCATGTGCCAATGGCATGTGCGGAATGCCTTGGTGGTAGGTTGCACGGTTTGCAAGTTAGGTTACCAGCGTGTATGTTTGGCATGTGCCAATGGCATGTGCGGAATGCCTTGGTGGTAGGTTGCACGGTTTGCAAGTTAGGCTACCAGCGTGTGTGTTTGGCATGTGCGGAATGCCTTGGTGGTAGGTTGCACGGTTTGCAAATTAGGCTACCAGCGTGTGTGTTTGGCATGTGCGTAATGCCTTGGTGGTAGGTTGCACGGTTTGCAAGTTAGGCTACCAGCGTGTGTGTTTGGCATGTGCCAATGGCATGTGCGGAATGCCTTGGTGGTAGGTTGCACGGTTTGCAAGTTAGGCTACCAGCGTGTGTGTTTGGCATGTGCCGATGGCATGTGCGGCCATGTTGACCTAGTTGCAAGTCTTGCAAGCCTAGGGCGCTATGTTTGGCGTGGGCCAAAGGCATAGCGGCTTAAAAATATGGTTTGCGGCACGTGTTGGCATGTGCCAATGGCACGTGCGGCCATGTTGACCTAGTTGCAAGTCTTGCAAACCTAGGGCGCTATGTTTGGCGTGGGCCAAAGGCATAGCGACTTAGAAATATGGCTTGCGGCACGTGTTGGCATGTGCCAATGGCACGTGCGGCCATGTTGACCTAGTTGCAAGTCTTGCAAACCTAGGGCGCTATGTTTGGCGTGGGCCCAAGGCATAGCGGCTTAGAAATATGGCTTGCGGCACTGTTGGCATGTGCCAACGGCACGTGCGGCCATGTTGACCTAGTTGCAAGTCTTGCAAACCTAGGGCGCTATGTTTGGCGTGGGCCAAAGGCATAGCGGCTCGGAAATATGGCTTGCGGCACGTGTTGGCATGTGCCAATGGCACGTGCTGCCATGTTGACCTAGTTGCAAGTCTTGCAAACCTAGGGCGCTATGTTGGGCGTGGGCCAAAGGCATAGCGGCTTGGAAATATGGCTTGCGACACGTGTTGGCGTGTGTCAATGGCACGTGCGGCCATGTTGACATAGTTGCAAGTCTTGCAAACCTAGAGCGCTATGTTTGGCGTGGGCCAAAGGCATAGCGGCTCGGAAATATGGCTTGCGGCTTGTGTTGGCATGTGCCAATGGCACGTGCGGCCATGTTGACCTAGTTGCAAGTCTTGCAAACCTAGGGCGCTATGTTGGGCGTGGGCCAAAGGCATAGCGGCTTGGAAATATGGCTTGCGACACGTGTTGGCATGTGCCAATGGCACGTGCGGCCATGTTGACCTAGTTGCAAGTCTTGCAAGCCTAGGGCGCTATATTTGGCGTGGGCCAAAGGCATAGCGGCTTGGAAATATGGCTTGCGACACGTGTTGGCATGTGCCAATGGCACATGCGTCCATGTTGACCTAGTTGCAAGTCTTGTAAGCCTAGGGCGCTATATTTGGCGTGGGCCAAAGGCATAGCGGCTTGGAAATATGGCTTGCGACATGTGTTGGCATGTGCCAATGGCACGTGCGGCCATGTTGACCTAGTTGCAATTCTTGCAAGCCTAGGGCGCTATGTTTGGCGTGGGCCAAAGGCATAGCGGCTCGGAAATATGGCTTGCGGCACGTGTTGGCATGTGCCAATGGCACGTGCGGCCATGTTGACCTAGTTGCAAGTCTTGCAAACCTAGGGCGCTATGTTTGGCGTGGGCCCAAGGCATAGCGGCTTAGAAATATGGCTTGCGGCACGTGCGGCCATGTTGACCTAGTCGCAAGTCTTGCAAACCTAGGGCGCTATGTTTGGTGTGGGCCAAAGGCATAGCGGCTCGGAAATATGGCTTGCGGAACGTGTTGGCATGTGCTAATGGCACGTGCTGCCATGTTGACCTAGTTGCAAGTCTTGCAAACCTAGGGCGCTATGTTGGGCGTGGGCCAAAGGCATAGCGGCTTGGAAATATGGCTTGCGACACGTGTTGGCGTGTGCCAATGGCACGTGCGGCCATGTTGACCTAGTTGCAAGTCTTGTAAACCTAGGGCGCTATGTTTGGCGTGGGCCAAAGGCATAGCGGCTCGGAAATATGGCTTGCGGCACGTGCTGGCATGTGC
This sequence comes from Papaver armeniacum, assembly GCA_023531295.1. Lineage (NCBI taxonomy): Eukaryota > Viridiplantae > Streptophyta > Magnoliopsida > Ranunculales > Papaveraceae > Papaver > Papaver armeniacum. The sequence continues at coordinate 922,335 of JAJJWW010006602.1, read as the reverse complement.
CAATGGCACGTGCGGCCATGTTAACCTAGTTGCAAGTCTTGCAAACCTAGGGCGCTATGTTTGGCGTGGGCCCAAGGCATAGCGGCTTAGAAATATGGCTTGCGGCACGTGTTGGCATGTGCCAACGGCACGTGCGGCCATGTTGACCTAGTTGCAAGTCTTGCAAACCTAGGGCGCTATGTTTGGCGTGGGCCAAAGGCATAGCGGCTCGGAAATATGGCTTGCGGCACGTGTTGGCATGTGCCAATGGCACGTGCTTCCATGTTGACCTAGTTGCAAGTCTTGCAAACCTAGGGCGCTATGTTGGGCGTGGGCCAAAGGCATAGCGGCTTGGAAATATGGCTTGCGACACGTGTTGGCGTGTGCCAATGGCACGTGCGGCCATGTTGACCTAGTTGCAAGTCTTGCAAACCTAGGGCGCTATGTTTGGCGTGGGACAAAGGCATAGCGGCTCGGAAATATGGCTTGCGGACGTGTTGGCATGTGTCAATGGCCCGTGCGGCCATGTTGACCTAGTTGCAAGTCTTGCAAACCTAGGGCGCTATGTTGGGCGTGGGCCAAAGGCATAGCGGCTTTGAAATATGGCTTGCGACACGTGTTGGCATGTGCCAATGGCACGTGCGGCCATGTTGACCTAGTTGCAAGTCTTGCAAGCCTAGGGCGCTATCTTTGGCGTGGGCCAAAGGCATAGCGGCTTGGAAATATGGCTTGCGACACGTGTTGGCATGTGCCAATGGCACGTGCGTCCATGTTGACCTAGTTGCAAGTCTTGCAAGCCAAGGGCGCTATATTTGGCGTGGGCCAAAGGCATAGCGGCTTGGAAATATGGCTTGCGACATGTGTTGGCATGTGCCAATGGCACGTGCGGCCATGTTGACCTAGTTGCAAGTCTTGCAAGCCTAGGGCGCTATGTTTGGCGTGGGCCAAAGGCATAGCGGCTCGGAAATATGGCTTGCGGCACGTGTTGGCGTGTGCCAATGGCACGTGCGGCCATGTTGACCTAGTTGCAAGTCTTGCAAACCTAGGGCGCTATGTTTGGCATGGGCCAAAGGCATAGCGGCTCGGAAATATGGCTTGCGGCACGTGTTGGCATGTGCCAATGGCACGTGCGACCATGTTGACCTAGTTGCAAGTCTTGCAAACCTAGGGCGCTATGTTTGGCGTGGGCCAAAGGCATAGCGGCTTGGAAATATGGCTTGCGGCACGTGTTGGCATGTGCCAATGGCACGTGCGTCCATGTTGACCTAGTTGCAAGTCTTGCAAACCTAGGGCGCTATGTTGGGCGTGGGCCAAAGGCATAGCGGCTTGGAAATATGGCTTGCGACACGTGTTGGCATGTGCCAATGGCACGTGCGGCCATGTTGACCTAGTTGCAAGTCTTGCAAACCTAGGGCGCTATGTTTGGCGTGGGCCAAAGGCATAGCGGCTGGGAAATATGGCTTGCGGCACGTGTTGGCATGTGCCAATGGCACGTGCGGCCATGTTGACCTAGTTGCAAGTCTTGCAAACCTAGGGCGCTATGTTGGGCGTGGGCCAAAGGCATAGCGGCTTGGAAATATGGCTTGCGACACGTGTTGGCATGTGCCAATGGCACGTGCGGCCATGTTGACCTAGTTGCAAGTCTTGCAAACCTAGGGCGCTATGTTTGGCGTGGGCCAAAGGCATAGCGGCTTGGAAATATGGCTTGCGACACGTGTTGGCATGTGCCAATGGCACGTGCGGCCATGTTGACCTAGTTGCAAGTCTTGCAAGCCTAGGGAGCTATCTTTGGCGTGGGCCAAAGGCATAGCGGCTTGGAAATATGGCTTGCGACACGTGTTGGCATGTGCCAATGGCACGTGCGTCCATGTTGACCTAGTTGCAAGTCTTGCAAGCCAAGGGCGCTATATTTGGCGTGGGCCAAAGGCATAGCGGCTTGGAAATATGGCTTGCGACATGTGTTGGCATGTGCCAATGGCACGTGCGGCCATGTTGACCTAGTTGCAAGTCTTGCAAGCCTAGGGCGCTATGTTTGGCGTGGGCCAAAGGCATAGCGGCTCGGAAATATGGCTTGCGGCACGTGTTGGCGTGTGCCAATGGCACGTGCGGCCATGTTGACCTAGTTGCAAGTCTTGCAAACCTAGGGCGCTATGTTTGGCATGGGCCAAAGGCATAGCGGCTCGGAAATATGGCTTGCATGACGTGTTTTGGCATGTGCCAATGGCACGTGCGGCCATGTTGACCTAGTTGCAAGTCTTGCAAACCTAGGGCGCTATGTTTGGCGTGGGCCAAAGGCATAGCGGCTTGGAAATATGGCTTGCGGCACGTGTTGGCATGTGCCAATGACACGTGCGGCCATGTTGACCTAGTTGCAAGTCTTGCAAACCTAGGGCGCTATGTTGGGCGTGGGCCAAAGGCATAGCGGCTTGGAAATATGGCTTGCGACACGTGTTGGCATGTGCCAATGGCACGTGCGGCCATGTTGACCTAGTTGCAAGTCTTGCAAACCTAGGGCGCTATGTTTGGCGTGGGCCAAAGGCATAGCGACTGGAAATATGGCTTGCGGCACATGTTGGCATGTGCCAATGGCACGTGCGGCCATGTTGACCTAGTTGCAAGTCTTGCAAACCTAGGGCGCTATGTTGGGCGTGGGCCAAAGGCATAGCGGCTTGGAAATATGGCTTGCGACACGTGTTGGCATGTGCCAATGGCACGTGCGGCCATGTTGACCTAGTTGCAAGTCTTGCAACCCTAGGGCGCTATGTTTGGCGTGGGCCAAAGGCATAGCGGCTCGGAAATATGGCTTGCGGCACGTGTTGGCATGTGTCAATGGCCCGTGCGGCCATGTTGACCTAGTTGCAAGTCTTGCAAACCTAGGGCGCTATGTTGGGCGTGGGCCAAAGGCATAGCGGCTTTGAAATATGGCTTGCGACACGTGTTGGCATGTGCCAATGGCACGTGCGGCCATGTTGACCTAGTTGCAAGTCTTGCAAGCCTAGGGCGCTATCTTTGGCGTGGGCCAAAGTCATAGCGGCTTGGAAATATGGCTTGCGACACGTGTTGGCATGTGCCAATGGCACGTGCGGCCATGTTGACCTAGTTGCAAGTCTTGCAAGCCAAGGGCGCTATATTTGGCGTGGGCCAAAGGCATAGCGGCTTGGAAATATGGCTTGCGACACGTGTTGGCATGTGCCAATGGCACGTGCGTCCATGTTGACCTAGTTGCAAGTCTTGCAAGCCTAGGGCGCTATGTTTGGCGTGGGCCAAAGGCATAGCGGCTCGGAAATATGGCTTGCGGCACGTGTTGGCATGTGCCAATGGCACGTGCGGCCATGTTGACCTAGTTGCAAGTCTTGCAAACCTAGGGTGCTATGTTGGGCGTGGGCCAAAGGCATAGCGGCTTGGAAATATGGCTTGCGACACGTGTTGGCATGTGCCAATGGCACATGCGGCCATGTTGACCTAGTTTTAAGTCTTGCAAACCTAGGGCGCTATGTTTGGCGTGGTCCAAAGGCATAGCGGCTGGGAAATATGGCTTGCGGCACGTGTTGGCATGTGCCAATGGCACGTGCGGCCATGTTGACCTAGTTGCAAGTCTTGCAAACCTAGGGCGCTATGTTAGGCGTGGGCCAAAGGCATAGCGGCTTGGAAATATGGCTTGCGACACGTGTTGGCATGTGCCAATGGCACGTGCGGCCATGTTGACCTAGTTGCAAGTCTTGCAAACCTAGGGCGCTATGTTTGGCGTGGGCCAAAGGCATAGCGGCTTAGAAATATGGCTTGCGGCACGTGTTGGCATGTGCCAACGGCACGTGCGGCCATGTTGACCTAGTTGCAAGTCTTGCAAACCTAGGGCGCTATGTTTGGCGTGGGCCAAAGGCATAGCGGCTCGGAAATATGGCTTGCGGCACGTGTTGGCATGTGCCAATGGCACATGCGGCCATGTTGACCTAGTTGCAAGTCTTGCAAACCTAGGGCGCTATGTTAGGCGTGGGCCAAAGGCATAGCGGCTTGGAAATATGGCTTGCGACACGTGTTGGCATGTGCCAATGGCACGTGCGGCCATGTTGACCTAGTTGCAAGTCTTGCAAACCTAGGGCGCTATGTTTGGCGTGGGCCAAAGGCATAGCGGCTTAGAAATATGGCTTGCGGCACGTGTTGGCATGTGCCAACGGCACGTGCGGCCATGTTGACCTAGTTGCAAGTCTTGCAAACCTAGGGCGCTATGTTTGGCGTGGGCCAAAGGCATAGCGGCTCGGAAATATGGCTTGCGACACGTGTTGGCATGTGCCAATGGCACGTGCTGCCATGTTGACCTAGTTGCAAGTCTTGCAAACCTAGGGCGCTATGTTGGGCGTGGGCCAAAGGCATAGCGGCTTGGAAATATGGCTTGCGACACGTGTTGGCGTGTGCCAATGGCACGTGCGGCCATGTTGACCTAGTTGCAAGTCTTGCAAACCTAGGGCGCTATGTTTGGCGTGGGCCAAAGGCATAGCGGCTTGGAAATATGGCTTGCGACATGTGTTGGCATGTGCCAATGGCACGTGCGGCCATGTTGACCTAGTTGCAATTCTTGCAAGCCTAGGGCGCTATGTTTGGCGTGGGCCAAAGGCATAGCGGCTCGGAAATATGGCTTGCGGCACGTGTTGGCATGTGCCAATGGCACGTGCGGCCATGTTGACCTAGTTGCAAGTCTTGCAAACCTAGGGCGCTATGTTTGGCGTGGGCCAAAGGCATAACGACTTGGAAATATGGCTTGCGGCACGTGTTGGCATGTGCCAATGGCACGTGCGGCCATGTTGACCTAGTTGCAAGTCTTGCAAACCTAGGGCGCTATGTTGGGCGTGGGCCAAAGGCATAGCGGCTTGGAAATATGGCTTGCGACACGTGTTGGCATGTGCCAATGGCACGTGCGGCCATGTTGACCTAGTTGTAAGTCTTGCAAACCTAGGGCGCTATGTTTGGCGTGGGCCAAAGGCATAGAGAATTAGAAATATGGCTTGCGGCACGTGTTGGCATGTGCCAACGGCACGTGCGGCCATGTTGACCTAGTTGCAAGTCTTGTAAACCTAGGGCGCTATGTTTGGCGTGGGCCAAAGGCATATCGGCTTAGAAATATGGCTTGCGGCACGTGTTGGCATGTGCCAATGGCACGTGCTGCCATGTTGACCTAGTTGCAAGTCTTGCAAACCTATGGCGCTATGTTGGGCGTGGGCCAAAGGCATAGCGGCTTGGAAATATGGCTTGCGACACGTGTTGGCGTGTGCCAATGGCACGTGCGGCCATGTTGACCTAGTTGCAAGTCTTGCAAACCTAGGGCGCTATGTTTGGCGTGGGCCAAAGGCATAGCGGCTCGGAAATATGGCTTGTGGCACGTGTTGGCATGTGCCAATGGCACGTGCGGCCATGTTGACCTAGTTGCAAGTCTTGCAAACCTAGGGCGCTATGTTGGGCGTGGGCCAAAGGCATAGCGGCTTGGAAATATGGCTTGCGACACGTGTTGGCATGTGCCAATGGCACGTGCGGCCATGTTGACCTAGTTGCAAGTCTTGCAAGCCTAGGGCGCTATATTTGGCGTGGGCCAAAGGCATAGCGGCTTGGAAATATGGCTTGCGACACGTGTTGGCATGTGCCAATGGCACGTGCGTCCATGTTGACCTAGTTGCAAGTCTTGCAAGCCTAGGGCGCTATATTTGGCGTGGGCCAAAGGCATAGCGGCTTGGAAATATGGCTTGCGACATGTGTTGGCATGTGCCAATGGCACGTGCGGCCATGTTGACCTAGTTGCAATTCTTGCAAGCCTAGGGCGCTATGTTTGGCGTGGGCCAAAGGCATAGCGGCTCGGAAATATGGCTTGCGGCACGTGTTGGCATGTGCCAATGGCACGTGCGGCCATGTTGACCTAGTTGCAAGTCTTGCAAACCTAGGGCGCTATGTTTGGCGTGGGCCAAAGGCATAGCGGCTCGGAAATATGGCTTGCGGCACGTGTTGGCATGTGCCAATGGCACGTGCTGCCATGTTGACCTAGTTGCAAGTCTTGCAAACCTAGGGCGCTATGTTGGGCGTGGGCCAAAGGCATAGCGGCTTGGAAATATGGCTTGCGACACGTGTTGGCGTGTGCCAATGGCACGTGCGGCCATGTTGACCTAGTTGCAAGTCTTGCAAACCTAGGGCGCTATGTTTGGCGTGGGCCAAAGGCATAGCGGCTCGGAAATATGGCTTGCGAGACGTGTTGGCATGTGCCAATGGCACGTGCGGCCATGTTGACCTAGTTGCAAGTCTTGCAAACCTAGGGCGCTATGTTGGGCGTGGGCCAAAGGCATAACGGCTTGGAAATATGGCTTGCGACACGTGTTGGCATGTGCCAATGGCACGTGCGGCCATGTTGACCTAGTTGCAAGTCTTGCAAGCCTAGGGCGCTATCTTTGGCGTGGGCCAAAGGCATAGCGGCTTGGAAATATGGCTTGCGACACGTGTTGGCATGTGCCAATGGCACGTGCGTCCATGTTGACCTAGTTGCAAGTCTTGCAAGCCTAGGGCGCTATATTTGGCGTGGGCCAAAGGCATAGCGGCTCGGAAATATGGCTTGCGACATGTGTTGGCATGTGCCAATGGCACGTGCGGCCATGTTGACCTAGTTGCAAGTCTTGCAAGCCTAGGGCGCTATGTTTGGCGTGGGCCAAAGGCATAGCGGCTTATAAATATGGCTTGCGGCACGTGTTGGCATGTGCCAACGGCACGTGCGGCCATGTTGACCTAGTTGCAAGTCTTGCAAACCTAGGGCGCTATGTTTGGCGTGGGCCAAAGGCATAGCGGCTCGGAAATATGGCTTACGGCACGTGTTGGCATGTGCCAATGGCACGTGCTGCCATGTTGACCTAGTTGCAAGTCTTGTAAACCTAGGGCGCTATGTTGGGCGTGGGCCAAAGGCATAGCGGCTTGGAAATATGGCTTGCGACACGTGTTGGCGTGTGCCAATGGCACGTGCGGCCATGTTGACCTAGTTGCAAGTCTTGTAAACCTAGGGCGCTATGTTTGGCGTGGGCCAAAGGCATAGCGGCTCGGAAATATGGCTTGCGGCACGTGCGGCCATGTTGACCTAGTTGCAAGTCTTGCAAACCTAGGGCGCTATGTTTGGCGTGGGCCCAAGGCATAGCGGCTTAGAAATATGGCTTGCGGCACGTGTTGGCATGTGCCAACGGCACGTGCGGCCATGTTGACCTAGTTGCAAGTCTTGCAAACCTAGGGCGCTATGTTTGGCGTGGGCCAAAGGCATAGCGGCTCGGAAATATGGCTTGCGGCACGTGTTGGCATGTGCCAATGGCACGTGCTGCCATGTTGACCTAGTTGCAAGTCTTGCAAACCTAGGGCGCTATGTTGGGCGTGGGCCAAAGGCATAGCGGCTTGGAAATATGGCTTGCGGCACGTGTTGGCATGTGCCAATGGCACGTGCGGCAATGTTGACCTAGTTGCAAGTCTTACAAACCTAGGGCGCTATGTTGGGCGTGGGCCAAAGGCATAGCGGCTTAGAAATATGGCTTGCAACACGTGTTGGCATGTGCCAATGGCACGTGCGGCCATGTTGACCTATTTGCAAGTCTTGCAAGCCTAGGGCGCTATATTTGGCGTGGGCCAAAGGCATAGCGGCTTGGAAATATGGCTTGCGACACGTGTTGGCGTGTGCCAATGGCACGTGCGTCCATGTTGACCTAGTTGCAAGTCTTGCAAGCCTAGGGCGCTATGTTTGGCGTGGGCCAAAGGCATAGCGGCTCGGAAATATGGCTTGCGGCACGTGTTGGCGTGTGCCAATGGCACGTGCGGCCATGTTGACCTAGTTGCAAGTCTTGCAAACCTAGGGCGCTATGTTTGGCATGGGCCAAAGGCATAGCGGCTCGGAAATATGGCTTGCGGCACGTGCTGGCATGTGCCAATGGCACGTGCGGCCATGTTGACCTAGTTGCAAGTCTTGCAAACCTAGGGCGCTATGTTTGGCGTGGGCCAAAGGCATAGCGGCTTGGAAATATGGCTTGCGGCACGTGTTGGCATGTGCCAATGGCACGTGCGGCCATGTTGACCTAGTTGCAAGTCTTGCAAACCTAGGGCGCTATGTTGGGCATGGGCCAAAGGCATAGCGGCTTGGAAATATGGCTTGCGACACGTGTTGGCATGTGCCAATGGCACGTGCGGCCATGTTGACCTAGTTGCAAGTCTTGCAAACCTAGGGCGCTATGTTTGGCGTGGGCCAAAGGCATAACGGCTTGGAAATATGGCTTGCGACACGTGTTGGCATGTGCCAATGGCACGTGCGGCCATGTTGACCTAGTTGCAAGTCTTGCAAGCCTAGGGCGCTATATTTGGCGTGGGCCAAAGGCATAGCGCCTTGGAAATATGGCTTGCGACACGTGTTGGCATGTGCCAATGGCACGTGCGGCCATGTTGACCTAGTTGCAAGTCTTGCAAGCCTAGGGCGCTATATTTGGCGTGGGCCAAAGTCATAGCGGCTTGGAAATATGGCTTGCGACACGTGTTGGCATGTGTCAATGGCACGTGCGGCCATGTTGACCTAGTCGCAAGTCTTGCAAACCTAGGGCGCTATATTTGGCGTGGGCCAAAGGCATAGCGGCTTGGAAATTTGGCATTGTTGCCATGGTGCGTAGGGTGCGGCTTGGTTTGGCATTGTTGCCATGGTGCGCAGTATGCGGCTCGGTTTGGCATTGTTGCCATGGTGCGCAGTATGCGGCTTGGTTTGGCATTGTTGCCATGGTGCGTAGTATGTGGCTTGGTTTGGCATTATTGCCATGGTGCGCGATATGCGGCTTGGTTTGGCATTGCTTTATGCCATGGTGCGCAGATATGCGGCTTGATTTGGCATTCTTTGCCATGGTGCGCATGGTGGGCTTGGTTTGGCATTGTTGCCATGGTGCGCAGTATGCGGCTTGGTTTGGCATTGTTGCCATGGTGCGCAGTATGCGGCTTGGTTTAGCATTGTTGCCATGGTGCGCAGTATACGGCTTGGTTTGGCATTGCTGCCATGGTGCGCGATATGCGGCTTGATTTGGCATTCTTTGCCATGGTGCGCAGATATGCGGCTTGATTTGGCATTCTTTGCCATGGTGCGCGAGATGCGGCTTGGTTTGGCATTGTTGCCATGGTGCGCGATATGCGGCTTGGTTTGGCATTGTTGCCATGGTGCGCATATGCGGCTTGGTTTGGCATTGTTGCCATGGTGCGCAGATATGCGGCTTGGTTTGGCATTCTTTGCCATGGTGCGCGTGGTGCGGCTTCGTTTGGCATTGTTGCCATGGTGCGCGAAAGTGTGCGGCTTGGTTTTGGAATTAGGGTTCCGTGTTGAAAACCCTAATGCGGTATTTTGAAAAAATACCCCTATTAATTATTTACACACGAGTTAAATGCTCTTAGTTAATGTGTTGCGGGTAACACTAGGTCATGGGGTTTTACGATTTTACCCCTTATCTAAAAACCACCATCAACACCAGCGTATCTTTTTTAAATTAGGATTACGACAAGCCAAACCATAATTCCCGCGTGTGCCAATGGAAAATCATGCCAGCCACACCGACCGCGCCAAAGAATGCTAACCATGCTAGCCGCACCTCTGTGTCAATGGCAAATCATGCCATCCACACCGACCGCGCCAAAGTATGCAACCATGCTAGCCGCACCTCTGTGCCAATGAAAAATCATGCCAGCCATACATACCGTGCCAAAGCATGCCAACCATGCTAGCCGCAACTCTGTGCCAATGGCAAATCATGCGAGCCACACCGACCGCGCCAAAAGCATGCCAACCATGCTAGCTGCACCTCTGTGCCAATGGAAAATCATGCCAGCCACACCGACCGCGCCAAAGCATGCCAGCCATGCTAGCCGCACCTCCGTGCCAATGACAAATCATGTCATCCACACCTACTGCGCCATGCCAAACGCACCTCGCCATGGCCCCATGCTGCACCACCATACTGGCCTTCACTACACAGCTATCAAAATGAAGGCGTGCAACAATCAACGGTTGCCCTTCAATCCCAGGAGCAAATCCTGGCCGTCTAAGGTTACCAAATGACTTTTGCCCCAAAACCCTAGCTTGGTCACGCACCTAGCCCAAGCTAGCCACGCCATGCGCCTAGGGAAAGCCCTTGGCCCCACACGCCAAACCAAAACTGCACCTAGCCCAAGCTAGTCACGTTATGCGCCTATGGCAAACCCTTGTCCCACATGCCAAGCCAAAACCGCACCTAGCCCAAGCTAGTCACGCCATGCGCCTATGGCAAACCCTTGGCCCCACATGCCAAGCCAAACCGCACCTAGCCCAAGCTAGTCACGTCATGCGCCTATGGTAAACCCTTGGCCCCACATGCCAAGCCAAACCAAACCTATCCAAGCTAGCCGCGCCATGCCAAACACATTTTGCCTTGGCCCTAGCCATTATAGTCACATCATGCCAAGCCAAACGCCCTTGCCTTGGCCCTAGCCACGCCATACGCCCATGGCAAACCCTTGGCCCCACATGCCAAGCCAAACCAAACCCAGCCAAGCTAGCCGCGCCATTCCAATCGCACTTTTCCTTGGCCCTAGCCATGCTAGTCACATCATGCCAAGCCAAACGCCCTTGCCTTGGCCCTAGCCACGCCATACGCCAATGGCAAACCCTTGGCCCCACATGCCAAGCCAAAATCGCACCTAGTCAAAGATAGCCACTCCCAAGGCGAACCCTTGGCTCCACATGCCAAGCCTAACCACACCCTAGCCGCGCCACCCTGTTGGCCTTCCCTACGCGACCACCAAAACGAAGGCGTGCAACAATCAAGGTTGCCCTTCAATCCCAGGAGCAAATCCTAGCCATCCAAGGTTACCAGATGACACATGGTAACCTTTGGCCCGAAAAACTAAGTTTGGCCACGCCAAACCTTGCCATGCCAACGACATGCCAACCTAGCCGCGCCACCACGTTGGCCCTCACTACGCGGCTACCAAAATGAAGGTGTGCAACAATCAACGGTTGCCCTTCAATCCCAGGAGAAAATCCTAGCCATCCAAGGTTACCAGATGACACATGGTAACCTTTGGCCCGAAAACCTAAGTTTGGCTACGCCAAACCTTGCCATGCCAACGACATGCCAACCTAGCCGCGCCACCACGTTGGCCCTCACTACGCGGCTACCAAAATGAAGGCATGCAACGATCAACGGTTGCCCCTCCTCTCAAGATGCAAAATCTCGACCGTCGAAGGTCACCAGGCTGGCAAGTTTCCCGAGCTTAACTTTCCAAGCCACAACAACGTGCTACATGTTTTCCAAAAAATTCGAGACATCAACACAAACTGGTGGATCCTATTTGGGTATTGGTTTGGCGGTTTACAGCGTGCGGCGTACACTACGCCCGTCATAAGGAAGTGTCATAAGGGTGAGGCGGTTAGTAAATACGGTAAGTTATGTGTGAAACGTTCATGGGACATAAAGCACATGCGTTAACAACTTTATGGGTCATCAATTCCATAACGTTAGCAGTTTCATGAAAACCAGTTTCATGCGTTAACCACTTTATGGAACATCAATTCCATGCATACGGTTACCACCTCCTCCCATTTACTTCCCCACTCCTTAATGAGACCAGTGTACTTTTTTACTCCGACTTGTATAAATGGGTCTTACCTATTTCCATTGAACAACAAGTTCATACAACACTCAGAAATACTTGCTTGCTAGCTCACCTTGGAGCTCTCTCACTTTTCTGATAACAAGTCGTAGTAACCCAACTACTCTTCCAGAATCAACTATTCTGGTCTCACCACTTTCCTTGCTTCCCTCCCCAAAACCAACCCATTCTCCTCCACTTTGTGACCGAAGAAAGTTTGGAACGGCCATTTCTTGGTTTAGGCCGGACTTGTACAGATTGATCTCTCGAATCTAAAGTACTCCCTTGCAGTACATTGTTTAGGGTTTAAATTGTTTCTCACCTGCACACCCGCAATTACCGAAATCAGCAGAAACCATTTTCACCTACAAACAAGTACTCACTAATGGTTGAGCGACAGTAGGAAGCGCCACTAACGAAGTATGTACTGGGTCTTTTCTTCCACCTTCGACCAATAACTCCGGTGAAGATACCGAATCAAATACCAAACTCCAGTGAATACCTGAAGAATGTTCCACTTTTTTTTCCGCAACCGAAATCAACGCCGTTTCTCTTCTTTCCCCTACTGAAAGGCTCAAAGACCATTCCTTGGAATTAACTGGCCCCTTTACTTTTAACCTCATTTCCGATATAACCTCTCATGATCCTGTTTCATGACTAACCGCTAGTAAACCCCTACGTGCAGCACCAATGGTAGCAAATAGATGAAAATCCCAAAGATTTTGAGGAATTCCTTTGATAGTGATCCAAGAATTAGAAACTTTAAAAGAAGAAGTTTCCAGAATGCTGGTATCCCATGAGGTCAGAGAAATTTGCACCTGATCAATGATGACATCCCCAGCCGCTAGAATTATTACATGTTCCTCATGAGAAGAAACCAAAAGGACGGCTTCATTATAAGACAATGGCCAAATCTTGAAGGCTTCATGAATGTTAAGATGTTGTTGAAACCAACCTCCAATTTCCGACAAATCAACATTTAAAGCCTTTACTGCAATCTTTAAAGCTAGATTCCAATTGCCAACAAAATTACAGTTTGGATCTTTAATGCTATTAGGTACTTGATTGCACAAGAGAGAATTATTCCAGCAGTTTGTGGAAACTGGACCATTTTTAAATGTTGTGTTCTGTTGACTCAAAACGTGCTTCTCCGATTTAGAACTGTCATTGACTACGCAGCATTTCTCAAGAGCTTTGCAAAGCTCTCTCCAACCTTGATTGTTTCTTCCTGCAGGGAAGAGAGAGTGGTGAAGAAAGCCTTTAGAATCCGGTATGGATAGTTTTAGAAATTCTCCTCCACTTTTTTTTTCTCTAGAAAGAGTAAACCATTCAGATTTCTCTTAGAAGTACCAAGAGTATTGCACAAAATCTCTTTGGAGAATTTCATAAAACTTTTGAATTAACCAAACCCCCCCTTCTCTCGTAAAGGAATTAATCCATCTCTTCTCTTTACAAGTTTCCCTAATGGTGATAATATTTGAATTACCCCAAAGTTCAAATATTTGAATTGGAATATTTGCCTACTTTCAACGAGTCTATGTTGTTATCCCTGAATTGTCTTAGATCCAGGTATAGAGGTTAAGGAATGTGGGACTTTCCGAATGGTGCAATTTCTCTAGGCCTAGGCAAAGGTCTTGTCCTAATCTGTAAGCTTGTATTGTATGTCTCAAACTGTGGGCAAAATTGATACTACGTAAGTGCATATGTGTGACGCATGGGTTCGGCAAGATCTAATTTGGTTTTATTATGCAGTACAGTAAATAGGTAAATAACCCATACTGTGGTGTTTTCTGTCAATGTTGACGCATTCGAAACGTGGGAATATATTTGTAGATGAAGCCAAGCAATTGCAGTAGGCGGACAGCCAAGTAGAAAACCTAACTTAACTGAAGGTAGGAAAAATCATCTGCTGTTTAGTACATATGAAGGAAATCTAGTAAGCAAAACAACTGGAATTGAGAATAAAACTGGTGGTTTGTATAGATAAGGAAACTTGATGAGTGGATGAACAATCACATTGTTGTAAAAGGTGAACACCAAATGAAGACGACAACGATCAGAAAATGACATCCTCTCCTTTCTTTTCTGTACGATTGATTGCCGAATCAAAATTTTCTCAGGGGACCATCATCTTTTTTTTTTCTATAAAAGATCATGTGAATCTCTTTTAGATTAAAATAGAGTTAATGTGATTCTAGTTTGATTGCAATACTTACTTCCATGAGTAGTGTTATGTAAATAGGCCAATGGGGTTTTTTTTTTTCTTTTTTTTTTTTTTTTTTGCTTTTACATGCTAATCTTTGTTTATGTTTTTAATTTTCAGTTGATGAATTCGTCACTTAAAATTATCTTCATCTTGATCTGCTGCAGAAAAGAATAGTTCATTTATCTGTTTAATGACCTGGATATTGTTGAAAACGTGCCTTACTCGTTATATGATCGAAAATGATAATTTTTTCTTCCAAAGGATTGGTAGATTTAACGTTTTGACAAATAATGTTAGGGTGGAGGACAATCAGTTAGGTCCCTAGGGCATGATACAAAAGATACATCGTCTGTCTGTTCAATACGCGTTTGTCTGCTCAAACGTGCATTAATTTTAACAGTTTCTTTGGTACTTATGGCCGATGCTGACATACTCCTCTAGATTAGGTCGAAATTAAAGCTAGGGGGATGTGAGACTTGACGAATGGTGTAATGGCTCTTGGCCTACGCAGAGGTCTCGTCCAAGTCTGTAATCTTTTCTTCTGGGTCTATTGTGTGGACATTCATTGATATTATGCGAGTGGGGATGTGAGGCATCAGATGCACATGGTTCCGCAAAATGTACCTTTGTTGCATTTTGCAGTACAGTTCATAGGTTGTCTATCAAATTGACCCTCAGTAGTTGTGGCCAACATGCAATACAAAACATATATATATATATACAGTTTTGTTTTTTTGCAATGTCAGGAAAAATTAGTTCATTAGTACACAGTTCATCTAGTTAATGTATATTTTCATGCATTGAAAACGTGGGAAACATGTTTCTGTACATGATGCCAAAGCAATGGCAGTAGGCACACCATGCATTTACAGTTTTGCTTTATGGCAATGTAACGATAATATTAATTCAGTTGTACACAGTTCATCTAGTTAATGTATATTTTCATGCATTGAAAACGTGGGAAACATGTTTCTGTACATGATGCCAAAGCAATGGCAGTAGGCACACCATGCATTTACAGTTTTGCTTTATGGCAATGTCAGAAAAAATTAGTTCAGTAGTACACAGTTCATCTAGTTAATGTATATTTTCATGCATTGAAAACGTGGGAAACATGTTTCTGTACATGACGCCAAAGCAATGGCAGTAGGCACACCATGCATTTACAGTTTTGCTTTATGGCAATGTCAGGAAAAAATTAGTTCAGTTGTACACAGTTCATCTAGTTAATGTATATTTTCATGCATTGAAAACGTGGGAAACATGTTTCTGTACATGATGCCAAAGCAATGGCAGTAGGCACACCATGCTATGTCAAGAAAAAATTATCTCACCAGTACACAGTTCATCTAGTTAATGTATATTTTCATGCATTTAAAACGTGCGAAACATGTTTCTGTACATGACGCCAAAGCAATGGCAGTAGGCACACCATGTCATTTTTTATCAAGTAGAAAACCCAACTTAGCCGAAAATAGGAAAACTCATGTGTGTAAGGAAATCAAGTAAAAACCAACTGAAAATTGAGAAAAAGATTGGCTTCTCTCGATAAGGAAACTCGATCAATGGACGACCAACCACATTGTTGTAAAAGTTGAACATAACAACGATCAGAACACGGCTTTTCTCTTTCTTTTCTTTATGATTAATTGCCGAGAATAGAAATTGAATCGTCAGTCGCAGGGGACCATTATTTTTGTCGGGCGCTGTCGGAGGTACTACGCACCCAACGACATGGCCATTGAGTACAATGGGGATAACCATACCATCTTATCAGTTGTACCATGGGAAACCTTTGTCTTATGAGACTTTTCCAACAAAATTAAGAGGCTAGAAAGAGACCCCTGCTTAGGTATGATGGGGCAACCTCACCTTTTAGACTGTAGGGGTCATTTTACACTCAATGTGATAAGCAACCATCTTTTTCTGGATTAAAGAGAGAAATATATTAATATGGTAAGTAACTATCTTACTGCACAAGATGAGATGGGGGATCTCTTCATAGTCATAAGAAACACATGCAAGATGACTTCACCAAATATCAGTGACAACTTATTAAGAAGAGGCTGACAAATTCATGATAGCGCCTACTGCAACTCAGTTCAAGAGGACATCAGACACATTTTACTGCATTGCCATTTCGTCAAAGGAGTATGGGATTACTTTCCCATTCCTATGGATGCAGGTTGGTCTCACAAAGACAACATTCAAGAGCAATTCAAAGAATGGCACACTAACAACTGTAGAAATCTGGCTAAAAAAGTTCGGTATATATGTTGGACCATTTGGGGGGAAAGAATTCGAAGAGTAATGACCAAAAAGAGAGGAAGAAACAAGGAAATGATCATAATTGAGATAAAAAGATTACTTTTCGATCCAATGGGATCTCTGCACTCATGGTTCAAATTTACTACATTTACTGATTTCATTATAAATTGGAAGGCTGTTCTTGGTATCGTAATACCTTAGAACTGGTCTGCCTTTAGTTTTGTAAGGCTGGATCTCCAGCTCTTTTTTCATTTGCCCTTTTTCTTGGTATCTTTGCCCTTTTTCTTCAAAAAATAAAAAAAAATAAACAGACTTCACCAAATATGTCTGCCAAACAGTTTGTTGGTTTGTTTGTTTTTTCGCTATAGAAAACGAAGAAATGCAGAAGCACACTACACTGCTACCACTGGACACAAACAACTGAACAAGAAAAGAGAAGCAAAATGGAGCTAGAATTTTTGCCGACTCTAAATCTCCCGGTGTCATTGTCTCTCGGAACAATCGCAAGTCCTGACCACTTGGCCTCTAGATTGGTACCCCTGCTAGTACTGGTATCCCCTAATCTTGATATTGTTACAACGTGAGGAAGAAAACACAAACATGGTTCTAAGATCCATGTGTACCACAGCAGTGCCATTTTGTTTTCCATGTGTTCACACATGCCATTGAAAACTCTAAAATAAGAAAAATTCCAAAAATAATGAATGATTGAAAAACAAAATCTGTTTATTTGCAGGAATCTTTGCTTGTTGGGGACTTTTGAAGTTAAATTCTAGTGAAACTTGCAGAAGACAAAATCTCAAATTTAAAAAGAATGGTGCACATGTCTTGAACTTCACATGCAAATTCACTCTGAGATATCCATTCATTCAATGCTCTATAAAAAATATTGACAATTCGTAAAGGCTTCATAAATGTGTATTGGTTCTTGAAAACGGTCATAATTCATACATTTGCAAGAGATCAGAAAATTTGGCAAATATTGACAGATTCTCTGCCATGTGAAATACACTACCATTAAGTGGCAGTAGCTCAAGATGCATGGAGATCAGCCAAACAAGCTACTCGAAAAAAATTGAGCATGCAGTAGTTAAGATTCTAAGCCAAGTGCACGTTTATCTTCAAAAGCTACAAGAAGTATAATCTTCTTCTTCTTTTTTTTTGTTTTTTTTTTCCTTTTGATCAGAAGAGAGAATAAATTAGATTGAAGAGAATGTACAAAGTCTGTCAGAGGTAGAAAGAAAAAAGAGAAAAACCAAGCTATGTTGTAAAAGGCGCTAGGCAAGGCGAGGCGCCAAGCCCAGCGCCTTTGGCGTCCCAGGCGAGGGCCTTTTTTTTTAGAAAAAAACAGAATTTGGTATTATTTGGCGCCTGGGTGCCTTTTTTTTGCCAGGCGCCAGCCTTGCGCCTAGTGCGCCTTAAGCGCCAAAGGCGCTCGCCTTTTAAAACATAGAAACCAAGATTACATACCAATCATTTATCATTGGACTAGTAAGATTACATAAATCATTTTTCTACTCTCTTCCCATCTGCTACAGCCCATAAGAGAATCGAAGTTTTGGCTTCATATCCCAGATCGCACCATCTGTTTTAAAGGTACGATTATCATCAAAAATTCTGCTGTCGCGTTCCTTCCACAAAGTCCAAAAAACTGCAGCTGGAATTAAGCTCCATAGATAATTACCATTGCTTGAGTTACAAGAAGTATAATCACGCCCACTTTGTCCGAAGTGGGGCATGGACAACTGCCACCACTTTGTCCGAAGGCCGAACATACCCTTGCAGGAGCTATGTCATTCTCTAGAACGTATAAGAAGTGTCACCCTACGTATCCTCGATGACTCGATCCCCACCCACTAGAATACCTTTAAAATTGAGCTAGTCATGAATCCATGTTTTCATTGAGGTCGTACAAGGTCATAAATAATAATGTAGAAACTTTTGGTAGTTGTTCGACCAAATCACCTTTTTTTCCTGATCGATAAAGAAAAATATGTCACATGGCTTCGCCCACGACCAAGTGACCTTTTATGTCCTAATCCCTTCACTACCATTAACAAAAGGTTGATTTCGGTGAGCTAAAATGTTCCAATTATGTGTATATATATATATATATATATATATATATATTCGTGTGCGATTCTCTCTATCTTCTTCAAGGTTGTCAGACGGACTCACACATTTCTTCTTATCCAGATAATACTGAATGCTATGGCATCCGTACAAAGTGATCACTCTATAACAGGTACAAACTGATCAATCTATAGCAGACGGGGGCCTTGCCTATCCTCAGTTGTGTACCCAAGAAACCAAGCTGAAATCTAGTACGTCGGTAATATCTGTTCACTTCAGTCTATAGTGTGGGCAGCGCAGGACTCAGGTGATTTACTCGACTACTCCCGCTAGGGAGGTTTCATACTGGACCACGCGAACACTGCTTGATATGGATCACGGTCCACACAAATACCGCTAGTTACGTCTAAATGCTGTTCTGATCCGAAAAATACAATAATTTTTCAGGTTGAGTTATGAAAATTCTTACTGTATTTCAACTTTAGAAGACCTCAGTCAAGATGATATGAATCTTTTTAGATGAAAACAGAGTTATTGCAGTAATAATGACAGAATAACTGTATAAAAAAAACATACATCTTTTATGCTTATCTTTGTTTATGTGTTGGTGAATTTCGTCATTGCATATGTAATCTTCATTCATCTTGATGCGTTGTAAAGAAAAGAAAAAAGAGTTCCCATATCTGTTAAATTTAATGAGCCACAAAAATTTGGAATATATATACAGTCATTATAAAATGATTAGGGGTTTGAATTGTACTCGGGGAAGCACATTTTTGTTGGTTATCATTTCACTGTCGTCTGTAAGGAATCTAAGGATAGGATTTGATAAAATTGATTGACATTAAAACAGTTAGAATTGTGTTTCTTTGGTATCTATTTGTCCACCTTTCTTTAGATGTTACTAGTAAGGACACATGTGCGATGCACATGCTTGAGTTTTACTTATCCAACAATACTAAATTTGAAAGTCATGAAAAAAAATTCCTAGAACAAAAAATTACTATTCTTATTTGTATTCGTTACATAGATAATTGAAAGAGCTTTTCAAGTATATAAATTTTACAAATATCCGGTGTATATTTTGAAAGATATTAAGTTTTAAAATTATTGATATATATATTTAAAATAATGGTATTAATGTAAATATGTAATAAATGAGGACAACTAAGTAATTTAGGGAATTTCCTACCAAAAATAGCTCTTTTCTTTATATTAGTATAAGATATGTGGCGAACATATGTTATACGCTTTGTAATGGATGATGATGATTTTTTCGGGGGCCAACTTAAGTTTTGACAAATAAGGTTAGAGTTGTAGTGGAATTAAGGGCCAAATAACTTCAGGTTACCGAATAATGTGAGATTATTTTCAACGCCCTATAATTTGTTGCCACGTTAGTCATGTACATGATTAATTAATTAACTTTAAAAACCTTAGTTTAAAAGGCAAGGCTACTATAGGAGTTACCAAGTTTTTTAGGAGGTTAATAAGATGGTGAATTAAGCGGTGCCACCGTGCCAGCTATTTTGTTTTATATAGATTTCCCCGATACAAATATAATAATCCCCGTACTACTCATGTAAAATGGACAATGTTGTTTGAGGCTTATTCACTACAAAAATCCTGATAGCCCAATTAATCAGTAGGGAGATATTCAGAAAGAGGAACAGCGGTTCTAGACCAATCGCCGGTTCAATCATGCGATCTGTCCCACCCTTTACAGTGGATGGAATGAGTTAGGTCAGACGAGCACGATACTATATATGGTACACTTATGTGTGTTTTATGCGCATTTGTTGGCTCCAACACTAACATGCATGTACAAGAACAGTCTTTGAGGTACTTGTTGAGGCCGACAAGTCTTGTACAAGTATATGAAGGAAAATCTAATCTTGTTGGATCTTCAAATGGAAAAATGTATGGGAATCTTATACTGCTTGGAACTCAACTCAATTATTTTGATTTCTTTTTTCTTGCTAGATAGAACATAGATTGGCCGGAAAAGACCCATCTTGACACAACTCCAGGGTTGCAATTATTTAGTAGTTAGTTCATATCTTATTGGTTGTTGTCAAGCCACATGTTAACCCACCAAGAAAAGGTGTGAATCGATATCTTGATTGGGAATTTTTCATACTTTTCAAAAGTTTATGTCATCCTTTGAACTGATTTAGATACACGTGTAACTGGCCAGGGATAATGAATACTACTGACTTGATGTATATATTCCCTCCCTCAAAAATTAAGAGTCCACTTCGACATTGTCAAAATATTAAGGAAATCTTATAAAATATCATGACTAGCCCTTAACTAACCTATTTAATGTTATATTATAGTATTATTATTTTAGGAAATATTTTAAGAAAATAAAAGCAAAGTTATATTGTTCTTATTATGGAATCAACAATTTAAGAAATATTTTTTCCTCCATTTGATTTTGGTTTCCCGTAGTAAAACTTTAAAAGTTTTCGGAATTTTTATTTGAGAGGGAAAAAGAATTGAAAATTAAAATTGTAGATTATTTCCTCTTTAGATATACTCGACCATGGAAATTTGAGATTTTGTCATAATTATTTTATTATGCTTATAAAAAGAAGATGTTTCTTACTCCGGAGAAACTAGATAGATAGTCTAGCTTATGTTCTTCCATGGTGTTTCAAATAAAATAGATTAAAAGATTAATACAAATGAAAAGGTTATGTAAGAATAAGTAGAAGTTTTATGAGGAATTTTATAATCCATAAATATTTTTATATAAAAAGGAATGAAAATTAATCCAAAGATATTGAGTAAGGCTTTTTCCTTATATATGGTGATATTATTTAAGATGTTGATATTAAAAATGATTTTATGATTATTAAAAATAAAGGGTATATTTGATAGTTTAAGAGAAAACTATGTCTATAAACAGAGCGGACAGATAAAAAAGGACAAAGGGAGTAATAAATAATTAAATGTTGATTTATTTATTTTGCCGTAATTATAAATATGTTAAAATTGATTATGAACTGAAACGATCTCCAAATTCAGGTAATAGATTTTGGTATGTTTTTTATGTTTGGATATGTCTTTATGCTTGGGTGGTAAGTTTGTCCATCTTTGTGTTTGGGTGGTTGACTCGTTAGTTAACTAGGTCGTCGAGTCAAACTGTTAGGATTGTTAACAGCTGTCAGTTCTATTATTACAAGTTGGCCATCGCAACAGTTAAGATCAGTAAATTAAGGCTGGGTTTGGTAATGCATTTATTTTTCCAAAAGCACCTTAAAAAATCTCTATTTTTTTTAAAATTGGTGTTTGGTAAAAAAAAAATCAAAGTGCTTTTTATCCAAAGCACTTCCCAAATTCCTCAATTTTTAAAAGCTGGGAAGGAGGAGCTTTTAGGAGCTTTTACCAAAACTGTTAGTGGACCTCGTTGACTAACGAATCAACAACCCAAACACCAAAATGGACAAATTTGGGACCAAAACTCAAAGACATACCAAAAAATACGACTCAAACACTAATTTGCTCTATAGTATTAAAAATCGGATTTAGTGGTTTCAGTTTGTAGTTTAAAACCGTATTAAACTATACCATGGGACGGACAACTCTACCAAAGTTAGATTCCAAATTAGTCGAAATCTACGGATTAGCTTCTTCTATGTTTTATATATCTGGTTATTTTCAAAACAAAAAAAAAAAACAAAAAAACCATACGGTGGGCAGCTACGAACAGCGGAATGAGAATATCTAATGCATATTTACTACACAGGATGCCTGTAACATCCAACAAGGAAACAGCATTAGAGCCTTGATTGGTCAAAAGGTTTATGTACAAGCGAGACATGGGGATGTGCACATGGTCTGGTTAGAAGTAGTTACTGATTGCATTTTTTAGCACAGTGAGTGGATAAAATGGACCCCAAAATAAATTGGCCGACATGCAGTAACACATACAGTTATGAACTTTGTGGTTCTCAGCAAAGCCCGTAAAGTGTAAACAAGATATAGCTCAGCACCGAAGATGCTAGCCTTCCCCAACCATTTCTACGGTGACGTGTCATGCAGATAGTGGTGTGATGCCATACAAAAGGGTCCTTTGTTAATTCCAATCCAAGGATTCAAGGGCTAAGACAAAAGGGCCCCTGTCAATTCCAATCCAAGAGTTCAAGGGCTAAGATCATTGCCACCTAACGGGAAAGGAAGTGGGGGAAGGGAGTGGGGAAGGGTAGCAACTTCGGCTCAACAGTGTACAACTCTGATCTAGTTGATGTCAATTTTCACACTTACTGTAGAGATAATAAAAGCAATAGCAATAGCCGGAGTGTCAGATACGGCGTCATCGAGTAGAAATCTCTTACGCCCGCAGAAATTATTTTTTTTCTGGCCAAACTCTTTTTTCTCAGGCCTCAGAAGCTAACTTTTAACTTCATACGGGGAGGAAAAATCATGTGTTTTCTAGTAAAATATTTGATATTAAGGAAAGGACTAGTCTGTCAAGATCAGGGAACTTGGTGAAATGAATGAGCGAACAACCACATTGTTGTAAAGGTGAACTTGAGATGAATGATCGCAATATCAAGAAAATGACTTCTCGATCGAGCACATGTCGACAGCATGAAGCCAAATCTTTTACGTTTCGGCGAGGGACCATAATTTTTGTCGGGCGCTGTCTGAGGTACACAATTGACATGGCCCTTAGGGTGCCATGAATTAGTGGATAACCATACCTTGCCTGTCTTGGTTACCTTTTAGATTTATGAGATTACAAGCCAGCTACAGTAAGGGGATAACATTGCCTTTTTTTTTTTGTTGTAAACTAGGTCATGTTGTATGCGAAAGGAGATGAGTAATTATCCAAGGTGACAGATATTACTTTTACCAAGTCATATACAATTTTACATCCATTTATGCGAAAAGTGAAGAACGACTTTACCAACAGGTGGTTGTTGGTAATTCGATTGGATACTGAACTTTTCCAATGAGACCTTAAACAGGCATAGTAACATATCAGTGAACTTCGAAGGTACCCCACCACCAAAACTAACATCGATGTAGCACACATTTCACGTCGCAGGGTTGTGTTTGTTCTTAGGACATGCACAAAGTTATAAGCAAGAGCTCACAGGAATATTCATTCGTTCAGCCGGGATTGAAGGTAGGGTTAAAATTATTAATATCGAAGGTACAAAAGAGATAAAGAATTAAAGATCCACAGTTTGTAGTAAATGCAACTTTAGGAGAGAGGTTTGTAAAAATATGTATAATTAAGTTTACGCTCCCACGTATCCTAATCCAAATCCTCCTCGTTCAGGCCTTTGGGTCGTAATTTGGAAGAGAGGGCGGAACAGTCCCAACTGCCAACTAAGAGATACCATCTCAAATTTAACACAAAATTGGTCAAAAAGACCAAAATCAACAATTCCTGGGTGAAAAAGACACTTAGGTTTTGATACTGATTAAATATATAAAAAATTAAAAAGATCTTGTTTAAATGGACAAAAATTTAAAAATAGGCGAGGATGTAACCGTTTCATCCTGTCCATTTTCAAATATTTTTTTCTTATTTTTATTTTACACAGGATGCATCCAGTTTCATCCTTGCTATTTTTTAAGTATAAGCCAGGATGAATCCAGTTTCATCCTTGCTATTTTTTTTTTGGCTATTTCACCTGCACTTTTTTTTACTCGTCCATTTGAACCGTGTTTTAAATTTTTTTGGACAAATGACCCATTTTCTCCAAATTTAAAGCTAGTTTTCCGTCCCTTTCACTTCTGCTGCTGTAAGTGCTGCTCTGCAAGCAAATTAAGCAGCTGCGTTCATTGACTCTGTAGGGATGCCGCTTACCTTTATGCTATAATCCAACGGGAGCGGGCAAACTTTAGGTCTGGGTCCAAACAGTAGTTGTCTCAAAACTGTTGAGGTGTCAGTTCCAAACAGTTAGTTGGCCTTTAATACCACCGCCTACAAGAAATAGGCCATGTGATTGCCGTTGGTCAACATGGCTGTCCTGAACACCCATGTGATAGCCAATGGTCACCCACTGGATTATGCGTGCATGCATGCTAAATATAGGTACAAATTCTGCAGAGATGGTCAGCTAGAGTTTGCCTACTAAACTCTGTGTCATTGTCTCTCAAAATATATCAATGACTCCAACTATTCGAGGCTGTTACGGCGTTACCAAATTTTACGGGAATTACCAGACCCATGAGATTGAACAGTCATTTTTACGAATTGCTGGTATCTTCTCATCGATACATCCCTAATTAATTAATTACCGAGTTTAAAAGGTGTTCTTAGCTGCATGGCTAACTTGATCAACTTAATAATAGAAGGTGTAGGAACAGAATCTCGCAACAATACTAATGCAGTTGCAGGCGCCACTTTTGTTCCTCCCTATCTGGTTCCTTATCCGGGTCACGTGTTGGTTGGGGGTTTTAGCGTGCCAGTTAAACATGCGGCGTTGTACAACAAAATATGGGAGAGCTATGGACATATTGCCACAACCAAACAAATTACTAGTTAATTTGCGCTGGTTAAGCGGGTGGAGGAAGCTTTGTCTTCGATTGACAATATGTGCAACGTGACTGGTCATACGGTTTCTGAGGATGTAATCTCAAGACGGAGGTTCCATCGTGACATGTGCGTGGGCTTCGAATTCAATGTTCCTTGGTTCGTTAAAGGCTTCTCTGAGGTTGAAAAGTCGCTGGTTGATGCAGTCGAAGGTCCTTCCGCATACATAGTGAAGAAGCAGGAAGCGGAATTCAAGAAGATGTGCAGGCAGTTGAAGTTGAAGAGGGCGTCTCTCCAGAGTACAAAGGAGGCCTTTGCTAAGAGGAGCAAGCCGCTGCTGAAAAACTTTCCTTGAATACATTTCTGTCTTTTGAACCTCTTATCTTAGGTTTTTTTTTTTTTTTTTTGAGGCAAATGAGACGCCTAGTTTATGGTTTTTGATTTTCTGGTTTTCTTGGGTTGATAGATAAATGTTACCGTGACGATTTTGGATTATCTTTTTGGAACGAAATGTTTAGGAATTGATTGTTTTGATTATGATTGCAAGTGATGCAAACATTCCAGGAAAACCTTAGAACCGTGTATTGGTAGATGACATGGGGTAAAGCGTAACATGGCTAGCGATTTTATCATTCCCGTGAAAACTTGAAATATTAAACCATGTATCTTGCCTAGGTAAGACTTACTCGGTTTTAGGTCTCCTGATGAAAAGTGAACCTTCCGGTGTAAGATCGAGTTTTATAGGAAACACCGCCGTGGAAAGTTCCCAGTCGTTACTGAGCTGTATGATAACCGAGCCGTTGATCCTTGGGCGGATCGTCCGCTTCTATCCTCTGGGAAGTCCCAAGTCATCCCTTGTCGTGTCATGACTGATAATCGAGTCGTCGGGTAACCGAGTCGGAGTGGATCGTCTTCCTCTACCATCTTGACGCCTGGGTCAAAGGACGAGATCGACGGTCGAAAATTGACATTGTAACCGAAAGATCGAACCTCCCACTGTGGTCGCCAATTGTTTGTAGGTGAAAATGGTTTCTGCTGATTTCGGTAATTTTGGGTGTACGGGTGAGAAACAATTTAAACCCTAAACAATGTACTGCAAGGGAGTACTTTAGATTCGAGAGATCAATCTATACAAGTCCGGCCTAAACCAAGAAATGGCCGTTCCAGACTTGCTTCGGTCACAAAGTGGAGGAGAATGGGTTGGTTTTGGGGAGGGAATCAAAGAAAGGTGTTGAGACCAGAATAGTTCTGGGAGAGTAGTTGTGTTACTACGACTTGTATCAGAAAAGTGGGAAGGCTAACAAATGGTAAGCTAGCAGGTATTTTCTGAGTGTTGTGTATTCCCGAATGAACTTGTTGTTTTGTGGAAATAGGTAAGACCTATTTATACAAGTCGAAGTGAAACGTACCCTGGTCTCATTAAGGAATGGAAAAATGGGTAAGTAAATGGGAGGAGGTGGTAACCCTATGCATGGAATTTGATGTTCCATAAAATCATTAACACATGGAATTGATGTTCCATAAAAACATTAACATATGGAATAGATGTCCCATGAACGTTTCACTTTTAACTCCCTATATTTACTAACTGCCTCACCCATATGACACTTCCTTATGACGGGCGTAGTGTAAGCCGCACGCTGTAAACCGCCAAACCAATACCCAAAGAGGATCCCCCAGTTTGTGATATGTGTTGATGTCTCGAATGTTTTGTAGAAAACATGTAGCATATGGTTGTTGCATGGCAAGTCGAGCTTGGGAGACTTGGTAGCTTGGTGACCTTCGACGGTCGAGATTTTGTATCTTTAGAGGAAAGGTAGCCGTTGATCTTTGCACGCTTTCATTCATTGGTGGCCGCATAGGGAAGGCCACCATGGTGGCGCGGCTAGGTTAGCATGCCATTGGCATGGCATGGTGGCGCGGCTAGGTTGGCATGCCATTAGCGTGGCATGGAGGCGCGGCTAGGTTGGCATGCCGTTGGCATGGCATGGCGTGGCCAAGCTTAGGTTTTCTGGCCAAAGGTCACCATGCGTCGTCTGGTAACCTTGGATGGCTAGGATTTGCTCCTGGGATTGAAGGGGGATCGTCGATCGTCGCACGCCTTCGTTTTGGTAGCCGCGTAGGGAAGGCCAGCGTGGTGGCGCGGCTAGGTTGGCATGTCGTTGGCATGGCGTGGTTTGGCGTGGCCAAACTTAGGTTTTCGGGCTAAGGGTTACCATGCGTCGTCTGGTAACCTTGGAGAGCTAGGATTTGCTCCTGGTATTGAAGGGGGACCGTCGATTATCGCACGCCTTCGTTTTGGTAGCCGCGTAGGGAAGGCCAGCATGGTGGCGCGGCTAGGTGCGTTTGGCATGTGGGGCCAAGGGTTTGGTAAGCCATTGGCACATGGGGCGGCTAGCATGGCTAGGTGCGGTTTGGCTTGGCATGTGGGGCCAAGGGTTAGGCAAGCGGTTGGCACATGGTGCGGCTAGCATGGCTAGGTGCGGTTTGGCTTGGCATGTGGGGCCAAGGGTTTGGTAAGCCGTTGGCACATGGGGCGGCTAGCATGGCTAGGTGCGGTTTGGCTTGGCATGTGGGGCCAAGGGTTTGGCAAGCCGTTGGCACATGGTGCGGCTAGCATGGCTTGGTGCGGTTTGGCTTGGCATGTGAGGCCAAGGGTTTTCCATGGGCGCATGGCGTGGCTAGCTTGGCTAGGTACGGTTTGGCTTGGCATGTGGGGCCAAGGGTTTACCATATGGGCGCATGGCGTGGCTAGCTTGGCTAGGTGCGGTTTGGCTTGTCATGTGGGGCCAAGGTTCTGCGTGACCAATCTAGGTTCATGACCAAGCTAGGGCTTTGAGCCAAAGGTCATTTGATAACCTCAGACGGCTAGGATTTGTTTTTGGGATTGAAGGGCGACCGTTGATTGTCGCACGCCTTCGTTTTGGTAGCCGCGTAGGGAAGGCCAGCAAGGTGGCGCGGCTAGGTTGGCATGGGGCCATGGTGATCGAATTTTAGATAGTGGTAAAGGTTGTCGTTCACTCGGACTTTGTTGAAATTGATTTTAGGCTTAAATAAATAAAAATAAATAAAAATAAGAAAACATATATACAAAATAGTAGCAAGATGGATAGGTACTGGGACTCGGGATTTGACTGCCTTTCATATACATGGGTTTTAGAAATTAATCCTTGACATTATAGCTCCAAACACAAGAAATATTAACTCTATTCTTTGCCAAAGTAGATTTCATAAAACATTAGTTGTAAGTTGTGAGTATGACGCATCAAAAGTAATTAAAACTAAGCATGCGACATCAAACAAAATAACAAATAATTAATAGAAATCATAATTCATTAAAAATCAATGCAAATAGTGATTATGGAATTAATTAAATTTACCACATAACGAAATTCAGCTTCGTCCGTCGTCCCAGAGATGGGTTCTAGATCCTCATGGTGAAAACACGCTCAAAATAATAACTCATGGCTCAAAAGGTGTTTTTATTGAAGAAATAATACACACAGGAATTTGTAACGCTGTATTGGCGTCACAGAAGTCACTGTTACTAAAATTGTTGCAAAACTTAAGATAATAGTTACTAATGGACTGTTACTGAACATATTGAATATAAGACTCTAAATACGACTGTTCTCTGCAGCTATATGTTCTTCAGCTTAAGGTTCTTGAGAACGACACTTCTGATGTGTCGTCTGCAACTACTTCTTCATGCTTCTGCTGCAACTCCTCCTGCAGCGTGATTCTTCAACCTCGGACTACCCCTAACTCTCCATCCCCCTGTTATGGTACTAATTCAACCTATTTAAACCCGAAAGATGCATCGAATCTCCTTCATAACTTCAAAATATCCTCTCTTTATTATTTTTATTCTCACGGCAATATTTTCCATTTCTTTGATCTTCCACGCGTTATCAGCTGTCAAACATTCCTTATTTATCTTCTTCATGCATCTCTGTGTAGTGCAAAACACTCCAAACTGATGCATTACACGCCTCAAACTCGTGCCAAATTCCCTTCAACCCGTGAAAGCTTGTGTCCACTGTTTTGGATTGAAACACGTTATTCAGCCAAATTTTGTCCAAACAAACACCCATACCAACATTCTATAGTCATATCGCGTCTACCCATGAAGTTTCAGCGATTGAGTCTACCTCTAACCCATCCAAAATCCGATTGACAAATCTGCCAGGAGTGAAACTCGTTTTCCCGCCAAAAATGAAAATTCAAATGAAGAAGATGAGATGCCCCCTATCCTGAACTGTGGTGTGAATAGCATCTGGGTGCCCCTTAGCAATTGAGGTGCCCCTTATCCAATGTGTGAGTCCGCTTAGCAAATGTCCTCCGGGGATCTAAAAAGCACTTTTTGAGCAACTTTTTCCACACAAGTGTATTTCTCCAAAAACACCTACACAAACATAAAAAACCATAATAAGTACAAAATCAAGCACTAACAATAGAGACACTTAGGACAATTCAGACACAAAAATGTGTCTATCAAATACCCCCAAACTTTTGCTAGTCCTCGAGCAAATCTAATCTAGAAAATAAAAATTCTAACTCACTAGGTGGCCCTAGTGACCGAGTTAATCTCGGGAGGGTTTACCAGAGGTGTACCCACAAAACCATTATACTCCAGACCCTAGCTATCTATGCAGAACCTTGGAATGCACTAAAGAATCTCCTTGGTTGGCATACTTATTGACTACAGGAGGAAGTACCCTGATGTGAAATTCCAATTGATGTACACGAGTTTGCACTCAAGCATACTAAAATTCATATATAAGTGACAGAGCTCTGCTCAGATAGTTTCTGTACATCATAACCGGAGTCGACCAATCACATGGAAAGATTAAGAAGGTGGATGTAGAGAAAAACGTACATGGTTTTGATGTTGACTAAGGTGAACGGTGTTTCTCATATCTGTCTGAAGGCCTCTGCCAAGGTGAACCTATCCTAATGGACAGAGATACCGGTCTGACTAATATCAACAAGCTGGCATATACAAGGGGACCAGCGGTCGATAATCCTAACTCTAGGTCAACACAACTGGCATATACAAGGGCACCAGTGGTCGACTTTATTGAATTTATTCCGATTAGTCTGATGGTCTGGTCTCATTTTTTTTTTTTTTTTTTTTGTTTTTTTTTTTGTACCTCAATCACTCTATTTCACCCTAGCAATGGTAACAACTTGATTAGTGGGCCCCACCAAATCACTTAGAAACATATTTAAAAATAAATAAATAAAACAGAAGTGAAAAGGATTCAATGAGATATGGAGAAACTACCATGTTTTTTTTTCTAACACCTGAGCTCTGTGCTTTTATGAATAGACTCTTTAGAAGTTTCCATCTAATCAGATTGGTTCCTCAACTCCTACAACTAAGATGCTTCCATCCACTTAGATTGGTTAGTGCCATCCTTAATAAGCATAAATTTCTAGGCTCTGGAGTTTATTTATTGCAACTAAAAAGTTTCTCCCATACCCTCAAACTTAAATCTAACATTGTCCTCAATGTTCTAAAGATGAAATTAAAAACATGAACAAGGAGAAACTGTTACCATTTAAAGCAAAAGAGATAAGGAAAGATATTACCGTGTCGCATGAATATTGGGTTACCTCCCAAGAAGTGCTAAGTTTAAAGTCTTCAGCCAGAAAATGGAAGAGATTAGTTACCTCGAAGAATCATATAGCAGCAGCCGGAATAACTGCGGGTCATCTGGATCAAAAAGTGCTGACCACAAGAAGAGGAAACTGCAACAGACCAGGAAGATATCCAACACACCCTTATCTTTTTTTTTTTAAGACAACTACATCTAGTTGTGGTTCGGGTTCAGGCTCTGTAAAAGGGTCTAGATAAAAAGTTTTCATCGGCTGGATTTCCTCAAAGGCAGTATCCTGAAGATCAGTTTCAAGAGTCTGGAAATACTCAATTAAGAACTTAGAAGCACATAACAATAACCTGAATAACTGGGGATCCTCTAAGTCAATCAGACTTGACTCACACAGTTGACCACAGTAGTGGTCATTCTTAAGCAAATGTGTCGACCCTAATCTCCTAAAGTAAATAGATTTAGTCTCAAAACTTAATAATTGACACATCTGAAACTTATACGTTCCCACAATTGGAAGGAAGGTTTTTGGTGGGAAAACAAAGTCAATTGTGGTATCATAGCCTGGGTTAACCACATCAACCAGAGGATGGGTTTCTAACAACTGAACTTCTTTATGGACACAAATAGGTTCAGGAAAAAGTGTATGAAGCTAATCTTTTAGAATTGTTGAGGCACATATGTCAAGTCCCAAGTTAGGGACCTTTCTAACAGTTAAAGAACATGGAGAATGATAATCACCCCCAAACTTAGAGTTTTCAGTGTCTCTAGAAAGACTAGTCACAACTTCCCTAATTTCAAGGTTATCTGATTCCTGAAAATGGTCAATTGGTTCTTCTAAGTCAGGTTCATCCTCACTCATCTCTACAAGTTCATTTTCTTTGTCTAAGACTATTGTTTCTAAATCGCTAGACTCAAAATAAACTCGCTCCTCTAAACCTTCGTTGGCTTCGTGAAAGGAAATACTACATCGTCTAAAACAGGGATATTTCTAGTCAAACCCTCGTCCTTTTGAATAGGTGAATAATTATTAAAATTATTTGGATTTGTACTAGAATTAACATTATCATTATAAAGCTCGTTGGGAGTAACAAATTCCTCATCACTATGCCTACATATTTTAGATTCTTCATCAATATTATCCTCATCACAATTATCATTATAATAACATGAAAATGATCGAACCTCATCCAAACAAGTAGTGTTACCAATTCTAACCTCGTCATCCTGATTATAAGAATTGTCCTCATTTTCACGGGTGATATTGGAACGAATGTATTGGCAATCAAGAGTAATTCGAGCAATTCTTTCTTCCGTCTCTAACTCTAACCTACGTGTTGTCTCAGCAAACTCACGTGTTGACTCAGTTAACTTACACGTTGACTCAAGTATCTTACTTGCTTCATCTAGAGAAGAGGAATTATAGGAATTTTGCTCGTATGACCGGTATTCATGTGAATAGTAATTGGGCTCACCATGGTATGAGCCATAATCTTCAAAAGGTTGGCGTTCCCAACCACTATTCACACTCTGGTCATAAAAAGAGTGTTGTCCATATTGTTCAGTTGGATATTCATTTTCATTGTGATGGCTATTATAATAACAGTTTGACATCCTAACTGCAAGGGAATTCTACACAAGCACAAACAAGGATGACTCGACCACAACAAACCTACTAATTTCTAGCAAACAAAAAGCATGATGGCTCCACTTAGATTGTTTCTAGACCAGCTTCTAATCCTTCGAAAGGGAATTCGTTACAATGTAAGCAGACCCCTCTGGAATCAATCTGAGTTAAAGTAAGCTAAATAGAGATGAGGGAAGCTCGATGGAGCTTTGATACCCAAGGCCTCACCATATTACAAGGCGGCGCAGTCACGCATTCAACTCACAGAAACCGTCATGAACTTCGAAGTATGCTTAAAATAGTAACCAATATTTTTCGAATGACTTTCCTATTAAGATCGTTACCCTATCGGTCTTGTTCTAATCAGTATTTTCAGCTTGGGTACGCGTTTGGTATCGTTTCCTAAGGCGGGAAAGAAGAGAACGGTGATGAAATCCGAACCCTTATCTTGTATGGTCAGGCCTTGCCCTTTACTAGGAAATTAAAGCAGCCGTTTTCAATACATCAACATATATGCATACAAAATCATCCAAGAAAACCCGCCGACGACAGGATTCGCGGGTGTTTAGAATTCTTACCTCCCGTTCCAGACGGGGGATGAACCGTTGAATTCGACTCGGGCCACTGACTCCTATGTCAGTGTACGAACTCGAGGGGTCGAGACAGTATCGTAAATGTCGTCCTTCCCTGTGCAGTTTATATTTAAACTAACCCTTCCTTAGGGTTTTAAAAAAAAAACTAAAGTCCAATGTCCAATGTCCAAAAATAAAAATAAGAAAAAGTCCAAAAATAAAAGCCTATTTACAGTTTCTAAAAATAATAATAAAAAAAATCTAATAAAAATAAATTAAGTATATACAAAAATATTATTCTTTCACTACAAAATAAATGATTTTTAGTCACGGCCCAATTGCCACGGATTTGAATATCCGTGGCTATTTGTTACATTTTGCCACGCTAAACAGGTAACCGTGGCAAATAGGTCGGTCATTTTCCACGGATTTATATCAACTTGCCACGCGCCTAGCTTTACACATTATAAGCCTGTCGAATGTCTTCTACTCACGACAGAGTGGGCCGTGGGTATAGCGGGCCTTTTTCTTCGGGTATAACAAATAGTGCCGTAGATATTGTTTGCCGTGAAATTATCCTGAGTCGTGCCTAGTAAAACTTTTTTTTTTCTGGTAAACATGCCTAGTAAACCTAGCAGAAGACCACGATCCCCACCTGATGAGATAACTCCCCAGTTACTCCCACCTCTCACCTCCCTTAACTCTCCTATTTCTTCGATTATGGATGTTATAGAAACAATGGGTACTTTGAAACCGTATACACAGAGAAGATTATGCTTCAGGTAAGTTGGGATTTATAAAACTAGATCTTCTAATTTTGATTTTCTGAAACTAGGGTTTTTTTATTTATGTATGAATCAACCTAATTGCCTATCGATTTCAATTCTTTTACACTACTTTAGAATTTATCTTCTTTAATTTGAATTATTTTATGATATGGGGTCAGATTTGGAAAAAGAAAATCCATCAATATCATTACTCTCTGCAGAACATCATTGATTTTATCTGCACAAGCTGGTAAGAAATCTAGTTTCTTGCTTCTTGGTTTCCTGCTGCGATTTTTATCCATTTTTAGTTTCTTTTAGATCAAAGTTCGATTTTTGTTTTGAAATTCCAGCTAACGTTCTTGCTTTATAACATCAAATATACTAGGTTTCTACTAGGTTTTTGTTTTTCACTCTATTTCTAATTCAATTGTAATTGCAAAACCCAGTATGCATGTATTTCTAGGTTAGTCAAATACTCAGAGAATTTTGGTTATACCCAGAGAATTTTGGTTTTTCAGTAAGAGATGTGCATCTGGATGTGTATTAAGTCTTCAATCTTATGAACCCAGTTATTTGAGGGTAGGTTGTTGGCTTAAATATCAGGAGTTTATGAAAATTTCTTTTTTGTTTGGTATTCTTACTCTAAGGTGGAAGATAGTGAGACCTAATATCCTTCTAAGATACTGCTCCACTTCCCGTTATAGCCTAGGCTTCAGCATTTGTTTATGTCTTCCAAAAATGCCAAGGACATGAGATGGCATAAAGAACGGCGAACTGGTACTTATGATCCAAGTAGTAAAGTGAACCATATTGATGTGTACTTGAGACCTTTGATTGAAGAACTTAAAGATCTATGGGGAGGAGGAGTTGATACTTAAAGAGATTCTTTTAGATCCAAATTTAGATTTTTGTTTTAAAATTCCAATTAATGTCATTGTTTCCTTGTTCATGTGATAAGTCATTGTTGCATTCTATGAATCACATAATAATTTTCATCTTGAATTATTTTTGTTTTAAAATTCCAGTTAATGTCATTGTTTCCTTGTTCATGTGATAAGTCAGTGTTGCTTTCTATGAATCACAGAATAGTTTTCATCTTGAATGCATATTTGGTGAAAAAATGTCAGATTTGGTCACTAAGTATATCTATTGTTATGCATTAACAATGATTTTGATGCTTTGTAAATCGAGCTATTTGATTATTTGATTTAATTATTGAAATTATATTTTAGTATCTGATCCTGGTTTCCTATCGTCTATGGGTTTAAATTGACAATCTTGTTCCGCGTACGTATTCTGCATTTTCGACCGCTAGGGCTTGTAGCACCTAATTTAGCTGGCCGCTACAACTTCTCAATTTCTCATGGTACCGATTTTCAAAACCCCACCAAGTTTTGTATCTTGTTGTCTCATCATATTTTCATGTTGACACGTCTCTTATAAAAAGAGAAGTTTCCTTAAACAAAACTAGCTTTCTTTAGCTTCATTTGAACCAAAGCTACTGCATATTGACTACAATTTTAAGTGGCTTTGATTTTGTACACATTCTTTTTAGTACTGGGATGCTTATGGTTTGATTACTTGACATCTTGATCTTTAAATTACTGATCACCTTTAATTTTTTTGTTTCTTAAGTTTGTTTGACCTTTGCGTGTCGTGCTTGCTTTTATTATGCTCTTTGCATTCTTGACACAACATGAACATTTGGTATCCAGATAAAATATAACCCACTAATGCTAGGTTGTAAAATCCGTTGAATAGTGATCTTGACATTTCCATAAGCTACTCATAAATAAAAGATGATGTTGGTTGTCTTAACCAGAAGTTGAACAGCGTTTCTTTATTCTTATAGCACAAAGTTAATTTTCTTAACTTCTATTTCTTCATGGTCGTTAAGTTTTGATATACTGGTGAAAGTTTCAGCATACTAAGATGTGATCACCCGGTATAGGAATTTCACACGTGATATATTTAATTTAAACGTGTTCATGAGAAGATGTATGCCTTGAAATGACATTAAAATGAAATGGCACTCTACGTAGGTGAGATGGTTACATATAACAGTGGTATTATGTACAATGTTAAACCTGGAATTATAAGTCTGTAACTGTAACATGTTGTGTTGTTGACCACAAGTTTCTCAAGCTAATGTGAAATTATCCTTCTGTGTTATTGACTTGTTGCCATTTTGATGTGATAAATCATTGTGTTGTCTTGTTGATGTGATAAGTCATTTTTATTGACCGGTTGCCTTGTTAGTTGTTCACCATATTGAAGGGGAGGAGAGCATGTTAGTCCAAATACAAGAATCGCTTAGAATTGTTTTCAAATTTGACCCATTCTGCTCATCTTCACTAGCAGGAAAAGAAACTTAATGTTTTCTATCTCTACAAGTGAAGTTCGGCCAAGTAGAAGAGGGCACTTGTTGATTATTAGGGTGCTCAAGTTGGTTCTTACTTGGTAAGTTCTCTTTCACGATCTCATTAGTATTAATTTTTGTTTGTGCATTTGTTCTAAAAATTACTCCATATAAGGTTTTGAGTTCCAGCTGCAAATGTCAGGTCTTCTTGGATTTCACTCATTCTTCCAAGTGGTTATGGTTGTTGCCGCTACTTTGATGTTGCACATTCAAGGTAAATGTTACATGACAATAGAATTTTTTTTGCGATTGTAGTTTTTTGTATGAGCTCGAAAACTAGTGCAGGACGGCTTCAATGGTAGTTTAGAACTTTTGGACAAGTTAAATTTTGGCTTTGCACAATTTGCAGTTTTTTATGGTAGAATGGAGGGTGAAACAATTAATGAATTTGGGTTATACAAATCCAAACTCTTTACTCATTCGTGGAATTATATTAGGGTTTAGGTTTTAGGTTCCCTTCCTGTTTAGTTACTTTGTTGTCGGCGTCGATTTCATTAGTTCGTATCATGTCACTGAGTAAGAATATGACTGTGTCCTATTTCTTATACTTCTTTTACAAATCCAAATACAACCACTTAATGCACAGTGTATTTAATGGCTTTTTTTATTGTTCTTTTTATTAATACTAGTGAAACCGCACGCGCGATGCGCCTTCCTCTTGAAACCGAAGATTGCACATTTCCAAATTTGTGCACACAAAGTTCATTTCCGATATACTAATCCAACAAATTCAAGTGTCTCTGACACTTCTATAGTTATGGTTACTGAACTTAACCATATAAAAAAAAAATGGCACGACATTGTTGTTGTGGAAGCGGTGGTGCTGAGGTGCCGGTGCTGGTTGTGGTGGCGCTTGCATAAATTTTATTGTGAATGTAAAGAAAAATTCTTGTTTTAGATGGTAACATGTAGACGTAAAACACATACAAAGCAAATATCTTCCAAATTTCATACTCTTATCCCTCCACCAAATCAAGTAAGCTAGTGGCCCAAAAAATGAACAGGAAACCAACAATCTAATGCAGCAGTATCTCACACAATTGCGTTCGATTGGAAATGTTCGAATCGACACCAACAGTAGCTTTCTTTCTACTTTAGCAGAAAACAAAGCCGCCATTGTACTCAGAAGAGAATATGTACAGTCTTAACAAAGAGACCTATCGCGATGTGCGAGCTGTTCCATTTCAAGACCCCTACAAAATATATCGCAGTGAACTTCAAATAAACTTTGATATGTGTGCTATTCCGTCTCAAGGAAAAATATATTCATAAACTTCAAATAAATTTTGAATTTTGAATACTTGATTACTAATCTATCAAAAAGATCTTTAAATATTGACACACTTGCGAATTAAGTTGGCTTTGGAGATTCATTGACAGCTTATACATACACACCCGCACCAAATATCTTAACTATCTACTTATCCATCCATACTAAATGAAGTAAGATTTTTTGTTCAATTTCATGCTTCTTCTAACTTTCAAATATTAAGTGGATGACATCCAACACAGGAAACATGTTAAGAGTATCACAGTAAACTTCGATTCGGTTACTGATGTCTCTTTTATCTCGAGCGCGAGATCAAATGATATGGTGTCAATCATCTAGTAATTCATGTCGGTATACAGAACAATATATTTCTCTAAGGAAAATTCAGGGGCATAAGGGGTTTTGGCAATGAACCCTGTAATATACATACATTAATTCTTACAATCCTCGGCCGACAGATGACTTAACATAATCTCAACAGCTAAATTCGAGTTAACACATTTCAAGAGGTAAAACAAAACAAAAGATATTTA
This sequence comes from Papaver armeniacum, assembly GCA_023531295.1. NCBI lineage: Eukaryota > Viridiplantae > Streptophyta > Magnoliopsida > Ranunculales > Papaveraceae > Papaver > Papaver armeniacum. Next base: position 884,858 of record JAJJWW010006602.1, on the reverse strand, counting down.
AAACATTTTCTTTAAGAACCCAATGTGCTAAATATGCCCGAAACATAAAGAAAGAGAAGTACGTACCTTGGAGATGGCAGGATAAAAAGCGCCATAAATTACAATCTTACACAGATTGGGATGTGGCGCAGTTCAATTTTCTATGTTCACCACCCCATGCATAAAATTGTCCATCATCTATTCCAAAACATATCAACTCCACTCCAACAAAAAGCATCTACAAAAATTCATCACGAAAACAACCATCAATAACAGTTGGAACTTGTGAATTCAAAATTTGTAGTTAAACATTTAATTTAACCATGGGAATCACATTATATAAACATAAATTCAAATTTCCATCTAAAATTCACTCTATGATGAGCAAGTTAAAACACATATTGCCCTTTCAAGCTTCAACATGGGAGAAACTAATTGGGTTTAGCAGTGTTTCAACGGAGACTCATATCAGGAGTAGTGTAAAAATGTGGAAATCATACCAAAATCTAAATTTACAGGATAAGAGGTAAAATACAAATAATTGCTAATTGTCATATGCACCATTAATCTTACCTCAAATTGTTCTTCGATCATTTTTTTTTTTAACCAAATCTGAAGTTTACAATCTTAAAAAAAGTAAATTGGTTGCATCACAAACGGTTGATGAGAGGTTGGATTTGATTCGAGTTTGTCAGTTAGAGAGCTAGGGTTTTTATTGCCACAAAGAGAGACGTAGTAATTCGATGAGAACTGAATCAATCAATCAATCAATCTGGAATTAATTCAATCGATTTACCCAATTTTGAATTTATTGTGTTAAACGTTGTTGTAGCTACAATTGGTTATAAAAAATTGATAACAGTGGTAAAGTGGAGAAGGAGGGTGGTATAGATTATCCATGGTGTTGTTGGTTTGAATTTTTTGTATGAATCTGTGTGAAACTGAAGGGTGGTGGTGGTGGTGATGATGACAATCGAAGAACTAAAACTAAAGGAGTGGTGGTGACAATGGTAGAGGAACCTGGAGAGGAGAGGAGAGAAACGATGAGTTTGTAAAACAAAACAAAGATTCTGTTATTGACCCTCGTGTTTACCAAAATCTACGGAAATACGATGATCGCCCAAGTTTAAACTCAAAAACACGGAGGGGCATATGTGGAATAAAAGATCAACGACATACATCACATTCCGTGTTTTAAATGTCATCTAATCCAACGAACTATATTAAAAGTTCACACGGAAAGTTGGAGGTCGTACGAAAATTCACAGTTTTCTTTATTATAGTAAGATCTTTTATATATTTATTAGGTCGAAAGTTAGAGAGTGAGTATAATAGTGCTATATGGCATGCAATTTTAGAATTTTGAATCAGTCCTTGGCTCATAATTGCGTTTTACTGTGCCTTGTTTAATACATGTGGTTTTGAAGCTCAGTACTATAAACTTGCAAAGCACAAAACTAATAAGGTTTTTAGAGTTTTATTTCTCAGTACTAATCAATTCTATTAATTAACATGAATTTCGTATTGTACAAGATTAGTAGCTTGTATGCATGACTAATACTTACCTTTTACTTAGATATGGAAGTTTCACTAGCTTCATCATCAATAAATTTCTGTATCTTATTTGTGGCTAGCTACTATGTTATAATCTTGTACCCAAAGGATTAGATCTACAAAATATGAGGCTGCATAAACTTATTACTTCTTTAGTGTTCATATCGCATGTTTGGGTAACGTTAGAAGCTTAATGTCTGAGCTTAATTATTTTGTTCGGTAGGATAGGACCCCAGGTCAGTGGTTAATATTGAGAAGTAAAAATGATGAAATTATTTGAGTTGCTCGCTAACGTATTTATAACTTTTCCTTCTCGTCAAATTAAATCTTTATATATATTTTATAAAGAAATCTAGTGATTGGTACTAATTCAAGTTTTTTCAATGATGCGGGGATAGTTAAGAAATCGACATGGAAGAAGAACGTCTTGAGATGAAGAAAATCGGATGAGATCACACAAAAAAATATATACCCTTTTGCTACTTGTTTGTTGGTCGGGTATGTATTAGCATATCCATAGATATTTTTGCAAAGATTATCTAAATTCTTAAGCTTTCTCGAGCATGTATGAGCATATCCGCAAATATTTTTGGCAGTGTATTATCTAGAATCACAAGCTTTCTTACTTGCATTTTGTTTTGTAGAGGGACCTCCCACATCCAGAGCCATAAAGTTATGATCTTATTACACGAATCTGAGGTAATGTTTTCTGCTTGTTAGTATATTCATATGATTACAGTTGCTTATAAACCTCTAAACATGTTCCCCTTGCTACAACATATTAGAAAGACGATGGTATAATTGTTAAGTTAAGACATTGGATTAACACCATGGACTATAGTGACATTTGCGGACACATTCTTTATTTTAGATGTCACGAGATACATTAGCATTGTCGTTAGCCAATAGCTTTCCAACCAACTTAGAATTTTCGTATACCAGTGGATGATATATATTCATATTGAATTATTAGGAAGTTTGGAAATGGGTGTACTGCTTTCGGACTACTCTGAATTTCTTGTTCTTTTTTCTGCCATGGATTGATTTATGGGTAACTAGGTGTATCGGCTTAAATGTTTGATGGATATTTGTACTTGTTTGAATCCATAGGTGTACATGAGAGATTATAGTTGGATGAATGGTTGTTCCTGTGATTCTTCTGTATCTTCTTAATGGTTTAGACCACATGTTATATTTGAAGGGATATGAAATTAAGCCTCTGTAAATGTTGTATAAATGGATATTTTCTTCTGTTATTTTTCATTGATATGAGATTTGATGTCTACATTTTGCAGGTTAATTTCATTGAAATATATTATGTTCAAGGTGTTGGAAGATATATGATAATCGACTGTGGAAGTAAGAAATCCATCTGTGATAATTGAAGTATATTGTTTCCATTCACTTTAATCTTGAAACTTGTATCAGACTCAAAATAGTTCAGTATTAATTTTTTATTTGCTTTCTTGTATTAGACTCAAAATGGATTAGTATTAAGTTTTTATTTGCTTTGGAATGTAATCAATTAGACAAACATGTAGTACTTGTATTTTTTAATGAATAGATTGTCTTTCTAAAATTGTTGTAAAGTAAATATTGTATTGTTATTTTAGTGGCTAACACTAAAAACTGGCGATAATCAGTTTTTAAATAGCTACAATGAAATCCAGCTACATAAAATGATCTTGGACCACCCACGCATGAAGACCGTGGCTAATAATCCCACACATGTGCCATCCAACTAATTATTAGCCACGAAGGTATCTGTGATAAATGATCATACATTATTACCCACGCAAAGAAAACCGTGGCAACCGTCGTGGAAAATAGTTTTAACCACGGGACTATTTGTCACGAGGAGGCTGTCGTGGCAAGTTATCTTTTTCCACTGATTTTTGGTCAACTGCCACGGTTCTGTAGCGTGACTAAAACTTAGCATTTTTTTAGTGTTTACTCCTTTGGATTTCTCTTTTCTTTCCTTCTTTGGCTTCGCTTTTACTTTTCAACACTTTTCTTTCTCATAAGCTTCGCACCAAATCTGAAAGCAAACAGAAAATACCAAAACGCGTAAAAAGGAACAAAAATAATAAAAAAAACCTAAAAACAAGTCCGCGTCGGCGGCGCCAAAAATTGATCGAATTTTAGATAGTGGTAAAGGTTGTCGTTCACTCAGACTTTGTTGAAATTGATTTTAGGCTTAAATAAATGAAAATAAATAAAAATAAGAAAATATATACACAAAATAGTAGCAAGATACATAGGTACTGGGACTCGGGATTTGACTGCCTTTCATATACATGGGTTTTAGAAATTAATCCTTGACATTTATAGCTCCAAACACAAGAAATATTAACTCTATTCTTTGCCAAAGTAGATTTCATAAAACATTAGTTGTAAGTTGTGAGTATGACGCATCAAAAGCAATTAAAACTAAGCATGCGACATCAAACAAAATAACAAATAATTAATAGAAATCATAATTCATTAAAAATCAATGCAAATAGTAATTAAGGAATTAATTAAATTTACTACATAACGAAATTCAAACTTAATACTGTCAGTCCCGAGAGATGGGTTCTAGCTCCTCATGGTGAAAACACGCTCAAAATAATAACTCATGGCTCAAAAGGTGTTCTTATTGAAGAAATAATACACATAGGAATTTGTAACGCTGTATTGGCGTCGCAGAAGTCACTGTTAATAAAACTGTTGCAAAACTGAAGATAATAGTTACTATTGGACATTACGAAGCAGTTGAATATAAGACTCTAAATACGATTGTTCTCTGCAGCGGCTATATGTTCTTCAGCTTAGGGTTCTTGAGAACGACACTTCTGATGTATCGTCTACAACTACTTCATCCTGCTGCTGCTGCAACTACTCCTGCAGCGTGATTCTTCAACCTCGGCCTACCCCTAACTCTCCATCCCCCTGGTATGGTACTAATTCAACCTATTTAAACCCGAAAGATGCATCGAATCTCCTTCATAACTTCAAAATATCCTCTCTTTATTAGTTTTATTCTCACGGAAATATTTTCCATTTCTTTGATCTTCCACACGTTATCAGCTGTCAAACATTCCTTATTTATCTTCTTCACGCATCTCTGTAGTGCAAAACACTCCAAACTGATGCATTACACGCCTCAAACTCGTGTCAAATTCACTTGAACCCGTGAAAGCTTGTGTCCACTTTTTTGGATTGAAACACGTTATTCAGCCAAATTTTGTCTAAACAAACACCCATACCAACATTCTATAGTCATATCGCGTCTACCCATGAAGTTTCAGCGATTGAGTCTACCTCTAACCCATCCAAAATCTGATCGACAAATCTGCCAGGACTGAAACTCGTTTTCCCGCCAAAAATGAAAATTAAAATTAAAATGAAGAAGATGAGATGCCCCCTATCGTGAACTGGGGTGTGAATAGCATCTAGGTGCCCCTTAGCAATCGAGGTGTCCCTTATCCAATGTGGTAGTCCGCTTAGCAAATGTCCTCCGGGGGTCCAAAAAGCACTTTTTGAGCAACTTTTTCTACACTAGTGTATTTCTCCAAAAACACCTACACAAACATAAAAACACCATAAAAAGTACAAAATCAAGCACTAACAATAGAGACACTGAGGACAATTCAGACACAAAAATGTGTTTATCACATGGCAAGGTGCGTTTGGCATGGCGCGGTAGGTGTGGCTGGCATGGTTTTCCATTGGCACAGGGGTGCGGCTAGCATAGTTGGCATGCCTTAGCGCGGTAGGTGTGGCTGGCATGGTTTGCCATTGGCGCATGCGGTGTGAGAATTAGGGTTTTGGCCTGTCGAAACCCTAATTAGCATTAAAAAAAAGGTACCCTTGTAATTTTCTTGCAGACAAATTAAAGGGTTCAATAAATGTGCTTGGTTTGGACATTATTACTCAAGTTCTGTGACGTCACTGTCTGATTAGGGTTTTAAAATTTTACCCTTAAGCTAAAAACCACCATCAACACCCCTAAATTGGATCAACAATGAAAGTTTATCCATATAAATGGAGTGAACTTGGTGTGAGTCGAACACGCATCATTTGACATATGGAGTCAGTCATGCTACCATTGCACCACAAGTTCAACATTGGAAGAAATTTACATGATTTAAACTACAAGCATGATTTAAAATACAAGCACGGTTATACTTATCCAAGGAAATATTGTCAACAACAGGAGTTAAAAGGATCAACAACAGTAGTTGATCCAATAAAAAATAGGTTCAACAACAAGAGTTGATCCAATGAATGGATCAACAACCGTAGTTGATCCCATAAAAAATTGGGTCAACAACGAGTTGATCCAATGAATGGATCAACAACCGTAGTTGATCCCATAAATAATTGGTTCAACAGCAACAATTGATCCTATAAAAACATATAAACAACAACTATTGTTTTTATGGGATATCTGATTGATTAGAAGAGATTATGTCCAAAGATTCATCCTTTGCTCCAACCTCATTTCTTTAGAGATACTTGTTCAGTTCTAACACAATTCACAGTAAGGACAACAAACCACAAAATGATCACCTTAAATTTGATAGCCTCAACTAAGCGCAATCCCAAGACATCTCCTGGGGTCAACTTGGATCCGATTGTGAAGTGTTATTAACAACACCACTATAACATCCACTAACATCATACATGCAACAACAACAACCTAAATTAGTTTTCAGAAATTTCAAAATTCAAACCTAGAATTAAAGTTGAATCTTACCAGTTTCAGAATGAACAAAGCTCGAGATCAAACTCACCGGATCTGAATCTTTAACTCTATCCACTCGAAACTATCAAATCGAGATCCAAAATCAAATTAATCTTTGTATCTGGTTTGAAATCATTTGAAATCAAAAGCATAATCGTAATAGATAGATTTCTAGAGACCGGCGGTATCATCTAACGGCTGAAGATCGTCGGTGGCTGCTCGTGTTGGCTGTGGTGGTGGCGTCGATGGATATCGTGGTGGTGGTGAGAGGCGATGGAGATGATGGTGGTGAAAGCGTTGAATTTTTTTTTCTTCGGTGTTAAAAATTAAGAATTGAAAAAGAAGGAAATAAGAGAGGGAGGTTAAATAAGGAATTATAACAATTGTGTTTTTAAAAGTATTTTTAATTATGTCATCAAGGACATTTGTAAAGTCTGTTAGGGATAATTGTGAAGACCCATCAAAAAGAGGGACAATAATTCAATTACCACATCAGGTAACGAGATATATTATCAGAATACCGAGACCAAAGTGGTCCATATATGCACGTACCTAAGTGGTCCATACGGCTTAGAACTTATGAATCTAGCAAGCCAAGGTTTAGACTTTATAACGGATATCCAATGAGTATATAAAAAAATTCAATAGTTTACGGGTTTAAATAATCCACTTACAAAATTTGTATCATCATTAAAATGTAATGAAGGTTATCCATATAGAATATAGAGGTTATCGAAAATACCTAACCATGTTATTTTGAATCTTATAATGCATATGAAATACAAACGCCAAATATTTGCATTATTTGGGGGGTTTTCAACTGTTGTTATATTTGCAATCATCTGTCGTGGATGCAAAACTATATTTTTTGAAAACAAATACATGGTTATTTACTCTGTTTATATATCATTTGACATCTTGTCTCCAATTAGGCCTTTTCTTGGAGTTCATTTTCTTTTTCTCCATGAAAATTTCATACCATTCCAAAGAATACAAAAGAGGACAGCCCCAAACCATGCGGGGAGCTAGCAAAAAACAAAAAGCAAAAACAGCCAATTAGGTAACCATTACAGCAAAAAGAACTAAACCTATAATAAGGTTGAATTGATGAGCATTTTCCATACTCACTAAAATGGAGGTCTATGATTAATGAGGCACTCCCCTCTTGTCAAACCGACTCCTTTCTTTGCTAATGAATCTGCTGAAAATTTTACTTCTGCGAAACTATGTATGAAGCTCCAGTCATTCAATAATACTGAATGGAAGATGCTGAAGCCATTGCTAATGGCCCTGAATAGAAATGCTTCGTCTCTCCGCTGGGTTTGTAAGCTTTTTTGCTTATTTACGATAAGCTGTTTTGATCTATTTTTACATTTGCCAATGGAAAAATAAAACAGGTGAAGCAACACTTGCAAGACTTCAATCTTGGACTGCATATAATCAAAGTTGCAAAAACAAGAAACATGGCTTTAAGATCCATGTGTAGCAGTACAACAGGTCCATTATTAGAAACTCCAAAATGTATTGAATGATAAAAAACTAAAATCTGTTTTCATTGCAGGAATTTTTGTTTATTTGGGAATAAATGACGAATTGTGGAAGTTGAATAATACTGTGACTTGATGAAGACAAAAGCTCCAACTAGAAAAGAATGGTGAAATGTCTTTGTGCCACATGGATAGCATACCTCTAATAACCCAAAGAAATTTAACTCATCCAATTCAATGCTCTTTGCAAATAGAAAAAAAATCATAAATGTGTATCATTTTATGGTCATATTGATTCATCACATTTCTTGAAATTTTGGGCATGACTGTCAATATACATGTTGAAAACTCACCTCACCCAATCCAAAAACTCTGCATGTACTCTTTTATGGGAATTTCTACTGCGACAAGTAAATAGCTATAGATAGCATCTGCAACTGCCTCAATTACTATTGTCCAACAGTTCCTTTGAGAAATGGAGTTCCCCGCAAATGAAAACACCGATCATATGCGAGATGTTCCCCGTTTAGCCGGGATTCCAATTTAGCAACCGGTTTGTGGTTTTGCGTTGCCCATGGTTTTGCTTGGGTTTATGATTACATCATGTCCTCCACTATTAGTCTGTCACCTTAAACTAAATCAGCATTATTACTCAGTACTTATTATTTAATCCTCCATTAAGCTAAAATATCTTGGTTCAATTATCATTCAGCAGTATTAAGTATTCATTTTGGACCACTAACGGCACTATGAGATTGACACACACCATCTATCTAGTCTTATAATAATGTCGATGTCACACAGTTTAAAATTATAATAGCTTTGGAAAATTATAAGGAAATCGCAGGCTCCAACAGAATCTGAAAGCTATATTTAACAGGAGCCGGGATTAATGATAGAAATGGAAGAATAAGAAATTCCTACGATATTGAGGGAAATTAATTTAGAGTTCCTTTTGTGAAATAATTTTAAATAGGCGCAGCCGCGCAGGCCTCAGAGAGTCAGTCACGAAACTCCACTTGTCCATATGGTTATATCTGACTATCCCCAGAGAAATTGGCTACACGGAGAGACTAATTCAGTAGTCTCCAGTGATGTATGTGGATCTGATGCCCAAGAGGTGATGCCATTTTAGGTCGTGGATAAAGCTCCTCAATCGTGGACTGACCACTATCTACTACGAGGTAAGTATTAGGAAAAGTCCTATATAGTCAAGTCAATATTATTGACTTGATCTGTCCTGTAATATTAGATATAAATACCCCTCTTAAATGTGTCAGTATATCTATCTTATCATTACCCTGTAATAATACTTTTCACATTGTTATTGATATCTTTAAATGGTATCATTGAGGGAAGGTTCGATCTAGGGCAATTCTGCAACAATTTTTTCAAAAAAATTTCATCACGTAAATTGTGATTTCTTTTCATTCACCGATCAAATATATTTTTCAACAATTTTCGATCTTCTATCAACTTGGGTTCTTGATTATTCTTTACAATCTTTAACTTCTTTCAATCTTGATTTTCTTTCATCGCCTCTTCAATGCCGAATACAAGAGGGTCAATGGCTAATCATCAACAACATCAATCAAATCAAGAACAAATGCAATCTCAGGTTGAAATTCCAATTTTCGCTGCTTCTGGTAATGATACAAATCAAGGTAATACCAGTCACTTTGTTCTTCCTTTCAATAATATTGGTAATTTTGTTTCTTTAAAGTTACATCATACCAATTTCCTTCTGTGGTGTGATCAATTCGAATCGGTGTTGATTACAACCGATTTGTATGGTCATGTTAGTGGTGAAATAGTTGAACCCCATCTCAAATTCTTATTAATGGAGTTGCTAGTGTTAATCCAATATGGGTTTACTGGAGAAAAGCAGATCTGTTTGTGGTTAGTTGCTTAAAAGCTACATTTACTGAAACTGTGTCTGGTGATGTTCTGGGTATGACTACTGCTAAGGAGATTTGGCAATATCTTGAGTCTAGTTTTAGGTCTCAAATTTGTGCAAGACGAAATATGCTTAGACAACAATTACATAGCATTAGAAGGGGTTCTCAATCAATTTCTTTCTACTTACATAATTTGAAGGCAATTACAGATTCTTTAGCAGCAATTAATCATAGAGTTCCAGATGAAGATGTTATGATGTATGTTCTAAATGGTCTAGGAAGGGAATATGACACTTTTGTCATCTCTGCTCAGAATCGTGAAACACCATATACCTTTGGTGAACTGAAAGCTAGATTGCTAACACATGAACAATGGCTTAATGATCAAAATCAAGATGCTAGTAGTATTCTTGATAATCCATCAGCTTTCTATGGAAGAAATACTGGGAAGAGTAAGGGAAAGAACATGAATAACCAAGGAAATTTTTCTAAGAATGATTCTGTACAATTTAAAGGTGGTGTTGGTTCTACAAGTTCAAATTTAGATCCTTCTGATGGTGGTTCTACTAGTAGGCCTTTTGTGGATTTCTCTACAGTTGAATGTCAAATATGTCGAAAGACAGGACATTACGCAACTAGATGCTTCTTCAGATATCATCCACCACCAACATATGATTCTAAATCTATTGCAAATGTGGCTCAAGTTGAAACAGCTTTTAGTGGCATTCACTTAAATTCAGCCGACTTGTGTGATGATCCTTCTGGTGGGTCTACTTCAACTACTTGGATCTCTGATTCTGGTGCTTCAAAACATATGACTGGTGACAAGGAGCTTCTTCAGGTTATTTAAACTTATCATGGAAAGGACAAGGTCATTGTTGGCAATGGTAAGACTTTGCAAATTTCTCAAACTGGTACTTCAGTTTTACAAACACATGACACTAGTTTTACATTGAATCAAGTATTGTTAGTACGTGAGATTAAACAAAATTTGTTGTCTGTTGCACAATTCACTAAGGATAATTGTTGCTACTTTGTGTTTGATCCATGGAGTTTTGAGATTAGAGATCTTAGTTCACATGCTATTTTAGCTCAGGGAAAAATGGTTAACAACTTGTATCCTCTATCTCATATGTCTTTTAACAAAAATGCTCTTTTTACATGTTGTTCATCCATTATTGCTTCACCTTCTTTGTGGCATAATAGGATGGGTCACCCATCCAAGAAAATCATTCAACATTTGCATTCTATTGAATCAATTTCCTTGAATTCTGCTCATGAGAATCAACTCTGCCATCCTTATCAAATTGTTAAGAGTAAAAAGTTACCATTTTGTCTTTCTCAATCTCATGAAACTAAACCTTTAGCACTTATTCACTGTGATGTTTGGGGACCTTCTCCCATCACTTCTCATGCTGGCTTTCGTTATTATATTGTTTTCATAGATGATGCAAGTAGATTTCACTGGATTTATCCTATGAAACTTAAAACTGATGTTATTCGATGTTTTACTCATTTTAAATCTCTCACTGAAAATCTTTTTTCTACAAGAATTTTGTGTTTTCAAACTGACAATGCTTGTGAACTAGCTAAGGGTTCATTTAAGCAATTTCTTGATTCAAATGGGATTAATCTCATATTATCTTGTCCTAACACTACGGGAAAAACAGCGATTAACTACCCCGGAAATCAGTTGTGGTACCACATAAGACGACGTTTATTGATAGGTTGCACAAGGGGGGGGTTGTAGAAAGTCTTCAATTGTTTGCAACTCGTAAGCTAGAGTCGTAAACTTGGTTGTGGTTCAATATTATACAACACTTGCTTCGGTTGTGATACTTAATCCAAATTACTGGGCAACATCTCACACAACTCATCAAGAGGTTGTAATAATTTGTTTCACAACAAAGTTATAAGTCTTAGAAATATCTAACACAACCAATATAATGGTTGTGTATATACCATTCTCCCAACTATTATTATGGTTGTAGGACTTTCCCAACCAAAGTTTTCACAACAAGAGGGTAGTGTAAGCGAGAAACCCATATCACAACTTATGGAAGCGTAGTCTAAGAAGTGTTTCACAATTATTACTTGGGTTGTAAAGTACTTCTTACACAACAAAAATATGTATAGGAGAAACTCGTATCACAACCAAGTTCATAGTAGTATGACATCATATTCACAACAAAGTTTACTTGTGTAGCGAAACTCGTATGACAACCAAGATTATAGTAGTAAGACATGTTATTCACAACCCTTTACTTGTGTAGCGAAACATGTATGACAACCTTTGTATGTGTAGTAGAAGTTTTTTTCCACAATCCAGTGCATTGTTTCACAACAAATACAATGTGTAGCAGAAACAAGTATGACAACCATTATTTTCATATCACAACCCTTACTCTGTGTAGCATAAAAATGTATCACAATGTTTTTTTATGTTGTATAATTACTGTTTCACAACCCATATCTGTGTAGCATAAAAATATTTCACAACCCATATCTGTGTAGTGATCACCTTTTTTCCAACCATGTTTAGCAGTTGTGATTCTTTTACATTTTAGAAAAAAATATATAAAATTGCTTTTCGATTCACACAAATATATATAAATATACTTCCATTCATTCGAGATAAAAACCATTAAAATGTAACAGATCAACATATAAACAAGTTAACGAGATCATCATTGTTTCTGAAACACTCATTGTCATTGTCATTGTTTTAAATCATGAAAAGCCGGACAAAAATAACCATTGTCTCATGAAACACACCCCAAACAAAGTAACAGATTATCGGATGGCAGGCATTATTAGATCCTTGGACCATGTGACATAAGTTCCTACAAAGCATGTATAACACGCTTCAAGTCACCCGATGGCTTGTAGAGATGAGCATCATCAACACGAAAGTAGTCACAGTCACTTTGTACGCGCCTTGAAACCTATTGGCACTCCATGGCACTCCATCTTTGGATCTGCTTTCGGCAATAATTGCGTCGGAATAACGTCGTTCTCATTGTACCAACCGAGCAATCGCAAGCTTTACCCTTCCCTAGCGCTTCCTCCACCCTTGGTCTCGCTAACCGGACATCATTTGCAAAGGGGGAATGGGCCTCCTACTTGAGCTAGCAAAACCATGGGTGTTGCTAGCATTTCCGGACTACGGGGAAAAATACAACGGCAACATCGAAACTCATAATGGGAGCAATAGAGACTAACCAAAGAAGGTTTATAGAAACATAAACACACTTACAATTGGACCGGCCTTGTTCAAGTGTGAGCCATCATGGCGGAAAACAGACGCATCTCGAGGTTTTTCCTATACCAACATCAAACCAGCAGTATGAGACGCGAGTTTAAATTTTTCAACTAAAAGAAACAAAAGCGATTATTATAATCTCACCTCCTAACAGTGCAAGTCTCGCATTCATTTCACTCATACTATCCTTGCACTCTTTGATGATCTTTTTGTAATGGCTCTTGACAACCATCTTTGTCTTTGTCGCTCCATAGCCAATACCTCTCAGTCTCCCTGGTTTGTCGTCACCAAGAGCTTTGGAGAGAAGATCGTCTGTCACAGATGATCCAACATCGGCACCATGCTCTTGTGCGGCTCTATGAATTCTTTCTGCATTAGTGCAAAAGCAACCCAATTAGTCACATTTTTGCATCATTCGAACACATATATATTAAGCAAATAAATTAACAAAAAATATAAGAGAAATATGAGTTGAGTTCTCACTAAAGCCTCCATATTTCCGGGATTAGGTTCCTTCCCTTCCTTCGGTTTGTGACTGTTATCCAAAGTTCGACTCTATCAATGTCTTCTTTTGTATTCAACTTGCTTTTCTTTTGCAAACAATATGTTATCCAGCTAGTTAGCATATAATTTCAATACAATTACCCTATAATGAACATAGGAATAAAAATACACAACTTACCATTTTAGCCTCGAGTCTCGCATAACCACCTCTACTGAGAGTGTGTGGAGTGGTGTATTTCTCTCTAACTTGTTGCATCTGCCAATCTTTTTGCACGATGAAGTAACGGAATATCATTAACTAAACAACAAATTGAATGTACAAGGGCTGAACACAAAAATAATTTAACTTATTGCGATATGAACACTTACTCAATCCTCCGAGCAAACATGTGCCACAAACTCTTCCCACTCATTCACAAAGTATCATTCTCCGGTTTCGGTCTTTGCCAGCTTCATCTGTCTTTCTTCTTCCTCTAGCCCATCCAAGGCGAGGATTTTACCATCTTTCCTAGACCTAGCCTCTTTCAGATAACTTCCCATCTTCCCAAGATAATAGTCTTTGTAAAAATCATCGACAATAAACCTTTGCTGCAAATACAAGCAAAATAGTTACAAGAGTTAAAGAGATAATGGATGGTGTATAAAACTTCTAAATACATTATAAAAGTAAAAGAGTTGAAGAGTCAAGAAATTACCATGATAATCGCCCATATGTTATCTTTGGCCTCTCTAGGGACAAGTCTCCAGTCCTTGTGCTTTAATGGGATGTTACGCCTAACTAAAACACCCAACACACTAGCAAGCTTTGCACCGAAGGATCACCAACAGTGATCCTTATTGTTAAAGCTCACAACTTCCTTGCCATTCTTATTAGTGTTAGCCCTAGTCTTTGTCATCCTTGTGGGGCGCGAGAACGTACTTTCTTTTGGGTTTTGCCTACAAAAGAGTTAAGGATGGAAAAACTAAATAAGGATACAACTCGGGTGACTTGCTCATATTTTATCGAGATAATTCGAGTGAAAATACTTAAGGATGGAAAAGTAACTTAAGCAAAAGAGTCATATACCCGATGAGCTTCGGTTTCATTTTCGGTTCTTGCATCATTCACGTCAACATCATTATCATTTTCCGTGTTTTCTTTTTCCACCTCAACATCTCTCTCTTGTTCAAGTTCTTCATCTTCTTCTTCTTCCTCTTCAAAATCGATAAAGTATCATCAAGATTCCCGAGTTTCACATTCGGACATGGCCACATGTACAATTTCCGCTTTGCAACTCTTCGCTTGGGAACGACTTCCTCGGTTAAGGGTGCAATGGAGATTCTAATGGCTTGGGACTGTTCAATGAGGGTTCGATGAGAAGGTGCAGCTTGAGATGCTCTGGTTGAGATTGTTCCGGTTCAATGAACTTTTCCTTTTCCTCGGTGATGATCGTGTTGGAGTAGGCTTTTTTCGGGTGGTTCAACTGCACTTTGAGTTTTCTTTATTGGTGATTGTGATGGAGTAGTCTTTTCAGCAGTCTGTGAATCCTCTGAGTTGTTCTTAAACCTAGGGGATGATCGCCTTGGAAGCTTTTCACTTTCAAGAAGCTCTGAACTCTTATTCTTCTTCTTAGGAGTTTGTTTGCCATGAGACTTTTTACTCTTATCTTTCAAAATGATCTCGCAAAATAAATGAACTATGTTAATCAAAAGGAGATGGTAAATAAAGTGATTGAAACAAGTAAAAATAAACCGAATCATAAGAGATTTATTACTACGTACCCTCATAGCAGCCGCGTGCATGACCGATTTTGGCTCGGACGCTTTTTGCTTGCTTACTTTCTACCTTTTTGGGAGATACTACCAAATTCTTGCTTACTACCTTTTTTGGGAGATGGGAATGGAATCTTGCTCTTTGCTTCATCGTTAACCTGTAACATAGAGTAAAATAAGTTAATCAAAAGGATTGAAAGAACATCATTTACACTAAATACGTAAAATTAAACTCGAACCATAAGATATATAAGTCTTCACCTTATTATTCTTCACCATTGCAGACAAATTGGATCTTCACCTCCTTCCACACTACGCATCTACAACAAAAACTTAACCAAAAAGTTAAACTCTAAATATTGCACCATATCTCATCGGATAAGAAATCACCATTGTACATGACAAATCACCACATGTGAATCATCGAGGCTTTAAGAGCTGGTGCACTCTCTTTCTTATGAGCAAATCCATTGCTTGAGAACTTAAGCAATTGCTTTGCTCATACGAAAGAGAAATCTTAGCTCTCATCAAACCTTGCAAAAATATATAAGACTTTAGCAATCCACATTTGAATCAAGGTATCAAAAACAAACTATAATGTTATAAATCAAACTTAAAATAACCACCAAGCAATGACAACCATTGGTTGGGATACCGAAGCCTCACTTGCATTCTCGGTTGAGAATGAGCCAGGAGTTCGGTCTCAACCAATGGCAATTACTGATTC
This sequence comes from Papaver armeniacum, assembly GCA_023531295.1. Taxonomy (NCBI): domain Eukaryota; kingdom Viridiplantae; phylum Streptophyta; class Magnoliopsida; order Ranunculales; family Papaveraceae; genus Papaver; species Papaver armeniacum. The sequence goes on along the minus strand of JAJJWW010006602.1, from coordinate 868,966 downwards.
ACTTGATGGTTTCAAAAACAAGCATCATGTTTATAGAGTTAGAAGAAAACACAATTTTGGTAATTTATTCAAAAATGAAACTACTACATGTTATGAAAATTAAATTTAATTGAAAACTTACATATTGCATATCAAGAATCAATTCGAAAAACATAACAATCGAGAAACAAGATTGAAGAACAAGCATGAATTGGTTCGACTCGTCCGAGTCACGAGAATTTAGAGATGTTTTCAGAATAAATCAAATTTTCTCCGACGATTATACAACCTATTACAAAGGGTATTTGCTATAACCAAACAAAACGAAAGAAATCATATGAATCGGTTCAAAATATAAACCCTAACTCGGTTCGGAAAATAAAACCCTAATCGGAAATCACGAAGATAATGAAAAAAAATCAAATCGAAATCAAACCAATAGAAAATGACAAATACATCTTTACTGGTGAGATTTATACCCGAGTTTGAGTTAAGATGTAAATCGGCGCGATTGAAGCTACGGTTTAATATCGAGAGATTGGGGTGAAGTTGTGTTTCTTGAGATCGATTAGAGTGTGAGATGAAGTTTGGGTTTGAGGTGAAGTTGGGTTTCAAAATCTAGTTAGGGTTTGATGAGAGAAAATCTTCTCGAGACGAGAGAGAAAAAACGAAAAAGAGAGAGAGAAAAAAAATGAGAGAAATGAGAAGAAATTTTTGGTCAAAATTCTTTTCTTTAGGGGTTGTTTGGGTGGGAAACCAAATTTGGTTCAAAATCTAGAAGGATGTGCCCAAATTTAGGCGGGCTGTTTGGGTGGGAAACACACAATCCGCATGGTACTTTTGTAGCCGTTAGATTAAAAATCTGACAATCCCATTGGTTGAAACAAAGCATACGGATTGAGAAGAAAACACACAATTTGGTAAACCAAACAAGGCTTCCTCACCGTTAGATTGGATTGTGATTTGATTTCCTTAAATTTGGTTCGTTGGATTACAAACAATTACAATAAAACCATTTGTAAGAACGACGAGTCCAACAAGATGACCAGTAAGATTCCATGTAGATACTCGCGATATCAGTAACCAAACCCTAGATTTCATCGGGTTCGAAAAGAATCTTGCTCGGAGATCGAAAACTCGGGCCAATATAGATAAGATTCCTTCGTAAGAACGACGGAGTCCAACAAAGATGATGTAAGATTCCATGTAGATACTCGCCGATACCGTAACCAAACCCTAGATTTCATCGGGTTCGAGAAAGAATCTTGCTCGGAGATCGAAAACCAGCCAATATAGATAAGATTCCTTCGTAAGAACGACGAGTCCAACAAGATGACCGTAAGATTCCATGTAGATACTCGCCGATACCGTAACCAAACCCTAGATTTCATCAGGTTCGAGTAAGAATCTTGCTCGGAGATCGAAAACTGGGCCAATATAGATAAGATTCCTTCGTAAGAACGACGAGTCCAACAGTATGACTGTAAGATTCCATGTAGATACTCGCCGATACCGTAACCAAACCCTAGATTTCATCAGGTTCGAGAAAGAATCTTGCTCGGAGATCGAAAACTGGGCCAATATAGATAAGATTCCTTCATAAGAACGACGAGTCCAACAATATGACCGTAAGATTCCATGTAGATACTCGCCGATACCGTAACCAAACCCTAGATTTCACTGGGTTCGAAAAGAATCTTGCTCGGAGATCGAAAACCGGGCCAATATAGATAAGATTCCTTCGTAAGAACGACGAGTCCAACGGATGATTTGTAAGATTCCATGTAGATACTCGCCGATCTGTAACCAAACCCTAGATTTCACCGGGTTCGAGAAAGAATCTTGCTCGGAGATCGAAACCGGGCCAATATAGATAAGATTCCTTCGTAAGAACGATTTGAGTCCAACAATATGACTTGTAAGATTCCATGTAGATACTCGCCGATACTGTAACCAAACCCTAGATTTCATCGAGGTTCGAGAAAGAATCTTGCTCGGAGATCGAAAATCGGGCCAATATAGATAAGATTCCTTCGTAAGAACGACGAGTCCAACGGTTTGACCGTAAGATTCCATGTAGATACTCGCCGATACCGTAACCAAACCCTAGATTTCACCGAGGTTCGAAAGAATCTTGCTCGGAGATCAAAACCTGGCCAATATAGATAAGATTCCTTCGTAAGAACGACGAGTCCAACAAGTATGACTGTAAGATTCCATGTAGATACTCGCCGATCTGTAACCAAACCCTAGATTTCATCGGGTTCGAGAAAGAATCTTGCTCGGAGATCGAAAACTGGCCAATATAGATAAGATTCCTTCGTAAGAACGTAAGATTCAGTCCAACAAAGATGACCGTAAGATTTCCATGTAGATACTCGCCGATACCGTAACCAAACCCTAGATTTCACCGAGGTTCGAGAAAGAATCTTGCTCGGAGAAGTAAAATCGGGCCAATATAGATAAGATTCCTTCGTAAGAACGACGAGTCCAACAAGATGACTGTAAGATTCCATGTAGATACTCGCCGATACCGTAACCAAACCCTAGATTTCACCGTGGTTAGAAAGAATCTTGCTCGGAGATCGAAAACTCACCAATATAGATAAGATTCCTTCGTAAGAACGACGAGTCCAACAAAGATGACCGTAAGATTCCATGTAGATACTCGCCGATACCGTAACCAAACCCTAGAATTCACCAGGTTCGAGAAAGAATCTTGCTCGGAGATCGAAATCGGGCCAATATAGATAAGATTCCTTCGTAAGAACGAGACGAGTCCAACAAGATGACCGTAAGATTCCATGTAGATACTCGCCGATCTACCGTAACCAAACCCTAGATTTCATCGGGTTCGAGAAAGAATCTTGCTCGGAGATCGAAACTGGGCCAATATAGATAAGATTCCTTCGTAAGAACGACGAGTCCAACAAATATGATCGTAAGATTCCATGTAGATACTCGCCGATCTAGTAACCAAACCCTAGATTTCACCGGGTTCGAGAAAGAATCTTGCTCGGAGAAGTAAAACCGGGCCAATATAGATAAGATTCCTTCGTAAGAACGACGAGTCCAACGGTATGACCGTAAGATTCCATGTAGATACTCGCCATACTGTAACCAAACCCTAGATTTCACCGGAGTTCGAGAAAGAATCTTGCTCGGAGATCGAAAAAAACGGGCCAATATAGATAAGATTCCTTCGTAAGAACGACGAGTCCAACAAAGATGACTGTAAGATTCCATGTAGATACTCGCCGATACCGTAACCAAACCCTAGATTTCATCGAGTTCGAGAAAGAATCTTGCTCGGAGATCGAAAAGCTGGGCCAATATAGATAAGATTCCTTCGTAAGAACGACGAGTCCAACAGTATGACTGTAAGATTCCATGTAGATACTCGCCGATACCGTAACCAAACCCTAGATTTCACCAGGTTCGAGAAAGAATCTTGCTCGGAGATCGAAAACTGGGCCAATATAGATAAGATTCCTTCGTAAGAACGACGAGTCCAACAGTATGACTGTAAGATTCCATGTAGATACTCGCCGATACCGTAAAAATTTCTTTGTAGATTGCTCAGTGAAGTGAAAAAATTTAGCGGAAGTTAAAAAAATTTTGCAGAAGTTAAAAACCTTTTATAAGTGAAAAAACTTAGCAGAAGTGAAAAAAATTTAGCAGAAGTTAAAAAGTTTCGAAAGACGAAAAAACCCCTATGACGACTATTTCTAACAGTTGTGAAAGGGCCAAGAAAAAAAATTCTAATCACAACTTCCATTTCAATCTCCAAATTGTCTATTTCAACCTTACATCGATCTCTAACCGTCCATTGTTTTTATTTTTTTTCCTTTTTATCCGTTTGTTTTTTCTTTCCTCCACCACTTCTTTTCTTTTTCGTCTTTCGTTTCTTCTTTTATCTTTCTTCGAACCACGAGAAAACCAGCTCCTCATCTCTTAAAACACAATCAATCAAACCATTACAAGTCAAGATCATCAACAAATCGAGCGAACGGATCTATGAAAAGGAGTTTTTTCATCAACATATCGTTTTTTCTCCATCAACAGATCGAGTTTCTTAACCTCTGTTAACAAATCGAGCTTCTCCATCAACAAATCGAGCTTCTCCATCAACCGATCGATCTTGTAATTGGGTCTGTAACTGATTGCTTTAATTTTTTTTTTTTGTAATAGTTTCATCTCAATTTGCATTAAATTTAGGGTTTCATGATTGGGTTGCATTAAATTCGTTTTAATAAAAAAATCAATCATTGCATTTAATTTGTTTGATGATTTGGTAGCATTAAATTTTGATGATTGGCCGGATCAAATTTTTAGGGTTGCATTTAATTTCAATCATTTCAAACCGTTACATTAATTTTTTTGGGTGTTGTTCGAATTTAATTCATGTTTAGATGCATTCAATTAAATGGTTGAAATTAAGTTTTTGGTGTTGTTTGATTTTTGCGGATTGACTAATTGTATAGGGGAGCGGGTGAAGTACAAATTTTGCGAAAATAAGTCTAGCTAATCGATGGTATGTACGCACTAGTTGGCCATTATATGTACCGTTCGACCAAATGCCACCCCCGAACTATGCGGGATTATATTTATGTGTGTAATTTGGTATAGTTTTCTCGTCCGAGATAATGTCAACTTGGTGCCCATTTTGAATCTTTGATAAAATTATTCGTTATTGGTGGTGATGGCTCCAAAATGAGATGCTGCATAGGTTTTATGACTTATATTTTTGATAGGGCATCCTAAAATTGTGTCATTGTTTGTACCATCATTTGCGTCCATTTGTTGTCATTCGGATGCCTAATAATTGCGAGATTGCTCAATCCTTCCCCGGCAAGAAAATAACAAAGGAAAAAGTTTATACATGTTTTAATATGAGAATGTTTTTCATTGACAGTGGGAAGGAAATAAAGATTCATATTGAACTGCAACTAGGACTGACTCTTGACTTGTAAAATGATGAATAAGGATTGGGTTCGTTGGCCAAGGTAAAGCCAAGTCATAACTGTCTCTACGAGGTATATATGTCTCATAATGAGATTAATCGATCTTAGTACGTCTAACCATTGGAGTTTTAATGTAGGGGGAAGTTCCATACCGGATGCAAAAAGAGTTCGTAGAGTTGGCTCATGAGAAACTTGGAAATCCTTCTAAGTTTAGTTGTCCTTGTGTGGATTGTAAGAATCTTGCTTTGCGCCACTTCCTCCTGGTACAATACATATGCACTTGCTAAAACGGGGTATGGATCCTACTTACACCGAGTGGGTTCTTCACGGGAGAAGATTAGCAATTTTAATAATGTTCATGAAGAGGGAGCAACACGTCAACGTACTTTCTACCGGATGTGGACAGATGCTAATGTTGAAGGTGATGTCGAACCAAGGCAAGGGGTTTGTGAACTAGGCGGGACGAAGGGTTTCCAAACCACGACGAAGAGTTCTTGATAAACGAGATTGAAGAGGCCCGGCTTCCTTTATACCTGGTTGTACTACACACACAAAGCTAAGCATGACTACTGAGTTGTATAGGCACAAGACAAAAATGGTTTATCTCGAAGGGCTTTTGATGATCTTCTCAAGACAATTGGTTCCGTGTTGCCCCCGGGTCATTGTCTTCCTAAATCAACTTATGAAGTGAAGAAGTTCTTTGAAAGCTTTCCAACTCACTTATGAGAAAATACACGCATGTCAGAATGATTGTTGTTTGTTTAGAAATGAGTTGAAAGACGAGGATGAATGTCCTAAATGTCACTATTCTAGGTGGAAGGAAGACACATCTAACATGGATGATCTTTGACATGGTAGACAAGCCCAAAAAGAAGATACCAGTGAAGGTGCTTAGATACTTCCCCATTGTGCCGAGATTAAGGAGAATGTATAAATCAGCAGAGCTAGCTCAGCAGTTGATATGGCACGCGACTCATAAGAGTAAAGATGGTAAGATGCGTCATCCAACGGATTCTTTGGCTTGGAAGCACATAGACACAAAGTTCCCCGAGTTTGCTTCAGAATCGCGTAATTTGCGTCTTGGGCTTGCTGCTGATGGATTTAATCCGTTTGGCGATCTTTCCCCAACCCACAGTTGTTGGCCGGTGATGATTGTGGTATATAATCTTCCCCCTCAACGGTGTATGCAAGGCGACAATATTATTTTAAGCTTGCGATTCCAGAAAGAAACAACCAGGTAGAGACATCGATATATACTTGCAACCACTGATTGATGATCTGATTAAGTTATGGGAAAACGGCGTGGAGGTTTATGATGCATTTAGTAAGACAATGTTCAATTTGAAGGCATTATTAATGTGGACGATAAATGATTTTCCTGCTTATGGTAACCTATCTGGATGTACATATAAAGGGAAGTCACCGCCCTCTCCATGGTGATAATACTCTTTCAACTTTGGTTGCCATTTAGTCGTAAAACTGTTTACATGAATCATAGGAGATTTCTACCTCATAATCATCCTCTTCGATCGACTAAGAAGAAAGCATGTTTCAATGGAGAGATTGAGACAAAGGAAAAGCCACCTACTATGTCTAGTGCTGAGGCTTTTGAACGTCGAGCAACGATTGTAAATGACTTTGGAAAAGCGAAGCGACGAACGAGGTGGAGAAAAGGAAAGAGAAAGAGGAAAAGAAGAAGAATAAGAAGAAGCGAGAAAAGGGTCGAGTAGTGCGGCAAAGTGCAAATGACGGTAAATCTAATCATGGGAAGAGGAAAAGGCAAGTTGCTACGATGCCTCAGATGAGGCTGGTCCTAGTTCTGTGTGCGGGATGATGACCATCCGATATTCAACAAACGGTCAATATTTTTCGACTTGCCTTCTTGAAGGTAACTTATAACCTCGCATTATCTTCTTTTCGTCTTACATTCCCATCTGCATGTTAAATCTCATTTATGAAATGTACAACTCAAGTGACTTGCTCATACTTTTTATGTTATTCCTTCCTTCTTAGGAATTATTACTACGACACAATATTGATGTTATGCGTACGGAAAAAAACGTACGTGAGAGTGTCATTGGTACTCTATTGAATATAAAGAACAAAACAAAAGATGGCTTAAAGTCCCGTAATGATCTGAAAAGTATGGGAATCAAAGAAGAATTGCATTTAATAGTCAAAAATGGCAAAACTTGGCTTCCTCCAAAGACCATGTAACTTAAGCGATAAGGGAAAGGCTGTATTCTATAATAGGATGAGAAATCGAAGGTTCCATATGGGTATAGTTACGATCTTAGGAGGCATTTCTCGAAAGATGGTTGCTTGGGTGTCCTTAAGGCTCATGATTACCATGTTATGATGCAACAAATATTACCCGTAGCTTTGAAAGGACTTTTACCCGATGGGCCAAGTAATGCCATAAATCGGTTATGTTCTTATTTTAACGAAATATGCCAAAGGGCGATTGATCTCACTAGATTGTTAGAACTTGAAGATGAAATTCTTGAGACTTTGTGTATGTTGGAGATGTACTTCCCTCCATCATTTTTTGATGTGATGGTACACTTGACAATTCACGTAGCTCGAGAAGTGCGGTTAGGTGGACCGTACAATATCGTTGGATGTATCCATTTGAAAGGTAATTGTTTCATTAGTATGAATATTTTTTAGTTATTTTAAGTACAATGTTATAGTTTTGTTCTCAGCAATGGGAGTTTGGTGCTAATAATTAGAAGTTTGGTTTGTCGCAGGTATATGAAGACATTCAAAGAATACGTAAATAATTACGCACAACTTTGAAGCATGTATAGCAGTGTTACACAGGAATGGAGTGCGTCGGTATTTTGATGTTCATGGGGACAAACATTCAAGGAGGAGTAAATCAAAGCCATAATGAAGACATTCAACATGATTCCACACCGGCAGTGGCGTCCTCTTTCTAGAGGCGTTCAAGTGTATATTGGTAGTGATATGCTAAAGATTGCTCATAGATATGTGCTTTTTAACACGGCAGCAATTGAACCATATATAACGTAAGTATGACCGTTATATGTTCATTTAAAATTGTTAGCAGTATAAGCACTTGTGTTTTACGAATCTTGTCCACATTAAAATTTTTCTTATTAGAATGCATATGGATGAGTTAAGATCTTCCGATACTTCCAGTGAAGACCAACTCCTTTCCATACACTCGGAAACATTTGCAGATTGGTTAAAGCAAAAGGTACGTGCAACGCCACTTGGTTATTTGTTATATATGTTTTCAATTTATTAGATTCATTTTTCCTGAGTACGTAGTACCTCTTTTTAGCATTACCCACATAGAGCTTAATTAGAGATGAATCTGTCATTCACTTCTTAATTAGATCTTACCAAGCCAAAACATAGAGCTTGCGCCCATTACTGTGGTCACTTGTGTTCTGCTAACTAAATTTTATTGATAGGTTAAAATGCAAATTGGTCAAGGCATGTCAGTATCAAATACGATGCGGTGGTTGTCACATGGTCCTTTAGAAAAATGTGTATCATATAAAGGCTTGCAAATAAATGGGTCAAGGTTTGTTACTAAGGATATTCAAAGAGTCACGCAAAACACTGGTGTTTCAATTGAATCAAAATCTTTAGTTGCATCATCACAAATAAGTAGTGGTTTCTATGGCGTTTTAGAACAAATTCTCGTGTTGGACTACCAACATATGTTTCAAATTCCCTTATTCAAATGTGACTGGGCTCACACCTATTTTGGTGTCAAGATAGAAAAAGGTTTTACATTGGTCAACTTACGTCAGCATAAGAACCAATATCAAAATGATCCATTCATTTTAGCGTCACAAGCCCGACAAGTTTTCTATTCTCGAGTCGATACATCGAATTGGTTTGTGATGTTAAAACCACCACCAAGGGGTTTCCATGAATTAGAGGAATACAATGAACAGGAAGACACAAGTTGCCATCCAAAGGAACCTTCAACTCTTGGCTTACAAATGAATGATGATACTTGAGATTTATGCAAGAACCGATCTTTGAACCTATCTTAGTGGTTCCGACAAAGAAGAAAAACAAGAAGAATAAGAAAAAGAAAAAGAAGTGCCGGCTGATGGTGGGTTTAATTACTCTTTTCATTTCCACGGATGCTCAAACCTATTTTGTTTCTTTCATTTTGCTTGTATTGTATTTTTGCTTTTAAAATGACATGCTATTTATTTCTCTTTAATTATGACTTGAAATCTTGTTGGTATGATATGCTATCTCTGTTTCTCTGGAGATGAAATCCCCTTTTTAACTCCGCCATCATTTCAATGCCGGTCTCAAGCCCGGTAAAGGAGGAGAAAAATGGGATTTATTGAGTTCTAAATGCAGATTTTAAAATTGGTTACATATAATCATGTCTTTGGTATCTGATGTTGCAGTTTGCTTTTCCGGAATGTCTTTACTTATTTTGCAGTCAATGTCTTACTTTTATTCCAGTTAATATACTTCACAACTTTAAGCATTTGCGACTTCTTAATGGAATTTGAAATGTGATTGCGAGGCCTTGTACAATTCACTAAAACTTCCATGAATCTGCATATCGTGATTGTTGATTGAAATGTGATTGCAGGCATTGGACAGACTTCCTTATATGCTTCAGGAAAAATGGTGCATTTGCTGGCATTTTTTTTTAAGGCTAATTTAAAAATTTGGTCTAATATATAAAAGAATGTAAATATAATTACATGTATAAATGTGGCAGGATGGTTGGAATGTCATATTGGCCGAATGGAGACTCATGTTCGACTCTCACCGTGCTTTTTTTTTCATAGTTATTTTTCATTTTACAACTCTTCTAAGGGTTGCGAAGATCTATTTATCTTTTTCTTCTTATCTATTCAATCTCCCCATCACTTATTCTCCTCCACTTATCTTCTTTTCCGTCGTTTTTCTTTTTCTCCTCCATCTCCCATGAACCTCCTCCTTCATCTCCTTAACCACGAAAATTTAAAACCCATCAATAGATTGAAATAAGATTTCTTCACCACCAACACCTTCTCGATATGTGTTAAGGAAAAAAAAGGTTTGATTCTATAACCCATTTTAGGGTTTTATTATTTTTTTGATTTCCCGTTAAATGTTTAACCGCTATTGATCTCGAGAATGATGATACGGTTAAAATTAGTCCTAGCTTCAATATATCTATTAATCAACACTAATCAATCATGTGTAAATTAGCCATCACCGAATTAGGCTTTAAAAACACTTAGGGTTCATAAATTTTCGAAATTAGGCACGTGGAGAAATTTTCTTCAATTAGGCTTTAAAAACACTTGAATTAGTCATGGGTGGAGGTGTGAAAGATTCTCCAGGTGCGATGAGTAGCGGCAACGGTAACATGAGAATGAAAAAACCTAACCGAGTGTGCTATGTGTGAACAAGGGTTTCATGAGACAAAAGTGTGTCCTTGGCTCTATTCTAGGTGTAAGCATGTTCCTTGTAATGGTGTGAGGGCATTTACGCAATCTAAAACAACCGAAACCTATGGAAAAATGTTTTTCAAGTGCACCATACCTACTGCACCTATTTTGAATGGTTTGCGATGCTTGACCCTTGCAAAGCCAAGTTGTTGTTGTTACCATCGGTGAAAAAGTCAGTGATGCTTGTGGAGAAGATGATCACTCTTTTAAAAATTGTCCGCTAAACGATCGGTTGTGCTTCTCTTCAACCCAATAACAAACTCAACCTAAAAATATGCAACAATCAACACAATAAGCACATAGCTTACCCGGTATGTGAAGAATGTGGAGATTTTACATGGGCCTCGAGATGCTATCTTCATTCTTTGTAAAGGAAAAAGTTAGAGTTTCTGCAAATCAAATAGCTGATCTAATTACAAATCTAGGAAAAAGTCATATGTAATAAGATTTCATTTTATGTGTAGTATGAATTGGTCTGGACTTGTTTTATAATTAAAATTATGCTATGTTGATGACTTATAATATTGTTTGTATGATAAATTGAATGTTTCTCTTCAAGAACCCCCCTTTTTAACTCCGCATTGAATAATTGCATTGCCGGTCTCAAGCCCGGATAAAGGAGGAGAGAAAAGGGGATTTATTGAGTTGGTCTCTAATTCAGCGTTGGCGAAAAACAGGTAACACATTCCTATAATATTCAAACTTTTAGCATTTGCAGCTTCTTCATGATCAAGTTGTGTTTGCTTTACCAAAATTTGCATGAATCCGCTACTTTGAGCATATAAATATACACCTCCACGTGTTTCATTCATTTACATTTTCGGATATACAACTTTGTGCTTGTGAGTGTTGATTGAAATGAGATTGCGATCGTCCTTGTATAATTCGAGAGAAAGCCTTGTATGTTTCAGGCAAAATGTCGCACTTGCTTGGCCATTTTTTAAGGCTCAGTTGAAATTATTGTTAAATATTAACGTAGATGTCATTTGATAATCATACATGTAACTGTGGAATGGTGGTTAGAATCCCGTCCTACACAGAGGAGGCCCAAGTTCGAATCTCACCCTAGCCTAATTTTTTTCCTAGTAAATTTTTATTTTACAACCCTTATAAAGGTTGCGAATGTTGATTAAAAGAAAAAGCACAAATCTACCGAAGTATTATGAATCGGCGAGGATGGTTGACGTCTTGTACTAACACCTAGTAAGCTTGGGTTCGATTCTCTATAAGAACATTTTTCAAATTTTTTTTTTTCCTATCTTCAACGACTCTTATTAGTGTTGTTTTAAAATCATTCACTACCTTTAGGATGTGAGTTGTAAATTCTAAAGGTGGTCACTTCTCTCTGCAACCCTTTTCACACAACAAGTTGTGGTTCTGATTCTCGTCACTACTCTTAGGAACTCGTTGGTCCTAAGAGTTGGACATATTTTACTTTGACAACGCTTTTGTTGGAAAAAGTTGTAAAACATACTACATTTTACAACTTTTAATTTACGAGTTGTCAATCTACAGTTGTAGATTACTAATTTTCCCGTAGTGTAACACACCTAAACAAAATGGACTAGCAGAACGAAAGCATCGCCATATTACTGAAATGGGTAATACCCTGTTATTTCACTCTTCAACTCCTAAATTTTTTTGGTATGATGCATTTCTCACAGCCACATACTTGATTAATAGGACACCAACTCATGTTTTGTCAATGAAATCTCCTTATGAGGTCTTATTTCAAGTTTCTCCATACTATTCTGTTTTGAGAGTTTTTGGATATACTTGTTTTCCATTTCTTGGTCATTATAGGTCTGACAAACTATCTCCCAAATCTGTTAAATGCAATTTATTGGCTATAGTCCACTCCATAAAGGATATAAATGTTTCGATCCTATTTCTCATAAGCTTCATATATCTCGGCGTGTGGTTTTTGATGAATCAAATTTTTACTAGAATCCCTCTTCTCCTTCAGTTGAAAATTCTTCCTCGACTTCTGATTTATCTCATTCCACTCATGGTGTTGCATCTTCTAATCCCTCTTCTACTTCAGTTGAATATTCTACTTTGCCTGCATCTAATTTAGTTCCTCCTTCTACTAGGATTACTAGATCAATGCAAGGCATTTAAACCCAAATTTTTTTTCTGATTATGTTTTAAATCATTCTGACAAGCATCCAATTTCTAGTGCTTATACAAGTATGTTAACTACTATCTCTGAGCCTAAAATTTTTAAGGAAGCATGTAAAATAACTCAGTGGATGGTTTCTATGAATGAGGAAAATGATGCTCTTATGTTGAATGAAACTTGGGATTATGTTTTACCTGAACCACATATGAACATTCTTGGATGCAAATGGGTGTATAAAGTAAAATTAAAGGCAGATGGTACTACTGATAGACTTAAATCAAGGTTAGTAGCTCAGGGTTATAATCAACAAGAAGGTGTTGATTTTGGAGAGACATTTAGTCCAGTTGTTAAATCTACAACTGTTAGAGTTGTTTTAACACTAGCAGTGAATAATAATTGGACAATAAAATAACTTGATGTGTCAAACGCTTTTCTGCATGGTCACTTAGCTGAGAATGTTTATATGAAACAGCCTCCAGGATTTACTCATCCAGATTTTCCAAATCATGTATGTCATTTGAAGAAGTCTATATATGGTTTAAAACAGGCTCATAGGGCCTGGTTCTACAGATTTAGTTCTTTTCTTCTTCAGTTTGGCTTTACCAAGTCCAAGAATGATCATTCTATGTGTATATACATCACTGAAACAGAAATGCTGGTATCACTGTATGTAGATGATATTCTTCTAACAGGGAGTTCTGATGTTCTTATTAGTAATTTAATACAAGCCTTGAGTAAAGAGTTTGCTATGAAAGACTTAGGGGATTTGAATTTTTTTCTTGGAATTGAAGCCACTAGATCTGCAGATGCTATTTTTCTAACTCAACAAAAGTATACTTTAGAACTTCTCACTAAGGCAAAAATGCTGGATTGTAAGCCTTGTGATACACCTGTTGTAAAAGGAAAACGATGTTTTATTCATGATGGTATTCTATTGACTGATCCTCTAGTATATAGAACATTAGTTGGTGGTCTTCAATATTTAGCACATACAAGGCCCGACATTTGTTTTGCTGTAAACTAAGTGTCTCAATTCATGCATGCCCCAACTGATCAGTACTTTCTTCTTGTTAAAAGAATATTGAGATACTTGAAGGGTACTCTGGGTACTGGTATTACTTTAAAGAGAGGTGATATTCATTCTTTAACTGCATACACTGATTCAGACTGGGCTAGTTGTCCAGATACAAGCAGATCTACTTCTGAGTATGTTGTTTTTATGGGTGAATCTGTGATTTCAAAGAAACAACCAACTGTTTCAAGAAGTTCTGCTGAAGCTGAATATAAATGCTTAACTGTAGCAACTACTGAACTTCAATGGTTGACATATATATTAACAGAATTGAATATTTCAGTAGCTTATCCTCTGCAGTTGCTTTGTGACAATCAAAGTGCAATATGCCTAGCTTCTAATCCAGTTTTCCATGCCAGGACCAAGCATGTGTAGGTAGACTATCATACTGTCAGAGAGTTGGTGGAGGACGGAATTATTCATGTTAGACATGTAGTTACTGAGGAGCAGTTAGCTGATGTAATGACTAAGGGTCTCTGTTATCCCACTTTTTCAAGATTACTACAAAGGATAGTGCAATCTCCAACTGCTGTACCAGATTAGTGATGCTTCTCCAACTGCTTTCCAAGATTAGTGATGTTTCTTATGTTTTCTGACAGATTTGGCTCTTGTTGGGCATCTGTTATGCTTCTTATGTTTCCTGACAGATTGGTTCTTGCTGAGCATCTGTTATGCTTCTTAAGCTGACTCTTGTTGAGTATTTTTTTTTCTTAGGCTCTTGTTGAGCATTGTTTTCTCTTGTTCAGTTTCTGTTTTTTTTTTTTTTTTTTTTTTTTTGTAGGACTGAAATGTTCTTTTCCTGTGTTTACAAATTGTTACCGTGTCTGTCTGTATCAATTGTGGGGGCTGTATTAGGAAAAGTCCTATATAGTCAAGTCAATATTATTGGCTTGATCTGTCCTGTAATATTAGATATAAATACCCCTCTTAAATGTGTCTGTATATCTATCTTATCATTACCCTGTAATTATAATTTTCTACGGTGTTATTGATATCTTTACAGTAAGGTTGTTGACGTGGTCCTTTTGGAAACATTTAATTTTCTGTGGTGGCTAATTTCTTTGCCAATATTGGAAAACAATAACGTTGTAGAGAGATTGCTTCAAACTAGCTAGAATGCTAGATGATGGTCTTAAAGCATTTGGGACCACGTTAAAAGATGCATTCAAAGATGCAGGTTGAAAGTTGGCTTTTAACAATCAATTATCATCTACATAGTACCAACTTGACAAGTTGTGGAAGGCAACTATGCAAGTTTCAAATCTGAAACCATATAGATATTATCGAGTAGAGATTCAGCAACTTGTTATGCAACTTGAGTCAACACTATCACTGTTTGGAATTGGACCTGATGACTAAATAAATCCGCAGTACTTCGGTCAATCAACTGTATAAAAAGACGACAGCACGAGTCTAATTGTATAGATCTCATGACTATAGCTGGAGATAATGATCAAATAAAAACTTTAGTAGTCGGCAGAGAAGTTTGAAGACATAATCTGCAAACCATATCCACAAATTTCTGTAATGTTTGTATTTGTTCGGAGATGGGTTAAGATTGAAAGTAGATAGGGGCAACAAACGCCTTCACCATATATGCAAATAATTAATTTCTGTAATGTTTGTATTTGTTATTTTTGAAATGTAGATGAACTTTGTAACCAGTTGGCATGCGGAGGCAACTACTCTACTTTTCCATAATGTATCCAAATAATTATTACCATTGCCAATTTTGTTTCCTATTATAAAAATGTAAATAGAAATTATTGAATTCTGGAACTAGTTTTGCATGTTGAAATAACCACCTCCACTTTTCTATACCTACCTCCATCAATGTTTCTTTTTTTATCGTCATATGTTAAAAACAGAAAAACTTTAAATATCTTTCGGTCATTCACCCATTTAAAACTTTTGTTATCTATTACCTCTGTTTTAAAAAAAAAAAAAATTCTTCTTTCATTTTAACTGAAAAATAAGTTAAATTGAAAAAGTGATGGTATTTTCTTTAAATAAACGGAGTGAGTATTTATTTAAAGAGACGATTGTTACAATTTTTATTATTGCCTCGTAAATAAAATCTTTCTTCCTAATTAATTAATCTTAAATGATATATCCGTTATTCACGTATTTAGAGTTTCATTTCTGTTCTAATCGTTACACAGTTGATACAATAAATAGTAAATCCAGTGATACAGTTGATAAAATAAATAGTTAATCCAATGATGAGCCCAAGTGTCCCTCTATAACAGAAAGATTAAAGCATGTGGGTAAACCTTATGCGGCGCGTGTCTCTATACGGCATATACACCCTTTGAGACACAAAAAGCGTAATAGCCGTAACGATAAAGATAGAGAGAGAAGGCAAACGTTGTAAAAAGTTAAGAAGTTAGGGACGTTTACGTCAATAAAACTAAACTTTGTATCTTTTAACACACGCGTTATCTATGTCCTAATTTGGAGTGCGACTAATGTATTGAGAATATGCACTTTCTTTTATACAAAAAATTATAACTTATACTGCTAATTTTCGAGATTAAAATTATGTTTGATACTAATAACGTCTTACAAAATTGAAAACATAAAAGACCTAGTTTTTGTAGAATGTGACAACATGAATTTTAGAAGGAAAAAAAAAACTATTTTTCAATTTTTCAATTAAAGATCCACAAAAAAAAAAACAAATTAGCAGATAAAATAAATGGACCCTTGCTAGTTAGAAGGCGGGGCGAGGTCTTAGGCTCTTAGCCCTACCCGTTAAATGTAAGATAGGGTTTTCTGGGATGCATTTTTCTCGGTTTGTATAAAATTATTGGTTTTCTGAAAAAGATAAGATTTTTTATCTAGTGTGGAAATTAAGAGTGAAAAATAAAAATGGGAAACCAAATCGATATACATAATATACGGACCCTTGCTAGTCTTGAAAGGCATGATGAATTCTCAGACCTGCCTGTTAAATATGAGATAGGGTTTTTTGGGGTGCATTTTGTTTAGGTTGTATATAACAATTAGAATGGGAAATAATAAATCAAACCGACAAACATGATATGGGAAATAATAAATATGGGAAATAATAAATGATTAATTATATTATTCTGATAAATGAAAAATAAATCAAACCGATAGACATGATAAATGAAAACTATTAGTTTTTCCTTTGTGTGCATTTTATCCGTGTTGTATAAAAACTATTAGTTTTTTGAAAAAGATAAATAAAACAATTGTCTAGTGTGAAAATTAAGAGTGAATAACAAAAATGGACTATTCCCAATAAAAAAATCTATAGGAAAAAAAAAATGATGAGAAAACAGAAATATGGATGAAAAGAAGACGTACAAATTTATGAGTCAATTTTACTGTCAAAAATTACTAATTGAAGTTTTCGTTTGAGTAAAAAAAAAATGATCAAAATAATATGGATACTTTAAATTTTGGTTTGGTTTTTTTTTTTTTTTTTTTCCTATTGAGTTTTTTTTCCAAATTTAATCACAAATATATTGTAATCCCAATTTGGAAAAGCATTAATGATTGTCACTGTATTTACTATTTAGTCCTTGTATTTTTTTCACAACACAACTTTTTTTTTTTTTCTTTTCTAAGTACATCATACACGTTATATTCTTGGTACTTCTCCACTATAAATTAAAGACTAAATCCCCTCCGCTTTCCTCCCATCTCACTCTTCTTCCCTCACTCTCTCTCTCTCTAGAAATCTTCTTCTTCTTCCTCTGGTTCTCTCTGATCATAATCTCCATTACCATCATCATCAAAAAAAAATGGATTTAGACCCTTTTCAAAAACTCCTCTGTCTAATATTTTTCTCATTCATGGTCCTCTTTTTCTGTTTCTCAATCTTACTACTATTCCTAAGACAAAACTACTGGTGTAATTGCGAAATATGTGATACTTATTTCACATCAAGTTGGTCTAAAGATTTCACAAATATTTGTGATTGGTATACTTATTTGCTAAGCAAATCACCATCACAAACAATTCATATCCATGTTCTTCGTAACACCATCACTGCGAATCCAGAAAATGTTGAGTACATGTTAAAAACAAGGTTTGATAATTACCCCAAAGGTAAAACTTTCTCTACCATCTTACATGATTTATTAGGCCGTGGAATTTTTAATGTGGATGGTGATACCTGGAAGTTTCAACGTAAAATGGCTAGTCTTGAACTAGGTTCGGTTTCTATTCGGTCTTATGCTTTCGATATTGTAACCAGAGAAATTCATGATCGTCTGATTCCGTTGTTACAAGTAGCTGTCAACAGTAACAACAGTACTGTGTTGGATTTGCAGGATGTATTGAGAAGATTTGCTTTTGATAACATCTGTCGGTTTTCATTCGGGTTAGATCCGGGTTGTCTTGAATTAGACATGCCCATGTCTGAATTTGCTGTTGCTTTTGATTTATCATCCAAATTATCAGCGGAGAGAGCTTTAAGTGTGTCACCATTGATATGGAAAGTCAAGAGGTTTCTGAATATTGGGTCTGAGAAGGAATTGAAAGGAGCCATTAAAATGGTTAATATTTTAGCTGATGAAGTTATTAAGCAGAGGAGAAAAATGGGTTTTTCATCAAATCAAGACTTGTTATCAAGATTCATGGGTACGGTCAACGACGACACGTATTTGAGAGATATTGTCATCAGTTTTGTTTTAGCCGGAAGGGATACGGTCGCCGCCGCGTTGACTGGTTTCTTTTGGTTGTTATCAAATCATCAGGAAATCGAGTCAAGGATACTGGAAGAGTCGAATCGGGTTATGGGTACGGATCAAGAGTTGAAACCGAGTTATGAACAAATGAGAGAAATGCCTTATTTACAAGCTTGTTTATACGAGAGTATGAGACTTTATCCACCGGTACAGTTCGATTCCAAGTTTGCTCATGGAGATGATGTGTTCCCTGATGGTACGTTTATCCGAAAAGGCACGCGGGTAACGTATCACCCGTATGCAATGGGTCGGATGGAACAAGTTTGGGGTTCCGATTGTCTCGAATACAAACCGGAAAGATGGCTTCAAAATGGGTTGTTTTCGCCGGAAAGTCTTTTTAAGTACCCGGTCTTTCAAGGTGGAGTAAGGGTTTGTTTAGGGAAAGAAATGGCATTAGTTGAAATGAAAAATGTCGCCCTTTCTTTGATCAGAAGGTTTAAAATTAAAGGGACCGATGAGTCGTTCAAGAAACCGAAATTCGCACCCGGGTTGGTGGCGACGGTTAGAGGAGGTTTTCCAATTGTGGTTAGCAAAAGATGACCCGTTTTGATATATGGGTCGGGCTTTGTGTAGGATCGGACACGCTAGTGACTCGTGAGCATGTTAGCAACTTTTATTGAATATGTTTTCTAACATGAGCCCTTGAAAAAAGGGCAGACGGTGACAGTTTTTTTTTTTATTGATCCCAAAACGGGTTACTACCTCACGTGGTGTTTGTCTTGGGGACATGATTGTCCACTTAATCTCAATTATATATAAATAAAAATACTTTTATTTTAGTTTTATATTTAATTGTATATATATATTTTATTAATTAGAAAATCATATCTGTGACAGTCTTTATGTAGTTAATGTTGTTTGTATGTCATCAGGTCTTTGAGAAAACGTGGTGCATCTATTTTGTTCTCTTTCTAACTGCTATGCATGTTACTATTCTTCTTCTTTCCTATTTTGTCATAAATTTTATTTACGGGTGTGAATGGGTTCTCCGATATTCGGAACCTTACCGAATTTGTATCACTTGGTTCTAGAGGCTAGAGCTGCACCTGAGCCGGCATATGTACCCAAAAAAATTGGCTTGGAATAGGAAACCGATATAGTACCAGTACAAGTATGGAGTACAAGTATAGGATGTGGAGTACAAGTAATGGAATAGGAAACCGATATAGTACCAGTACAAGTACCCGGTTCCTAATAGCCTGTTTGGATGCGAAGTAGGTCGTTGCTTCTCCGTAGCGAAGTCGAAGTCCGGATTTTTGCTTCACAAAAAGACGACTTTTCTCGCTTCGGAAGTCATTCAAATTCTATCACAAACTGACTTCTGACTTTTTGACTTCCAGAAGTCAATAAGTTACTTCTGAGTGTGCATCCAAACAGGCTATAAGGTTTTTGACCTTTACCTGACCAAATTACCGGTTATCCATTACCACTCATTTTATAACCCTCCATTTATTTTCATATAACTTCGACTAACCTAAGCAGAGGCAGAGCCAAGAATTATAAGATGAGGTGTAAAAATTTGTTATAGGGTGCATAAATTTTTCCTAGGGGTGCAAATAAACTAATATAAACTTATGCAAACAAAAAAAATAAAATAAAATAAAATAAATTATTTGGCCTAAATTAGGCTTTAGAGCCAGCTAGAAATGGGGTGCAAGTGCACCCCTTGTAATGGGATGGATCCGCCCCTGAACCTAAGCCCTTATCTAATTAACCGCTCACCTCTCTTTTTTTTTTCTTCTTATGCTACATAGTTACACTCACCTCCGGCTCTTTTCTTGTTCTTCTTACATAGTTACATCATAACCACCACTTCCATCAGACACGAGCAACCAAACCCTTCTTTTACTTCTTCTTCATCACAATCATAAAATTCACATATGATCAACATGATTAATTCATAAACAGATTTATGTGAAGGATTTTGCTCAAATCAAAGAAATTTTGTTCTCTAATTAGTATGAATCGGTATGATGTATCATTTGATGTTGTTTTATAATAATTTATAAAACAATGTTTCATGACCTTTATGTTAAGTTTGATGAATAAGAAATTGAATTTGTTGCTACTACAAAAAGCCCAAAATTAAAAATGAAAAGGGCACAAAAAATCGTAGCATATGTGGTGATGTTGCAGGTAACGGTACCGGACTAGAACCAGACCTGTATCATAGGTACAGTACAAGCTAGTACCAGTACAAGTATAGGTAACCAGAATATGGAACCGGTCAGTAAGAGGTACAGGTACCATGTTCTCAAGAAACATGGACTGTACCGGCCTATGTGCAGCTAGCTTTACTTGGTTCTGGTTATTAGTTTTGGATTCTCCATTGATTTTGGTTCTTAATCTGGTAAATCTGAGGTAAATTCGAACAAAGCCGATAAAAACTAGGTTTTAATATGGATATATCTGTCAGGTATACACATGTATTATATTTTGTACTTATTGACTTACAATCAATAGATTTCATCAACGACGAAAGTTGGAGTTTGCGCCTGAGCGGATAAAAAGAAAACCCCACCATCTATTAACATTAGACGAAGAAACAGCAGCCTTTTATGTTAGTAAGAAAAATGCATCTACTTTTCCCGTTTAGGCTCTTGATTTCGATTCATAATATGAAAAATGGCATTGTATAAGTTAGTATTTAGAAGTTGATACCCATATGTTGATGGTGGTTTTTAAACAAGGGGTAAAATCGTAAAACCCCATGACCTAGTGTTACCCGGAACACATTAACTAAGAGCATTTAACTCAGGTGTAAATAATTAATAGGGGTATTTTTTCAAAATACCAGATTAGGGTTTTCAACACAGAACCCTAATTCCAAAACCAAGCCGCATACTGCGCACCATGGCAACAATGCCAAACCAAGCCGCATACTGCGCACCATGGCAACAATGCCAAATCTCCAAGCCGCTATGCCTTTGGCCCACGCCCAACATAGCGCCCTAGGTTTGCAAGACTTGCAACTAGGTCAACATGGCCGCACGTGCCATTGGCACATGCCAACACGTGCCGCAAGCCATATTTCCAAGCCGCTATGCCTTTGGCCCACGCCAACATAGCGCCCTAGGTTTGCAAGACTTGCAACTAGGTCAACATGGCCGCACGTGCCATTGGCACATGCCAACACGTGCCACAAGCCATATTTCCAAGCCGCTATGCCTTTGGCCCACGCCCAACATAGCGCCCTAGGTTTGCAAGACTTGCAACTAGGTCGGATGGCCGCACGTGCCATTGGCACATGCCAACACGTGCCGCAAGCCATATTTCTAAGCCGCTATGCCTTTGGCCCACGCCCAACATAGCGCCTTAGGTTTGCAAGACTTGCAACTAGGTCAACATGGCCGCACGTGCCATTGGCACATGCCAACACGTGCCGCAAGCCATACTTCCAAGCCGCTATGCCTTTGGCCCACGCCAAACATAGCGCCCTAGGCTTGCAAGACTTGCAACTAGGTCAACATGGCCGCACGAGCCATTGGCACATGCCAAACACACACGCCGTAACCTAACTTGCAAACCGTGCAACCTACCACCAAGGCATTCCGCACATGCCATTGGCACATGCCACACGCGCCACTAGCGGCGCCACTAGCACTCAAGATGCAACCAACACTCGAGACATCGACACAAACGGGGATGCTTCTTTAGGGTTTTGGTTTAGCGATCACGGCATGCACGCGTACACTACGCTCACATTAAGAAAGCGTGAAAAGGAATAAAGCGGTCAAATAAAAGAGGAAATAATGGTGAAAAACGTTTTCGCCCATTAAACCATGCGGTTACCACCTCCTCCCATTATTTCACCCTTTACTCTCTTCCCTTCATGAGGCCGGGTACGTTTCAATCTCGACTTGTATAAATAGGTCTTACCTATTTCCACCGGACAACAAGTCTCGGTCGGAGAAAAATACCACACTCTCGAAAAGGCAACTTTGCAAGCTCTCCTAAAAGCTTCCATCTCTTGCAAGCTTCCCAAGCTTTTACTTTCTCGATACAAGTCGAGATACTACTCTCCCCGTAACTACTCGGTCTCAACACCTTTCTTTGCTTCCTCCCAAATCAACCCTTCTCCTCCACTTTGTGACCGAAGCAAGTCCTGAACGGCCATTTCTTGGTTTAGGCCGGACTTGTACGGATTGATCTCTCGAATCTATAAAGTGCTCACGTGCGAAGACATTTGTTTAGGGTTTGAATCAGTTTCTCACTCACCTACCGAATTTACCGAAATCGGCAGAAACGATTTTTACCCATAAACACCATAATAAGGGGTTAATACAATAATGGATCATTTTTCATTAACTATTGGGATATTGCTGGTGTCACTGTGGTACAATGGTAAAGATATTGGATGATAATACCAGTGACTTGAATTAGAAACTCGCCAGTATCAAATCCTTTACGACTCAAAATAACAAACTAGTGGGTTGTAACACTAAAAAGGATCCCAAATTTTGATTTACAGTGCTCATTTACTTATTTAGACTCAAGTAGGCCTGTCAATATCTATCCGATATCTG
This sequence comes from Papaver armeniacum, assembly GCA_023531295.1. Taxonomy (NCBI): domain Eukaryota; kingdom Viridiplantae; phylum Streptophyta; class Magnoliopsida; order Ranunculales; family Papaveraceae; genus Papaver; species Papaver armeniacum. The sequence goes on along the minus strand of JAJJWW010006602.1, from coordinate 846,132 downwards.
AATCCTTTTCCGAGTATTCGAGATCCTTTATCTATCGGATATTTCTTCCTTAATATATCGGAATCGGATTAGGCTTCATCTGAATTGTTAATATCCGATATCCGATAGAACAAGGAACTATTTGTGATTTACCCTAACCATATTAGAGTCGAGTAGAAGAGTAAGGAAAATATCCGATATCCGATATGAAATGTTTGAGAAATTGAACTTAAATTTCAATTATGAACATGTTTTATAGGATTTTTAACATTTTTTATCGGAACCGGATATTATCGGATAAATATCCGATATTCGATAGCTTAGCCTATCGGAATCGATATCTTATTTTGATATCCTATAGGATATTATCGGATATCGAATATCCGATAGAACTTAACCTATCGGATAAAAATCCGACGGATATTCTTCCATTGACACCCCTGGACTCAAGTGACATCTTCCAAAAAAAAAAAAAAAACTTATATATCGATGTGAACCGTAAATGATTTAAAAGCAGAAGTAGAAATACTCGATCCACTCTTGGAAATTTCCGAATTTCTCTTATAGATAGTTGTGGCATTTTGTCATTTTGTTATGATTTCACTTTTACAACCAAATTAAAATCACCTTCCAAGAAGTTTACAAAGAACAAAATTGTAGTCTCTGGGTAGGTGTTAAAAGTTAATGCAAATTCATTGCAAGTAAAACCTAAAAGTGGTAACACTTATGGTGATTGAAAACAAATCTCACCCACTAGTACTGTCAATCACTATGGAGAGGTTAGGTCCATGGTCCGCGTGAAGCTGTACCAAAACCATGATCTCCTTTGGTCATTTAATGCACAATATCTCTTGATAGAGAAAAAAGAGAGAAATAATGAACACATCAAATTGTTATTTCATTCTGCTAACTAAAGAGATCATAATAACTCTAAGTAGATGTCGTTGAAGACACTCATAAAGTCATTAAGTGATAATACGGTGTCGTTACAGATCTGTTTGAGATTTTTTGTTGTAGATAGAAAGAAAATAAAGGTTGGAAAAATCATCCCCCAAATCTGCTAAAAGGGAGAAAACGAAAATGTGCAACAAAAAACTAGTATATTAGCAAGGCAATTTGGTACAGAATTATATGCTTAACAAGCAGTGAAAGTTCTCTGAAAATCAATTTGGAAAGAAATATGTCGCATGAATTAGCAACTTTCCAAAAACAAAAATTAGAAAACAAATCTCACCGACTAAATAAACAAATCTTCGTTGGATTATCCTTAAAAAAGCATTAAAGGTAGAAAATTTAAAGTATTTACTGCTATGTGTCCGTACAATGCAAATCGAATAAAATCTTTTGTAAAGGCTGTCCGTAGTACAAGGTAATTAGTGTTGAGACGCGGGATGATACACTGACCGCGTGGGTTAAGGGTGGGATCCACCCCCTCTCTCACACTCCCATCTTCGGGATGGCCCGCGGGAGCTAAATCATTTTCGGTTGAGACGTGCCTTGGAAACCAGAAAATTGATAAAAAAACGAAAACCAAACAGTCTAGTGACCAACTTAGTACAAGTTCGTACAAGTTTTCACGAGTGTTTTGGGCGGTATTTTCCGACCAACTTAATCAAAACTTTGTATTTTATGAAGTTTGATTGATTGGTAATGGTACCCAATACAGTTATTAAAACCGGAAATGAGTCATTTGTCCAAATATTTTTAAAACATGGTTCTAATGGACGAGTAAAAATTAATATGGGTGAAATGGACACAAAAAAGAAAAAAAAAACAAGAATGAAACTGGATTCATCCTGGCTTAAACTTAAAAAAGAGTGAGGATGAAACTGGATGCATCCTAATTTAAATTAAAAATAAGAAAAAGTATTTGAAAATGGGTAGGATGAAACTGTTTACATCCTGGCTATTTGATGTGATTTTTAAAGTTGTAGTAAAGTGGTAAGATAGATGTCGTTCCTCTCAGACTTGTAAAGATTTAATTTCAGACTTAAAACTAAAAACAAAGAAAATATATACACAAGTTTGTCACGAAATATCGAGAGAACTGGGACTTCGGATTTCACCATAAAATTCATTCATGCGATTCATATATTTATTCTAGACAATTATAGCTCAAATAATAATAAAATATTGACTCTGTTTCTTTGCCAAGGTAGATTTTTAAAAGATTAATCGTAAATCACAAGCATGACGCATCAAAAGTACTAAAACTAAGCATACGTCATCAAACGAAATCACAACTAATTAGTGAAAATCATAAAACAATTAAATCAAGTGCAAGAAGTCATATAAGAATTAAATATAATTACCACACGCATGAAATATGGCTTCCTCCGTCGTCCCAGTGTTGGGGTTTAGCTCCTCATGCTCAAAACGCACACAAAATAATAATCCATAGCTCAAAAAGGTGTTTTATTGAGAATTATATAAAACAGAGATTTGTAACGCTGTAATGGTGTTACAGACGTCACTGTTACAAATTTTTAAGACTGTTGAACAACGATACTTGTCTGTCTTTGTCGTTGTTTCGAGATCGTTTCCCCATGGCAGACTTTGAAGGTCCTGTTCTTCGTCTTCTTCTTCTCCTCCACCTGCTGCTGTGCAGCCTCCGCAACTCCTTCTCGTTGATCTCTCCCAGCTCCTCCAAACTCTCTCTCGCTTTCGGCCCCCAAAACTCCAGAGACACCCTCGTAGTTTCGAAAACAATCTATTTATACACGTCAAGGACCGATTAAACCCGATTAAATCTCCTTTTCTTTCACCTAAAGCTACGGCCTTTATTTCCTTATGAAACTCTCTTCACGCGTCTCCGCTTGGCTTCAAACTCCCCTGTTGAATGGAAACTCTCTTAAAGATAGCAACAATCCGCCAGAGAAGATATTCTCTCTTTATCTTCACGCGTACCTTCCCATAAATACGCTAACTTCCCTGTTTAACTAACAAACCCGTGAAAAGCTCTTCACTACCTGATTTGCCGAGAATCAAATATCCAAATTATCTAATCGATACAAACCGATTTACCAACCCTGTTTACTCCATTCAAGTCTATCCCAATCAATTTTGGTGATTGAATCTCCTCAGAATATCATGAAAAATCCAAACAAACCCGATAAACTTTCCCTTACTCTGTTTCACTCCAACACGAATCTGCAGCCAATTCTGATTGATCAAGAGACATATACCAAGCCTGTTATTCTCTAACAGGTCCATGCCAACACAATCCCGCCATTGAATCTCTTCAGAAGTCCCTCAAAACTCGAACCCTAAACTGCCACTTCGCTGAGACAATTTTCCCGCCAATTTTTTATTTGAATTGTTGAAGATGAGGCGCCCCCTATCCAGAGTAGGGGTGCCTATAGCAGCTGCCTTGGGGTAGCCTGAGGGTGCCCCTTAGTAATTGGGTGCCCCTTATCCATTTGAGGGGTCCGAATAGTAATTTTCTCCCACGAGCGCAAAAACCATTTTTCGAGCCAATTTCGCCGCAAAAACTTATTTTCCAAAAACACCTACAAAGACATAAAATACCAAAATAAGCGCAAAATCGAGTACTAACATTACAGAGAATTGAGAACATATTAGACACATAAATGTGTCTATCACTATTTTTACACTCGTCCATTTAAACAGTATCAAATTTTACATGTCTTTTTTACCCAGGAATTGTTGGTTTTGGTCTTTTTAACCAATTTTGTGTATTAAAACTCAAAACTGACTTTTTGCGTATTAGAAAAGACTATTGCAATGTACCTTCGGAGTTACACGGTCTTCAACCTACAATCGTAGAGATTCACCAACATTAATGTGGCTTGTGGTGGTATTTCAGAAACCACAGTAATAGGAATAATAATCTATGTAATAAATTCTTGAGGGTTCGGTACACCTCGAGAAGTTACATATCTACTTGATAAAATGTAAAATCAGAAGCTAGTCTGACGACGTAATTTCAAAATAACTTGAGCAAAAAATAAACTTTTCTTGCAAAACAAATTTCGTTCTCAAGTCTTGATTATTATATTCTGTATCCAACATGCAAGTAAAGTCCTTTTTAATACCATCTCACATAGTATTTATAAAAATATATCTAGATATCACTTAAGAAGTTGTTTAAAAGTTTTATAACAAAAAAAAGTATAAAATACACAAAATTGGTCAAAAAGACCAAAATCAATAATTTCTGGGTGAAAAAGACACTTAGGTTTTGATACTGTTTAAATAGCCAAAAATAAAAAAGATACTGTTTAAATGGACAAAAATTTAAAAATAGGCGAGGATGTAACCAGCTTCATCCCACCATTATCAAATATTTTTTTCTTATTTTTATTTTACACTGGATGCATCCAGTTTCATCCTTGCTATTTTTTTAAGTATAAGCCAGGATGAATCCAGTTTCATCCTTGCTATTTTTTTTGGCTATTTCACCCGTACTTTTTTTTACTCGTCCATTTGAATCGTGTTTTAAATTTTTTTGGACAAATGACCCATTTTCTCTATAAAATATTGTTCTGGAATCTAATTATAGAATGACTTCTATAAAAGAAAAATTAACTATTGGTGAAACAAAAAATTTTTGCTTCTCATTATTAAGAAGCATAAACACTTTTAACTTCCAGTATTCAAACACCCTTCTAGCATAACATGGCTAAATTTTGAGGTTCTCTCTCACCCTTCCAAGCATGGTATAACATGGCTAAGTTTTGAGATTATCTTTCAAGGAGTGAAACTTAGCATGAGAATGAGCCAAATGGAACTCCATCTCAGTACATGTATTTCTTTTAGAACCGTCTTTTTGGGGACTACTCAAAAATGGTGGGGGACTACTTTGTGATAGAAATGTCTACCCTATACTTATAAGGGGTGTCCTAAAGTGTGGAAATGACTAACCTACGCTTCACCTATATATATAATCACCTCCTCCCATCACTACCACCTATATAACCACCTCCTCCCATCACCACAGCCGCTCACCACCACCTACCACCACCGACCACCTCAAATCACCACCACCGACCACCTCAAATCACCACCACCGCCACCTCTATATATAGCTTAATTTAAATCATTAACAAAACAAAATCAAAATTATAACAAACTCATTATTTTTCATTCGTTTTCCGTTGAAAAAATGAGAAGTAATCATCAAAATTAGTTGAAAATGGAAGTTACAGAGAGAAGTTCGGCTAGGAATTATGTGAATTTTTTTTTCGAACTAGCCGAACTTAACTTTAATGGAGGTTTTTGTTTTCAGAGAAAAATTCGGTTACGTAGAAAAAAAAAAGGTCCAAGTCGAACTAAAAGTTCGGTTACGTCGCAAAAAGTTCGGTTACATCGAAAAAAGTTCGGTTACATTGCAATATTTTTCTCCTAACCGAAATTTTCTCTGAAAAACCTGCATATTGAGTTCGGTTACGTCGCAATTTTTTTTCCTAGATGAACTCCTAGTTCGGTTACGTCGCAGTTTTCTTCTCCTAACCGAACTTTTCTCTGAAAGAAAAAACTCCATTAAAGCTGATTTCGGCTACCTGTATTTTCAGAAATATTAGCTGAACTATAGTTGCAGATGAGTTCGGCTACCTGTTCATCAGATTTCGTAGCCGAACTTTTTTAACCAAAGCAAAATTAATTTGTAAATTGTTCATTTTTAGGAATATTTTGGCCAATTCAAGCACCGTTAACTAAATTTGAAATTTCCATGAGTACCCAAAACATCATACTCTTGTTGTGGCTCTTAAAGAAAAAGATCTTAACTTTTTTTCTTCCAAAACCTTGATTTTCATTATCACCTTCATGTTCATCTACTCCCTCTCAATAATTCTTCTTTGAGGTGGTCGGTGGTGGTGATGGGAGTAGATGAGAGGGAGTTATATATAAAGGTGGCGGTTAAACAAAATCACCACCACCACCGACCACCTCAAATCACCACCACCGCCATCTACTCCCTCTCACTAATCCCTCAATAAGCCAATTTAATCCCACTAATCATTAATTAACTCACTAATTACACTAATTTAATTACCAAGGGCAAGTTTGGTATTAAAAAAAAACTTAGATAAGGGGTGACTAATTATTACTTATAATATCCACCCAAAAAAAATGAAGAGTAATCCCCCACCATTTTTGAGTAGTCCCAAAAAAAAAACGGTTCTTCTTTTACCCACTTTCAGTTCATTGGGCTCAACCTAAGGAGTCTATAGTTTGGAGCTCCATCTTAGATAGAGCCCAGTATTTTCTTATTGTAATCAATTGCTTAAGAACTTAATAATGAAAAATTCAAATGATCCAAACTACATGATATCACATTTAGTAGATCTTCAATCTGTGTTTGTTGTGGATTTATACTAGGTAGTGGGGCGAGGCGCCTCGTTTCATGCCCTTCTCGGACATCTTTAAGGCCATGAATTGATTTGAATCGAACAGACACAATTCTGTTAAGTGGAATTTCAAATTATGAAGAATGTACCTTGATTAGAACGATTTAACAATTCATCTAATCATGCAGGTAGACATTAAGCCTCACATGATGCTGAATTTAGCAATTAATCAATGTGCTTTACTTTATATATTTACTAGTAAGGCCACATGTGCGATGCACATGCTTGAATTGGATTCTTTTAACAACACCAAATTTGATCATAATGGAAAAAAAAATCTTAAAATAAAAATTTAATATCCTTGTTTGTACTCATTATGTAGATAATTTAAAGAGCTTTCCAGATATATTAATTTTGCAAAAATACGATGTGTATTTTTAAAGATATCTAAGTTTTAATTTTTTTGATTTATTTTTAAAACAATGACATTCATGTAAATATACAAATAATTAACTAAAAGCTTAGTTAATGAGGGTATTATTGTCATGTGAAAAGGCTTCACCAAAATAAGGCTTCACCAAACAATTACCTCTTTTCTTTATATTAGTAAGATGTAAATGAAGTACAACTAAATTTATCAAAGTATATGCGACAATTTTATTGTTTTAGTGGAAAAACAAACATAACGTGGTGGTGGTGGGTAAAGTGAAATAAAAACAATAATCTGTACTTAGTCTAGTGATTAAGATTTCATATACAATATACAACTGTCATAACTAACACTAATCTTAATTATCAATTATTTTGTATGTTGTTTAGATCCTTAATTAATGTGACAACACTTCAACAATCAATTGATGTCCTTAACCTTGGAACCCTTCCTACCCTAGTACCGTTTATTTATTTATTTGAAACATCTTACCCAAGTACTAAATTGCTTCGAATCCCAAAGCATATTTCAATAATGAGTATGACCACGGACATTCTTAGATGGACAAGGTCGGATAAGAATTCTACCATTTTCTCCGCAAAACTCAAACGACAATAAGTATAATATTTTGATTATATGTTCCTCTTATAACTCTACATTCCTATAAAAAGTGAACACAATTCGAGATGTATAAAACGACCATATACCCCTTTGAATATTAGTCGTTCAAATTTAACGGTTGAAATTAAGATTGGTAGATGGTGAGGTTTGTTATCTCGAATTGCGTTCATTTTTTTTGTGTGGGAATGTAAAGTCTTATAAGAGGAACATATCATCAAAATATTACACTTAAATTCATTGTCGTTCGGGTTTTGCGGAGAAAATGATCCAAATCTTGTCTGACCTTGTCCATCTAAGAGTGTCCACGGATCCTACCTCTTCAATAATTTTACAAATTTAAATAGAATCTTTAAATAAAAAAAAATCTTTATTTTATTTCAATATGATGTCTTTAGTTATTACTAGTAGAGTGTACGTGCGATATTATTTGAATATGTGAATTCGGGATTAGGGTTGTTAAGATATGAAACTTCTAGATGTTGACATTATTTGAACATCTGCATAACTTTTATCATTAATTGTTCAAAGATATTCCTTGATGATCAAGGTGATCCCAAACGAAATATTGAAAAGCATTTAATTATGATTTTCGATTTTATATATTTTAATTACTAGCAATCAAAGCATATCCTCTGGAAAAGGATTATTAGTTAAAAAAATTCGAAGAGAGATTTCGGAAATATTGTTTGACATTAATTGGAAATAGGAAAAACTAAAATTAGGTACTTTAATTAATATCTTGAGAATATTTTCGGTTTTGGAATTTTCTTGTTGTCCAAATAACCTTGGTCTATAAATACTTGAGTTTACATTTCTTGCAAACTGTCCTCAGAGCCAGGCAAACTTCATTCGTGTTGTTTCTGGTGGAGCCGTCTATCCGGAGAGGAAAATAACCTAATTAGGCGAAATCTCTTACGACCAATCGTTTAAAGACTTCTTTGGGGTCAAGAAGCTTTACGAGTACCATTGGTGGGAGACTAGATAGTTTCTTTGTTATTTTAGTTTTCGATTATTGATTTGATTGACTAACGGTTGTTGAAACTTTGATTGCACCTAGTTTGATTATACTTGAGAGCCTTCTCTTCTGTCTTAAGGGTTACTCAAACTAGATCAAAGTATCGACGGATCTTTAGAAATGTTGTTAGATCTAAAGACATCTTGTGATAATCTATTGTTAACAGACTCTAGTTCTATGCGTGATTGATCACAAGAGGATTCAAATTTGTGTTGTGCATGTTATTAAGAAGGAAATTCAAGATTTGAAGACGAATAAGATTTTCTAATTATTTTTCGTATCTTATGAATTGGTGCACACATCTTGATCGGGTTGGATCCGACTAAGATTAGATTTATCTAATCAGAAAGTCGTATAGATCAGAAACTATCATTTGGTGGTATTTTTCAATATCTAAATTTGATAATTGTGAATCTGAATCTAAGTTACTGATTCGGAATGATCTTACCCGACAAAGGAGTTTATTAGATTAAACATAAGAGCCTTTGTCAACAACCCAACATATCTTTTTACCAAAAATTGAATAGAGTGGTTACCAAACATATCTATTCCTTTACTGATTGGAATACGATCAAAAGGAGTAAAGCAACTTGAGATAGTGATTTCTGTCTTGAGATTCACGTGCATGAACAAAAGGTCGAAGACGCAGGGATACTTAGGGAATTAAGTAACTAGGGGTTGTTTACTTGGTCTCAACTATACGAAGATGGGTTTTGTTCATTATATAACGGCTTAATTCTAAAAGTATTCAAAACTGGATTATTTCCCGGGGTTTTTATGCATTTGCGGCTTCCTCGTTAACAAAATCTTGCTGTGTCATTTACTTTACTTCCGCATTATATTTGTCTTATTATAATAAAGTAAATTATACTTGTACGTTGATCCTAATCACTAGATATTGATCATATAGTAAATCGGTTTCGGACCGTAACTATTATCAAGTGAATATGTTGAAATCGTATTGTCTCGACTTTGTCCATAGACGATCACTTAAGATATCAGACTTATAGGTTGAAACAAAAAAATTGTGCTGTATTTGGGTACCCTCGTCTTTTCATTAAGAAGTTATCTTTAGACTTAAAGTAAATAAAAAAGTCAAAAATTATTTTGAAAATCAAATATCAAACACTAGTGGAAATTAGCAGTTCCGCGACCGTCAGGACAAGTCATATATACGAGTTATACGACTATTTTTAACCGTCTCTGTTGGGGTCTCTGATAAAGTGTCGCTATTTCTTACAACCCTTAGCCGTGGGTCTCAAAATAACGACCGATTTTAAGGGTAACGAGGTCTAGACCCTTAGCCGTGGGTCTCAGATTTGAATTATAATATAAAAAAAATATAAATTCAGATATGCTGAAATGCCTGAATCTGAAATAATCTGACTGCATCAAAGTCAAGTCAAGTCAGGTCAAATGGAAGTCAAGTCATGTCAAGTCAATGTCAAGTCAAATGAAATTCAAGTCAAAGTCAAGGCAAAGTCAAGGCAAAGTCAAGGCAAAGTCAACCCAAACTGAAATTCAAATTTAACTCAAATTGACATTCATTCATGGTTTATAAAATTACAAAAAAAAAAGAAGATGAAATTCTGAGTTCATGTCCAAGCTAGCTACTAAGTTCTAACAACAACATGCTAAACTAATAGACAATTGATTAAACAACGATAACCTCCTCCGATGACGATGAACTTAGCCAATACTTCATAACAAGCATCCATGTGTTGTGTCCACTGCTTTCGATTTTCCAAGATTCCTCCACCGCAACTTTGAAAAGAAAATCTAAGGTTGTAATTCGGTAAAGCATATGTGTACCATAAATAACAAATTTAATCTATAAACAAGTTGATGAGAATTTCAAAGTTTATTCCTAGGTTACAACTCCAGGACCCTAAGTATACCATTTGCGCGAAACTTGCGATACCAACAATCTAGAGCAAACACACCAATCTTCATGGGAAATTCCCATGGAGCGAGCATGCAACAAAGAAACAATACGCACAAGTTCATATCCTCCTCTTCTTGAGTTCTTTAAACCATCCGCACGTTGCTTGCACAGCCTCAATCAGTAAAAAGGCATTGTTACTCTACTCCTGTTAATACAACTAGACGGTATCAATCAAGAAGATAATGAAGAGCACCAATAACATATTGCGGGTGGCTTTATCCTTCAGACTATCATGGTGGAAGACACTCTGGAAACTTCAAATGGATGGCATAACTCTACATGACGGGGGAAGGATCCAAATACTAAAACATGTAGCATCTTCCAAATACATTTTATACCCTGGTAATGGTCAATTGTACTTGTACTAGTACAGATAAGAAAATTAAGAGTACAAGTACGAGATAAGAAAATTAAGAGTACCAGTGAAAATGGGATAAACTAATCATTTTACAAGTAAATGGCGAGAAAGAAAGATTAGAAGAGGGTTGTGAACTTCCAACATACAACTTGGTTTTATATGTCCACCAATGTTGACAACAAACCCTACGGTAACTTGCTAGGTGATTGTGTTTCTTCTATTGATTTTGTATTGAGAAGTTGCTTGTCTTGCTTTCCATGCACACGAGACTTATCTTATTCTCTTCTACCCAATCGAATCTCTATGTTGTAGACAGCAAACTACTCGCCACAAACTAGATGGAGCAAACCCAGGTTCATATATATGCAACTAATAGACACATTCCTTTCCCTACATAACTGTTGAGATCCTCTTGTTCTCAAACATCTTAATCACCATACTTAGATACTTATCATGAAACACTTTTAAAACAAAGAACAAATTGATACGTTGTGAAGTTAAAGATTGCACCTTCTCATTTTGGGATCCTGCATATACTAAAGCTAGCTCCATTTGCTCAGATAGTTAACAATGTTACTAAATAATTTCTAAAGAAAATATAGCCTTCCATTTATGCTAACTTTAGTATAAACTGCAAAACAATCAAATTCCCTACTAAACAGATGCAGTCCTATTTGCCATTTGCCGATGCATACATACAAGCAACGGCTGATTTATGGTGACTAAAACAAATAACCTCTCTCGCAAATAAAGCATTTCATACCAATCACAAGGGTGCTAATACGTAAATCATGACCACAAATTATTAATAAAATGACATTTTTTTCAAGAATAAATAAGAAAATTCTCAGGACACTTACTGGATCCCGGCTTTTCGACTTCTTAAACAATGTGAGTCATACAAGCCTTGTAACCCAAGAAAGCAGTGAGCTTGTAGAGCTTGGTTGGGTCATCCTTAGGGAAAGCCTTCACTGCATTAAACATATGGAACGCATATTAACTTCACAAACTTCACTGGATAAAAGAAATACAAATTATAAACACAAGCACTTATAACATGATAGTTAATAAAGCTTTTTCAAAAGATGTTCCGCACATCAAGGAACTCTTGCATGTGTGGAGCTATTAATTCAAGGTAAGATAAGAAAGCAAACTAACTACTTACAAAAAACTGAGCATATAAGACATGTTTTACTATATTTCTCCATTAGTTGCACGTACAACCAAGACTTGTTAACATGTTATCAAACTACACATATTGAGGACTATAATGCTTGCATGTGCGAAAAATCAAGTTAAATGAACACATATATTGTTTGAACTTTCCTAATCCACTTTAAGGTGACTACACATCAAAACAGAAGTACAAATTATTGTTGCAGGTCAACTTGATTCCAAAGCAGCAAAATACAAATTAAGAAACCATGGTATATTAAGCATCCACTGTGAGCAATCCATGCACAATTTTGAAACAAGTCGACACCTATCAAGACCTTATAGAGACATGACAAAAGATTGATTAAATAAGAAAGAAGTATTACCCAAAATGTGCTCCAACTCCTGTCCATAACGTACTGCATCTTTGCACAAGATCACAACAAAGAAAATTACTTGAGAAAAATAAGAATACATATCCAAATATAATTTTAATATAAACATCAACCAATATTTAGAGAGATCGCAACTTACAGTTTTGCATGTCAATGGCGTGAGATGGGAGAACTCCACGTAAAGTTTTCAACACACCGGAGGCTTCCCACCACCTTGGACTTCTTTAAACTTACTGTTGGTACAGCTAGTGCTATGCCAGCTAGTGCTATACCCCTCCACAACCTTGCAAAGTTATATCAATGTCATCAAGCTCTACTCAAATGATAGGTACTGCAAAGGCAAAATACCTAGACTGATGACAATGTGATAGAAGCTGGATAGAATTTCCATCTTCAAGTTTAGGTGCAATCCGAAACCTGAACAACCATACTCATTAGTCCAACAAATGATGGGTGACATAACAAAAACAAAAACATATCTAGTTTTAATACTCAAATAAATCTTAATCACCTGGTGTCACTCTCTAGCAGCTTCAGATGAACTCATGCCCCCCACCATACTTGTATCGTCACTACACATAAACTTTGGAAGATCCAGTTTTCAATTATGTGTATCAATCTACAAAAACACATATAGAAAGCAGTGTAAAACGGAAATATACGGTATAACCTAGCTAAATTTCCTGCTATCGAATAATGTGACAAGCTGCAAACCCTGTGTCTGTCAAGGCATAAAGATATATTTACCCTAGCTTCACTCTCTAGAGCGGCTTTAGCTGAACTCATGGCCCCCACCATATCTGTATCGAGAATCAGTCCAGAGTAAGAGTCACTACACATAAACATTGGAAGATCCAGTAACCAAATTTAACATCTAATGGACGGAAAGCCCACAAATCAATTCTTATTGTTCACTAAATCAAAAGCAATATGAACATAAATATACTCCGCAAGTTGTTCATTTGCACCAATCTTTTTCTAATCGAAAGGTGTAACCAACTAAGCCAAAAGAAAAACATGATTTTCTAGACATTCACTAATCTCTCGATGAAATTAAAAGAAATGCAGCAAGTAACAAAAGCCAAACTATATCTTGTTCTATGAAACTACTTACGAAGGAAGACGAATAGTAAGCATTTCAAATACTTGCAAAATAATATCATAAAATGTCATTTGATATATTTAACACTTCAAAATGTCCTGTTATGTAAAATTGACCATATCATATCTCAAAAAAGAAAGTTCTTATCATAGTGATCCACACTTGGTCCATTTAGTATAAAGTATAAACCTAGAGTGCGCTTACAAAGTTTACAGAGCAATATGGAAAGTATTTCTAGAGGCGATGTCTTTCTCAACTGCCTTCAAAAGATAAACTACTTGAAAAACAAACATCAAATGAGTTAAATGAATTCGATGACACCAGTAACACAACTCAAGTACTTATCATTGCCTAATCAACTCAATATCCACAAAATAATGAACTCATAGGAGAAAAAGCAAAGTATAAAGAAAACCCCATAGTTCAACTACCACCAGAAAACCAGGACATCATTAATGAAACACAAATGATTTCAGCCAAAGAAACTCAAACTACACTTGTACTTGACCATTTCAAGAAAAACAAAAACATCCCCGGCCAAAAGAATTTGTTCCGTAAGGTCCTTCACAAATAGTAATTTGCGTCTTCAAAATCAAAACACCAAAACCCCAACACACAACAAATTAGTCAATTCAAGGAACAAGAGTCCAAAAGTTTTTTCTGCCTATAAAAGAAGAATAACAAAACCCCAAATTCTCTCATTCAATCTTCAAAGTGCAAAAACTAAAACTCAAACAAAATCAAATGACATAAATATATCGAATTCACTTGACCAAAATAGCAAACCTGAGTGTGTGCAACACCTTACGAAGTATGTGGAAATACCCAATTCATGTATCATCAGAATGTCGTAATACACAGAAGATATGAAAACTTCAAGTGAGTTAACAGCTCCTGAAATCGATCCAACAAAAACTAATTACCTCTAAAATCCATGATAAACCCAAATTGAAGACACAGAAACAAGCTAATTAGCTCACCTCACAGAACAAAAGCAGTGTAACCAACAATCTTCTTATCACTAGGTGCAGACCCATTAGTCTAATTACCGAAAGCTAACAAAGACAGGAAATCATCAAAATCAAATATCCAAAAATATGCAATTACCCCTTTATTGAGAACTACAACCAAAGAGTCATAAAATCAGATGATTTATCTATTTCAGGTAATAATCACCTATCATGCTTATAATCCCTAATAATATGCATACCAATCATCTAACTATAAACCCTAGAGTAAACAATTACTCTATCAGCACACCAATGCTTCAATAGTCCCATAACAAAACACCAAATTGCTTCTAAAAAATGCAGATAGATGTTATACCTGAACAAGCTCTTCAAGAAGTGCAGCTGTACCTAATGAAATTTGTGGAAAATCAAATAAAAACAAATAATAATTAAAACTCTGTCAACAAACAAAAAATGTAATTAAAAAAATTCATAAAATTAAATTGCAAACCCTAACCTGATGAAGATATTCAAGATTCACTATCTTAGCAGCACCACTAACCCATGAAACTCATCGCTTCTACCTGCAATCTCTTGATTTTTCAATCTTAGACTTCTAAGAACTTCAATTTCTTCTTAATCTTCTCTGATTTCTCCTCTCCATATCAACAGCATCAAACCCATCTGACTTCGAATCCAGTGCAACCCTTATCGATTATTGTCATGATATCACTAATTTCATCTTCTAATTCTCAAATTCGTGACTTTAATTCTCTCACCGATTTGCTTCTTCTCCCGGCAATAGCAGAAACCCCTTTTTAATTAATCATCATCTTCTTCAATAATTGCAGAGAACTCATCTCCTTCCAACCCCAAATTCTCTTCTTTGTCTTCACAATTCACGATTCATAGAAAACCCTTTCTCCAATTCCATCTCAGATTCATAATTGCAGATTCGGAACCCTAGAACACCCTAAAACAAACAACTTTAGTAGTAATCATTCATGACATGATTATTTATTTAGATCTAGTTAGAGATTTTGATAAAACCCTAGAATGATAAAAAAAAAAAAAAAAAAACATGGATTGAATCTGTTCCCAGCAGATTTGAGATTTCAACCGGACTAGTGAGTTTAGGGATTTCAGAAGAAGAATCAAGAGAAGGATGGGTTTTTATTAGTTTGGTCGAAACAACATCTAAGGTTTACTGATTTCTCCATTTCCATGGAGCGAGTTCCTTAGGTTAGAGAGGGAGGGAGACCGAGAGCAGAAGAAGAAAGAGAAAGTGAGATTGGAAATGAGAGAGAGAAAGAAGTATTTATATTCTCGATCAAATAATAAAAAAATTATCACATCTAAATCGGCTTTCAGGGGTCGCGGGATCGGCAGCAGATTTAGGGCAAAATAGTAATTATTCAGAGACCGCTATTAATGCTCTCGGAATTTTTCCTTGTTTTTATCATATCAGAGACTGCTATGTATGGTCATCGGTCTAACTACCGTCAATGAGGGTCTCCGATGTGGGTCGGTAAACACCCATTTTCCACTAGTGAAAATAAGTTTTAGAAACATAAAAGAAGAAGCAAGTTTTAGTTTTGTTTTTAATAAGCAGGCACAAAGACTAGCTAGAGCTGCAATTGACAAGTCTAGGAGTAGTATTCCCCTTATATCATTTTGAAATAAATGAACTATAAAACTAGGTAAATTTCCTATCCAAATGCCATCACTTTCCTTAAAAGTTCCATCTTTAGCAAGTTTATGAGCAACATTATTAGCTTCTCTATATCTTTGACTAAAGTTCATATGTTTGAAGTATCCCTTGAGAGTGTTGATTTTCCTAATGAGCCTCTAAGTTTCCCACTGCGATTGGGAATTCCCTTTGCGGAGCTGAATTGCATATTCTGAATCACTTTCCACCTCCAAGTCAGTAATCCCAAGCTTTATAGCCAAAGGAATCCCATTTCGAATGCCCCAAACTTATGCAACATTATTTGTGTTATTGAAAAAATGTTTACTATAGCAAGCAACAATATCTCCTCCTTCACTCCTAATGATGCCTCCAATACCTACAAAACCATCATCATTAGGAGATCCATCAATATTTAGTTTGTGAAAACCAACACTAGGGGCCTACCAGGTAATATGAATTTTCTTATTATTATTAGTTTGATGTTTCACTCCCTTATTTGCATAATGATACTCTCTAGCACTTTGCAGTTCTTTAGCAAGGACTAAAGGAGAATGAAATTTCGAATTTTCAAACAAAAATTGGTTCATGTGTATCCAAATACTCCAAAGGACATAAATCCTTCCATTTAATACTTCTTATTTTTACATGAACATATAAATGTTTTCTGAAAAAAGTAGGAGAGAGAGGTTCAAGGTCAAACTGCAAACCAATTCTAACCTTGAGATTTCTCCAAATGGGCCAAGTACAGTGGCATCCAAAACACAAATGGACACAAGTTTCAAGGTCCTTATTACACAACATGCAACATGGATGATTACCAATACCTATACGATAAAGACGTCCATTCACCTTGAGCTTGTTATGGCATAATTTCCAAATAAAGAATTTATATATACACCGAAAAGACGAGGGTACCCAAATACACCACAATCTTTTTGTTTCAACCTATAGGTCCTCTTACCAAGTTTGATCGTCTATGGACAAATTCAATACAATACAACAACTTCGGTATTCAAACTTTGTGTGATCGTCAATGGATACGAGATCGAGACAATACGACAACCAAAGGATGATACTTGATAATAGGTTCGGACGTAACCAAACTCAATTACTATCAAGTATGTCGGAGTTAAAGTAAAGTGCAATTTAATTTAATTATAATAAAAAAAATGTAATGCAGAAATATAAAGTAAATGGCACAACAAGATTTTGTTAACGAGGAAACTGCAAATGCAGAAAAACCCCGAGACCTAGTACAGAATTGAATACTCACAGAATTAAGCCGCTATACAAAATCTACACCAACTTCGTATAGTTGAGACCAAGAAACTACCCCTAGTTCACTTAGTTTCCTAAGTATCCCTGCGCTTCGCGAGTTCGATGAGTCACGCACTAGTACAATTCCTTTTGATCGTATTCCAAACACAAAGGAACAACGAATCTGTTTGGTAACAACTCTATTGATTCTTTAAGATATAGATATATTAATCATATGCAAAGGATCTTCCGTTTAATATAATAAACTCATTTGTCTGGTTAGATCAATATATCCAATAATTACCAAAGTAGTTAAGTTTAGATTCTCAATCAATCAGTATAGATCCCAAAGAGAAACTATATATAAAGCAATGTCGTTCTCACGCAACTAATCAATCGAATAAATCCGATTCTAGTTGGATCCCAGCCGATCAAGGTTTGTGCACACACAAAGATACGAAAACCAATAAGAAATTAATCTTCTTTCTTTAATCTTCAACTAAACCTGCACAACACCACTTGAATCTCTTGTGATCAATCACACAAAGAACGCAGTCTGTTAAAAATGGATTATGACAAGATGTCTTTAGATCTAACAACAGTTCTAAAGATCACGTCGATACTTTGATCTGAGTGAATCTTATATCAGAAGATAAAATTCTTAAGAATAAACAAACAAGGTGCCACCAAAGTTTTAACAACCGTTAGTCAATTAAATCAATCGAAAACTGAAAATGCGGGGGTCTAGCAACCACACCCAACAATTAGTTTGGCAATCTGAGAGGACTTACTCCAATACAATTTCTAGAGAATCAACTAGACAGTCAGACTCAATCTAGAGTAAAGTATATCAAAGAGTTTAATATCTCGGTTTCACAATGTAATCGGCAAATCGAACGGATAGAAATCCGTGAGCCTGATTATTATGTGAAACAACTTGAACAGTACCAAAGACCAATGTTCAAGTGTCAATCAATGTAAATCAACAACCAAAGGTTGGATATTCTAATTGATTGATCTTAACGCACAACCTGTGATATTTCAATTATATAACAAAATATAATACAGAAAATAAATAACACAGATACCATAATTTTTTTAACGAGGAAACCGCAAATGCAGAAAAACCCCGGGACCTAGTCCAGATTGAACACCACACTGCCGCTACAGACTCTAGCCTACTACCAATTAACTTTGGACTGGACTGTAGTTGAACCCTAATCAATCTCACACTGATTCAAGGTACAGTTGCGTGCCTTACGTCTCTGATCCCAGCAGGATACTACGCACTTGATTCCCTTAGTTGATCTCACCCACAACCAAGAGTTGCTACGACCCAAAGTCGAAGACTTGATAAACAAATCTGTCTCACACATAAAAGTCTATAGATTGAATAAATCTGTCTCCCACAGAAATACCCAAAATGTTTTGTTCCGTCTTTTGATAAATCAAGGTGAACATGAACCAATTGATAAACCAGACTTATATTCCCGAAGATCAGCCTAGTATTATCAATCACCTCACAATAATCTTAGTCGACTAGCGAAACAAGATATTGTGGAATCACAAACGATGAGACGAAGATGTTTGTGATTCCCTTTATCTTTCCTATTAGAGAAATTAATCTCGAGTCAATTATTTCAATTGTACTCAATACGATGGAATCGGGCAAGATCAGAACACACAACTACAAATAAAATAGTTGGGTCTGGCTTCACAATCCCCATGAAGTCTTTGAAGTCGTTAACCTACAGGGTCTCGAAGAAACCTAAGGTTAAAAGAGAATCGAGTCTAGTTATGAAACTAGTAACACATAGGAGGTGTGGGAATTAGGTTTCCCAGTTGCTAGAGTTCTCCTTTATATAGTTTTCAAATCAGGGTTTGCAATCCAAGTTACATTGGTAACAAAGCATTCAATATTCACAGTTAGATGAAAAACCTGATTCAACCAAGCTAATATCTTTCAACCATTAGATCGAACTTAGATTGTTATACACAAATGAAGTGTACCCTCATTTGGGTTTATGTAACCGTACCATAGTTAACCGAGGTTAGCCATATGATTACTCTCATATCAACCTTATTCATCTTAACCATAACTAGTTCAAATGACTCAAATGAAACTAGTTAAAGAGTTGTTCAACTGCTATATTCTCATAAAATTATACAAGAACACAATTGAAGGAAAATCGGTTTGATTCACTCGAATCAATCATGAACATTATCGCCACGGTTTGCAAAGATTGCATTCCTTATTATATAAATGTTTATGTTCATGTTTAAAACCGATTTTAAAACTTTAACCTTCAAGTATGCAAACGGGTACCCATACTTGAAATACCCGTACTAAGATTGGGTTCCGCCAGTATGCAAACGGGTACGCGAACTTTAAATCCCAGCAGAAATTCTCGGACATGAACTTGTACGCCAGTATGCAACATGTACGCATACTAGGTTCCTGGATTTCTTAAACCAACAGGTACGCAAATGGATGCGCATACTATGGTTCCCTGACATGGATTACATATGTGTAAGAGTGCACAACATGACATATCCAATAATGATCAAGTGTTCTAAACTCTTATTTCAATCATTGAAACTTTCTTATAGGATGACAATAGCCGTTTTCACACATTATTAGCATCAAAGCAATTTTCAAGTTCTTGAAATAATCATGACAAAACATTCCAAGAAAACACCAAATGATTGTATCACACAAACCATGTAAGATGTTACTCGGCAATTTTCACATGATATTAGATGAACGTCGAAGCGAGAGCTTGGCAACATATATTTCGAGAAATATGTAAGCGAGATAAACTCAGCTCGAAATCTCAAATGTGTATGTAGAAAACTATATCGTAATACGACTTATGTCTCAATATAGGAGATAGAGTAGAAATAGACTTTCCAAGTGATAGATGAGTTTAAGTCTCCACATACCTTTTGTCGATGAATTTTCACAATCTCCCCTTAGTAGTTCTTCTTCTTCAAATAATGAACGTCGTGAAAACTAAGCTCAACTACACAATCTATGTCCTAGCCCGAGACATCTATAAATAGGCTAGAAATCAAGACTTATAGTTTTGATCACTAACATTGACAAACATGCTTGAGATAGGAACACATGCGAGTTCAACCGAGCAGTGCTCTAACAAAAACTAGTAACACTCACTAGTACAAACAGACCCTTTTGCCACGCCAAATTGGCGTCTCCATATGGGTTTTGACACGCCAATTTGGTTTGTACTTGGCGTGACTTCTGCTTGCGTGGTTTTAGGTTACACGGCGTGGTTTTAGGTAGCTTATAGCCACGCTTGCCTTGTGTGTCTATTTCTGCATGAAATAGACACGCCAGATCCATATAGGCGTTGATATATAGTGTCCCAAAAACTTAAGTACTTGTACTCTATAGACACACGATTTATTATTTTGGCGTGGCTCTTTGGTTCCCTATAGACACCCTAAGTGCTTTTGGCGTGGCTATTTGATTCACTATAGACACACAAATTGCTTTTTGGCGTGGCTATTTGGTTCACTTTAGACACGTCAATTGTTTTTTGGCGTGGCTATTTGATTCACTATAGACACACAAATTGCTTTATGGCGTGGCTCTTTGGTTCCCTATAGACACACAAATTGCTTTTTGGCATGGCTATTTGGTTCACTTTAGACACGCCAATTTTTTTTAGGTGTGGCTATTTGATTCACTATAGACACCCAAATTTCTTTTTGGCGTGGCTATTTGGTTCACTATAGACACACAAATTGCTTTATGGCATGGCTCTTTGGTTCCCTATAGACACGCTAAGTGATTTTAGGTGTAGCCATTGGTTATCCGATAGACATGTCATATAGGTTTAACGTGGTTATATGTTATGTTTTAGCCACGCCAATTTCACTTTCCTTCATCCACGTGGTGTATTAGGAACCGTTGAATACCATCCACATGTAACGTTGTGAGCCGTTCATTGAATATCCTATAGACACACCCCATAGAGTGTGGATAAATGTGATATTTAGCCACGCCCATTTCCAATTACCTTGATCCACGTGGACGTATTAGGAATCGTTGGATCTAATTTAAGATGATGCAATATTGACCGTTCAGATGTAACGTTCACCGTCCACATGTAACGTTGGGAGCCGTTCATCGGAGAACCTATAGACACGCCATATAGCGTGGCTTTATGTGATATTTATCCACGCCAATTTATATTTGTTTAGTGTGTCTTTATGTTATGTTTAGCCACGCCAATTAACCTCGAAGCGTGTGTATTACGCATATGACGCCTCTAAGCCGTTCAGATGTGACGCATCTAAACCATCCACCTGGCACTATCCAAATTTTCTTATACTTTATATAAATTGTGGTTAAATCTGAAATTCATATTATTTTTAATAACACAGTAAAAAATGTTGAGCTTTGGTCTAACAGTTTGCAAAAGAAAATATTAAAGAGCATTTATCCAAAAATCATCAGTTTTTCTTCAACTTTTTTGATGGTGGTGTCTCTTCAAGCAATTGATCAGGTTGTGACATTCTCGACACGGCAAACCTTGTCATCCTCTGTTTCCCATCTGGAAGTTGGTATGCCTGATCTACACTTTGTACATATAACTTTCTCTGCACCTTTTTAATCTTCTTTGGAAGCTTGTCAGAGGCTGCATGACTCCACGAATGTGGATTGACTCTAGGTGCTCCTCATTCGGTTTATCTTACGTAAGGCTGCTTGTTGTTCTTAGGTCACTTTGTCCAATTTCTTCTCGGAATCTAAAACTCGGTTCTGTTTGCTTATGAGGTTTTCCATCTTTGTGGAGTTTCTGCAGACAAGAGATTAAATGTATTATATATATTCTAAATCCAAGGAGAATTAAATCATCATGTGAATTCTCAACAATACAAAAGTCATTTTTCCAACAATGTAATATATAAAGCCAAATTCATCAAGGTGTGGCATTTTCACACTGATGCCCATAATAAAATCCGTAACCAAATATCAATTTTCAAATTTACGTTACACGGCCTTCATGTTCCATTTAGGTGTTAATATATTTCTATCTCGTACTTATTCTTTAATCAAACTGAATACACGATTTATGTAAAACTATTTATATACTTGATTAACAAAGCAAAAGAGCTAAGAAACTAACCTTGTCATCA
This sequence comes from Papaver armeniacum, assembly GCA_023531295.1. Lineage (NCBI taxonomy): Eukaryota > Viridiplantae > Streptophyta > Magnoliopsida > Ranunculales > Papaveraceae > Papaver > Papaver armeniacum. The sequence continues at coordinate 823,761 of JAJJWW010006602.1, read as the reverse complement.
GAGATGGAACAGTTATCTTTCGGCCATGCCACAAAACCATCTTTAGCTTCCCCTAATAACTTAAACTCACCACTTGGTTCGGTTAACATGAACGATGGAACTATAACCTCCTGAATATTGACAACATGACAGTTTTTAGGAAGATCTTCTCCATGTATTTTCTGGTTAGGCAGCGTAGGTAAAATACTGCCTCTAGCAACGACGTTTCCCCTAGATCCATTTCAAAAGTCGTATTTTGCTTTCTGCGGAGATACGACCTATGAACATCATATAAAAAGAAGATGCTAGAATTAGCAATATAGATTTACGAAGAAAAAAAAATCAAAAAAAACATACTCCATTAGATGTCTTAGCGGAGGTTCTGCAGTAGATGTGCACGACTTCTCTAGAGAAATTGAAGGATTTGGTTGGGAATTACTTGGTAGAGTTCTCGCATAAGATTAGGAGACTGCTTCTTAGATCCATCGAAGGGTTGCTACGTGAAGGAGACTTCCCAGAGAAGTAGTTGGTTGTGAATTACTGGTAGGGTTCTGCATAAGATTAAAAGAGTTATTAGTTACTTTTGAAAGTTATACATGTTTCTATTTTTCTAGGTTCTCTAATTTACACTTGGATCGGTGATTCATATAATTGATAGACTGGTTTATGTATATTCGACTTACAAATCAAACAAGCCAAGCAACTAACCTTCTTAGCAGGCTCGGTAAACTGAACACCAAACTTTGGCCAAGGAATCGCTTTTCCAAGAGTTTGCCCTAATGTTTCCATACCAGAAAATCGTACAGGTAGACAAAAATTCGGTTTTATTGTTTCATCAATCAGGATTTTGTGGCAATCAACCTCCAACCCATCCTTTCCATGTAATTTTTGTTTTCCTGTTAACAGAAAAGCTCTACCTCTAGCAAGGACGTTTGCCTTAGACATCTCGTCAAAAAGGTTGCACCTTCTGCCATGCGGAAATATATGGCATATGAACATCTTCAAGCGAAAACTTCAAAACAAATTGAGATTTAAAATGCATGTAAAAATAAAATAGATACCGGAGAAACTGCTTTAGTTGTCTCCATCCAATATTGGCTCCGACTAGGTGGATCTTTTGACGTCACATCCAGAGTATGTTTCCCTGAATTTTGTTGACTTACCTGCAGCAGTAGAGTAGTATTCCATATTCGGGTGAAAAATACGCCAAATTCCACCGTGAATGCGAAGACACGGATGAATAGGTAACAAATATACAAGGTTCTCCAAAATACACCATAACATCCGTGATTCATATAGTAGTTGATGGCATATTTCAGACTCATATGGTCTTAAGATCATGTAACTAGTTTAAAACACATACCTTCGGAACTTTGTCAGATATTGCGATACGAGATTGGCTTCCGTTGAGTAGATCCGTTGATTTCACAGCCTCAGAATGTTTTGGTTGACTTACCTGCATCAGAAAATTAAAATGAAATTTGTACCTTCTTTTTGCAGTGAAACCATTTAAGCAAAATGCACAACTGACTCACAATCAAATAGCTAACCACATAGCTCGTTCTATAAGGTTCTCTAAAATATACAGTAACATCCGTGATTCATATAGCTCATAACATATTCGTCTCTTATATCAAACAAGATATATATATAAAACTGGCTTGTGTAAAAACATATCCAATGACTTAATAAAGCAAACAAGCATAGCAAAATACCTTTTGATCCAAGATGGTTTGATTTGATAGCCAACTAATTTCAGCATCACCAATATCTTTTAAAGTTTTTATCCCAGAAGATGTGCCAAAGGGTAATTTGATGGTTTCATTTAGTACTTCACTAACCAGGACGCTATAGCATGTAACCTCACCCGTCATTCCTGACTTCATTTTATAAGATACCTTCTTTGAAGAGTAAGCTCTACCAATGGCAACAATGTTGTCCTTTTCTCCAAACCAAAGTTTGCATCATATGCCCTGCAGGAACACAAGGCGCATGAGAGATAGTAAATGGAAGATTGAAAATTTAAACGTGTTGGAAAACCATACATCAATGGTAACTTTTTCAGATGGCACATTCTGAGATTCCCCAGTGGATGGAGGAGACGAAGACTTCTTTTTTGATACTAAAGACGGCGGGGATTCAGTAGAAACGGTCGGCGTTTTAGTACAAGGAGAGTCCGCTTTGCGGACCCTTTGGTGCTTTGGATGACTTCTGCGGACCGGATTTCCGTTTTTTGGATGTTTCTTAAGCGATTACGGACCTATGTTATTCTTAGATCGATTGGAGCGTTGCTAGGTCCTGCATCCTGTGGACTTGTAGTTGAACATATTATTTGAAAAATCGATATTGTATACGCAATTTTTTTTAAAAATTACACAATCTAATCAAAACTCGGTTCACTTACCTCTCCTCCCGGACTTGCGTCTTCTTGTTGCTCACAATTTTCGCAATGTCGACTCCTTGAGATAACAAGTTTTCAGTTAATTTCTGATACGCATTTTTAGTAGGCTCTAATTCTTTCTCCTTATCTTTCAGCTTTTCACGCAGTTCATCGTTCTCTTTTGAGTGTCTTGGTTTTCTACCATTTGGAATGTAAAGGGTTTCCGTCACTCCAAAGCCAGCCCCCTTGACACGTCCACCCTTATCCGGGCCGATCGCAACTGTTAGGGCATCCTCGTTATGACCAACCGTTAGAGTTTCCTCTCGAATCATCTTCCGCTTCTCTTCCTGTTCAAATAATGTGTTAAATTCTGATTTAAACCTTGCGCAATTACATTGCACTTACTTTGGTTAAAAACATGAGGAATGTAAAGTTTCTGTTTTCTCACAACTTGGATGTCTTCTTCACGACAAACTAAATGCGGAACAATTCCGTCTTTGTTTTCGCGTGCTCTTGCCCACATGAAGCACCGGTCTTCAAGATCTTCTTGACAACTTTTCCGCTTTGGACCTAGTAGTTACCGAAACAAGTAAGGATTTACATCCGCACGAGATATTAACCTTGTAAAACAAAAACCTATTCCAAAGCATCTAATGTGACAAAATTACAGATTGGTGTAAGATGACGCATCCCTATACCGTTTTAAGTTTACGCATATATGAGACACGCAACACGACATACAAAACAGATATGGCGGTTTTATCTTTATGCAGTGTATAATAAATAAGACAACGAGACTTACTAATTTTAGTTTTAATCCCGAGTATCCTCCTCGTCCCGTCCGATGTGGGAACTTGGATTGTTATATTGCATTTTTTCCCCTCTCCGAATTTTTCTTGCAGAGGAAATAAAAATAATTTCATTAGTATCTTTGGGATAGACAATAAGAACGAAACACAAATTAGAAAAAGCAATGTGTATTCCATACCTTAAAAATAGGCGATTTTAGTACATGATTAAGGTAATTGTCCCGATTTTCTTGGTCCATTACCGTGTCGTACTTTTTGGGAAAGTTCTTAGTTTGTGCGACATTTCCGGGAAGGGTTTTACATGATTTTTGTACAATTTCCTTCTAAAGTCCCATGTTGAACATGTAGACGCTTCATGACCACTCGCTTGACTCATGGGGCACCTCATAATGAAGCTGCAATAACATCTAATGTATGTTAATCACGGACTCAGATTAGACAACAAAAGCAGCCAATTGGTAACCACATATGCATACCAGAATTTTCTCCCACATATTTTCTTTTGTTGTTGAAGGGACTTCTTTCCAACATAAATGTTTTATGCCAACCATATCACGGACCAAATAGCCTAGGTAACTACTGAATTCAATTCTATGGTAACCAATAGGCCGGAACATTTTGTCAAATTCAATATCCCTTCTTTTGGCATTTTTATCCGAGAAGTATCTATGCAGCTTCAACATTCTTGTCATTCCCCTCTCTTTTATGATTACTTCTATAGAGTCTTCTTGTTGTGGCTGCTTTTCTGCTTCTGGAGCATTTTCCAATTATTTTTCTTCTAACACCTCCAAATCATCATTTTCAGAATCTTCTGACTCTGGAAATAACCGAGGCAACATATGAAACCATGTGATGTTTAAGTAGAAACAAGTAAGTACAAGGTTTCGCACATTACCTGTTAAGTCTTCAAATCTAGCAGTGTGGAGCATATGTTCACCATCATCGTCATCTGATTGTACAATGTCATCATGACTCTCATCTAAATCCATCGTTTCTTCATCGGAATCCACCTCATAATCTGATTCCCTCCATTGGTCGTAATCATCATCTTCTCCCATGACAAAAGCTGTGTAGGTACGTGCATCTTAGTTAGTAATTTTAGCTTATTTTGGAAAATATTAGCTAAACCTAACCGGATAGGCAACATGTGTTACACCTATTTTCTATTATATAAAAAGAAAACAAACATGAACTCATTGATGCATGTAACTTGAGGCTAAAACATCACTGCAACACACAAAATCTCCTCATGATTATTGTGTTATCCACAAAGCGAAAGGTACCGGTTAAACGGTCTTATATAACTTTTTGTTACAAAAGCCTAGAGCACTAAAGCACCGGATAGTGATTATCCATTTTTAGCTTGAAGATATAGTCAAATTGGCCAACCAGCAACATGGTATTATTACAAGTGGCAACTTTAAATGCAGACGTTACAGGCTAGCCAAGTAACGGAGACTCAAATGATTAAATCTTGAGAAGCCTTGTATATAAATATGATTGACACAACATCATCGATCAAAGTAGAGTTATTAACTCTCAATCAAAATCCAACCCAAACAATAACAAAAACCCTAGAAAATTAGCATCGTTAAGTTTTTTATTTATTTTTATTTTGTAAAACCTAACTAACTAGTAAAGCCTAACTAAGTAACATGAAAGAAAGATCCTTACCTAAATATTATTGTTGTAACAAAATGAAATCACATCTCATCGTACAACCAGTGATTGTCATTAACTTGTTCTTTGATACAGCCGAATAAAAACCCTAATTATGCTTTAACTAGTAAACCTATAATATCTAACATCTGATTCCATGAGATCAAACAAAAAATATAACATAAATTTAATATTCATTCGATAATGGGTTGTAGAAATAATACCAACAACAAAGATCGAGTTTAAAGAGGTAGATTCCTTGTAAAGATTAGAGATAGTAATAGAATAAAAACCTTACTCATGCTTTAACTAGTAAACCTATAAGAAGTGATAGAATAAAAACCCTAATTATGCTTTAAATACTAAACCTATAAGATCTAACATCTGATTCCATGAGATCGAACAAAAAATCTAACATCAATTTAATATTCATTCGATAATGGGTTGTAGAAATAATACCAACAACAAAGATCGAGTCTGAAGAGGTAGGTTCCTTGTAAAGATTAGAGATAGTAGTAGAATTATGATTTCATAGAGAGAATGAATCGAGTAATAAAAACTGAAAAAGTAGATCGAACTCATCTTTCTTTTTCTTTTTGGAATTGGTTTTACCTAAATACCACCCACACTTTACCTATGTACCACCCACATTCTAAAAACATAATATATGTAGACCTAATTTAAAGTGGGTAATGAAACTCACCTTCTCTATTACGGGTGCTACGGGAGTACCGCCCTAATACGAAGCCATTATCACTATCACCTGCATATAACTATTTATGGATCTTATTTACAAAGTTTCCAACTCATATAATATTACATCCAACTGGGAACGCCCCACTATTTGTTAAATGCAGTGCAATCAAGAAATATACATCAGAGTTTCTCGACATTGAAACCTTGATTAAGATTAAAGTCAAAATTTAATTTCTCTAATAAAAATTAAAACTTAATTAATCAAAATGAAATAAGATTAAGACCTAACTTTATTTATAAGATTAAAATTGTGTTTAAGATCAAAATTAAGATTAAATTGAAACTGAAATATCATGAAGGTGAGATCCTGATGTTATATATATGGTCACGTTAGTTATTTTTAGTAAATTGAAAGTGGTGAAGGTGGCGATGGGTATTACAGGTGGTGGCTTCAATGATCGTGTATATTAGGGGATAGTTAAGGATGAGGGTTAGTTTTTATCACCCACTTCAAATTAGGTATAATTTATTTTCTTTTTTTTCTTTTGAGTGGTACATAGGAAAAACGTGGGTGTCATTTAGGTAAAACCTTGGAATTTAACCAAACCATTAGGCGGAAATTAATTTTCCTTTTGAAATGATCCCGCCCAGTAAAATCCATTTTCATCACCCGCCAAACAAAAGATTTTTGGTGTTTTTCTTTTTTTATTTCCAAATTTTTGATGTGTAACTAATATGGTTAGTTTCCTTATTTTATGAGAGAATATATCATAGACAGTTATGATAAAAAAATTTCCCAAAATTTTCGAAATTTTGTTTCCGATCTCTAACCAACTCGAGAAGAGGCTATAAAAAAAATTACTTTCCTATTTCGAATAATATTTACCTTAATAATTTTAATCTGGGTTGTCTCCTGTATTATTCTTGGTTTAGGGAGGAAACGTATGAATTATTGGTGGCACCTATGTAGGATACGCATACAGTAAGCTAATAAAGATAAATAAACTAAACCCATCCATTTTCATGTTCATCATTTCCAGAAAACATAAAAGTTCAACGTGAATCATTCATCACATAAATATCAACCTACCTATCAGCGTAAAAAGCCTCCATCTAGTGCAGTACTTAAAAAATAAACAAAACCACCACTGAAAATAAAATGGTCATCAAAAACCTGGTTCTTTGTCAGATTAGTTTGGTTCCTCATTCTCATCCAATTCCACGCAAAGATCATTATCATTAACATCGTCGTATAGCAGTACTTCACTTTCAATAGCACTTTACTTGTTCAAACTGGTATTTTTGTTAAAAGTATTTGTAAGGAGATAATAAGATCAGACCTAAAGTGATAAATTGATTCTTATTGTTCACATGGGGGAAAACTATATTTTTCTACATTTCCTCCGTTCTTTCAGCTAATTATATTTATTTTTCCAAAAGAATGCACACCTCATAAATAAATAAATTTGCAAGAATATATTGCATTCTGTAAAGTCTATGAACTTGTAAATAATTATTTGATTTATTTCATGATTCCAATACTAAATAATAAAAGAATTCATAAACATCACCTTCTTCTAAATGACAAAATTAGCAAACGAAACAAGAAACGAAAACAACTTTCAAAGCGCGTCCCACAAAATGAAATCGATAAATCAAACCATATCATCAAAAAAAAAAAAAAAAAACATATCAAATGAACCATCCCCATCTTCAAACAATTCTTCTTGCAATGCTAAGGTGAACTCGATCACTCCAACCAGAAAGGCTTGGGCGCCTTGTCATCCTCAGTTTGTCATTTTCTGCTTCATCAGGCTACACATGCTTGTTAACTTTTGGATTATTATCTGCCATATCCGGAACATCGGGACGATCTTCATCAATAATTTCAATAATAGAAGCGGGAGCATCATAATTCACAGTAGGAACATCAGCATAATCGAAAACATCAGCATCCTCATCGCTCGCGATTACGGCGTCCGGAGGAACACCGGGAATAACATCGGCATAAATAGGAACATCATCATTGTCAACACTACGACAACGGAACTAATTACAACGTTGAGAGGAACACCGGGAACAGTAGTTATTCCGTCCACGGTAATGATAATCCTCAATTTACGAGGACCGACCATCGATCGAGGACATTTTTGGATCCTCTCTTGATTTCATCTCCACAGTCCCTCTTAGCGAACTCATTTTCCTCTTAATACTCTATGTTAAATTTTTTCTATGCTTGGTGTAATTTATATATATTTCTAAGGAAAACCCTAATTTCTTAGGTTTTCCATCATTATCTTAAATCACCTATTCTTTGGTATTTACATCGAATATTGTAGCAATATAAGGAGATATGGAATGAATATTTTCATGTTGATCTAATTTCCTTTTTAATCTAATATACATAACGAACATAACAAACTAAAATAAATTATGATCTCATGAGATTATCTAATTTCCTTTTTAATTTAATTACCTAGGTCGGTTGGGGTGGCCCGGCCGGCTGGACCATAGGTGTAATGCAAAAAAAAGGAAAAAACCAAATGTTGGCTAGTTAAACAATGACCCAACATTTAGCGGCAACACTTTCATGTTGATGCACGAAATTGAACATTTCAACATAGAAAAAAAATCCAAACACCAAAACAAAAAACAAAAAAAATACAAGGAAAAAAAAAGGCAACATAAATAACCCAATGAATAAATTGTACATTTTAGAATAGAAAAAAAAATCCAAATACCAAAAAAAAAAAAAACTGCAAGAAAAAAAGCTACATAGATAAGCCTAGGAATGTGTTAGCGGCATGGACATCGTGAGTACACGTTTCCGATTGTCCACCAAAATTCTTCAACGAGACAGCGCTCCTCATGTGAGGAATAATTGCAACCCTTGTTTCCCATGGTAGTGCCCGCCAAATTTTCGTCCAAGTTCTGGTGAGTGTATTGTAACGCAATAAACGCGTATTTTGCCAAAATAAGAGGTCCTTGTTATTTACAAAGGCTATCGGGTTATAAGTCGGCCATTCATCCTCTTCAAAGTAAACGCTTATCTTATAATTCCAATTCCATTCCCCGCCAGGTGCCCATGTATGAATATTTTCTTCGGAAATGGGAGCCCAGAAATCTATCCGGGCCCGATCAATCCCCTCATGGATGTAGTAAAATAAAATGAGAACTCCGAACATGACCATCCCAAGTGATGGGTTAGTATTTATCTAAAATTCACTCCCAAGAATATGATGCGGGGGTGGAGAATGTTGATGGAACGTCTCAGTGTGTAAATTGAAAGATATTATGCCAATATCCTGCTGACAACAATCCTTCCAAAAAATACAACCATGTGTGTACACAGCTGAACTCCGAAAAGTATAAGGAATCTTCGTTGCTATGTTCCTCCATCCCCTCTTGTCTCCTAGAGTGTGTATTTGAACTTTACCATGCATCCATGTGAATTCGAACTACCTTGTACTCATTGGTACGTTGACAGTAGCCGAAACCCCCAATTATGTTGTACCGTGGATACCACGAATTTTACTGGATACGGTGCAATTGGGACGACACCAAAAAGAATCCAATTCTTTTGTCCCCAAGGATAGTATTCCATTCTTTGCATACACATTTTAATATTAATACGCTTCTGCGGTTTGGATCTTATTTGAAGTATCTCGGTTATTATAGTTAAAAGAACATATCCATCACTATTATCTTGATGAAAGATTATCAAAAACTTTTTTACAAGCTTTTAGGATTTTCTTATTGTAAAATGCTACAAGCAGATACGAGCAAAGCTTAGAGAATCTCCAACAGTGGGTGTAAAAAATCCTACGTGGAAGTCTATTTAAGACTTTTATTTAAGAGATTATACACATATAGTAAATATAGGATCCTATGGTTAAAAAATTATCTCCAATAGTGAAAGGTTTAATCTTTAGAATATTTTATATGATAAAATATTAACCGTTTATCTTTACTTTTACTAATTTCTAAAAAAAATAAAATAATTGAAAATATGACGTGGGGGTGCAAGTGAAGGTGTAAATAAGACTTTATTTTCACATCCATCCTAGTTTGTAGGATCCCACCATTAGAGATGGATTTATGTTAATTGGGGGTCTAAAATCCTACATGTCATGAAAAACAAAAAGATTGACCCTCTATTAGATATATATATATAGATATATAGACATCCAATACACCTGTTGGCTAATTTTTTTAGGTTTTCCATCTTAAATCACTATTCTTTGATATTTACACCGACTATTTCAATTTCCATATTACTAAAAAATGAGATATTGTAGCAATATAATGAGATATAGAATGAATATTTTCATGTTAATCTAATTTCCTTTTTAATCAAATATACATTCCGAACATAACAAACTAAAATAAATCATGATCTCAATAATTTTTCTACTTTTCGACTAATTACCTAGGTCGGTTGGGGTGGGCGCCCGGACGGCTGGACCATAGGTGTAACGCAAAAAAAGTAAAAAACCAAAGGTTGGCTAGTTAAACAATGATCCAAACTAATTAAATTGTACATTTCAACATAGAAAATAATCCAAACACCAAAAAAAAAGAAAAAAACACAACTACAAGAGAAACAAAAAGCTACATAGATAACCCAAGGAATAAATTGTACATAGAATAAAATCCAAATACAAAAAAAAAAAAAACATCACAACTACAAGAAAAAAAAAAACTACATAGATAACCCAAGGAATGTGTTAGTGGCATGGACATGATCATGAGTACACGTTTCCGATTGTCCACCAAAATTCTTCAACGAGACAGTGCTCCTCATATGAGGAATAATTGCAATCCTGCTTGTTTCCCATAATAGTTTCCCCCAAATTTCCGTCCAAGATCTGGTGAGTGCATTGTAACGCAATAAACGCCCATTACGCCACAATAGGAGGTCCTTGTTTTTCCAAAAGCTATCGGGTAATAGGTATGCCACCTTTCATCCTCATCCTTTTCAAGAAAATGCTTATCTCATGATTCCAATTCCATTCCCACGCCGGTGCCCATGTATGAATATTTTTTTTTGGAAATGGGTGCCCAAAATCTATCCGGGGCGATTAATCCCCTCATCGTAGGCCTCATGGATGTAGTAAAATAAAAGGCGAACTCCGAACATAACCATCCCAAGTTATGGGAATTCACTATCAGGAATATGATGCGGGGGTGGAGAATGTTGATGGAACGTCTCAGTTTGTAAATTGAAATATATTATGCCAATATCCCGCTGACAACAATCCTTCCAAAAAAATACAACCATGTGCGTACACACCTGAACTCCGAAAAGTATAAGGAATCTCCTCTGCTATGTTCCTCCATCCCCTCTTGTCTCCTAGAGTGTGTATTTGAACTTTACCATCCATGTGAATTCGAACAACCTTGTACTCATTGGTACGTTGACAGTAGCCGAAACCCCCAATTACATTGTATCGTGGATACCACGAAAGTACTTGATCTCGTGTAATTGGTATGCATAGTTGTGGAAGATGTAGGTGCTCACCAGTTTCTGGATTCATAACATATACAGGATCTTGTATGCCATGGTGTGAAACATAAAAACATACCAGACCATTGCAGGATCCAACAATTGGGTGCAACTTACTCAAATCTTCATGGGTTCCATCATTCTGGGCATCGTGATTGTTGGCTGTTACGATCGGGCTGAAATCTTCCTCTCTATAAAAGAGTTGAGTAACTTCTTTCCCTATTCTTGGTGTGACACCAAAAAGGAGTCCAATTCTTTTGTCCCCGAGGATAATATTCCACTATTTGGAAACACATTTGATTTCTAAAATGCTTTCAGCAGTTTGGAGGTGTTGTAGTATCTTGGTAGTTAATTAAAAAGAACATATCCATCACTATTATCTTGATGAAAGATTATCAAAAAAAAAAAAAATTTACAAGCTTTTAGGATTTTCTTTATATTGTAGAATGCTTCAAGCAGGTACGAGTAAATCTTATATAGACATCCAATACACCTGTTGGTGAATGGTCGCGTCCATGATGAGCAGGCATTATTTGAATGGTCGCGTCCTTAATGAGCAGGCAAGTAACGCATATTTGCCCGTTTTATCTTATAAGCGGTTAAAAGGGAACAAAATCTATAACTGGATTTAAGGGAATAAAATCTAAAGGATAACCATTACGTCATGAAGTAGGTCTGAAAGGACATAACATTTTAGTAGGGTGTTATTATTTCTTTGAATTCAACCGTTGCATGCGTCTCTTGGGAATACGTCTCAGAAGAAAAAGGAAAAAAAATAAGATAATTAATGTGAAAGAGAGAAAATTAAGCCAAGAGAGGAGAAGAATAAAAAAAGTCTCAGAGATAACAATGGCTCCAAATAACCCAGAAAAAGGGAGTGGTTCCAAACCATCAAAAGGCAAGACCCCAATGACAGCGGAAGAAGTTGATAAGGAGGAGCGCTTGAAGAGAAAGGAAGTGATGATGAGGTTCAAATTAGCAGTATGTGAAATGAATTTGGAGCAACTAGAGAAAGCTAAGTACCATATATCGAAAGAAATAAGATTGAATAAGAATAAAGAAGAGGCAAGGAATATGAGAGAAGAGGAAGAAGTAGGTTTGCAGAACAATAACCAAGATGATGATATGGATATGTTGTGGAATGAGTTTGATCATGCAAATTCAGTATGCGCATAAAATGAAGAGACAAAGAAGAGAAGCATAGAGAAAGTAAAAGATGAAGAATACCCAGAAGAATTTTTGCAATTGTTGCAGAAAAGGGAAAGGAGACAAGGTGTGTTTTTAATGAGAAGGATTAGGGCTAGAAGAGCATCAATTTATGCTGGAAGATATAAGGATTATAAAGACCACACTATGAATGAAATCAGTGTAGAGGATGAGTATCAGGCGTACCTATCACGAACAACACATAAAAATGAGGTCATACTCAACATAGTGACTGATTCTGAAACTGCTATGCGATCGGATAGGGAAAAGTCGGATTGCGACTCCGAGTAATGGCCGGCAACAGGTAAGGCTCTACCGATTTCAATTTTCTTATAGCTGGTGAATTTTTTGGGTTAAGTTGCTTTAATGGAAATGATGATACAGATTTTGCAAATGGTTATATAAGTTACTATTTTGAAGAAATAGGTATCATCAAAGTACATAGAAAAATTGGAATTAAGAGTGGTCTAATGGGAAATTGTGGATTTGTGGACGATGAATCTTGTTACTTTTTGGAATTTATGTTTTGGATTTAGGATTTATTTTCATGTTTTTGTAATGTTAATGACTGAATGGTGTTGGAGTTGCTTAATTAATGACTGTTTAATGGACTGTCTAATGGATTAATCTTCTTGTTTAATGACTGTTTTCTTGTGTATGATTGAATGGTGTTGGAGTTGTTGGTTGCATTGTCAAACTCAATCTATGACCAAAGAACTGGATAGGAGTATATAGAAAGCACAAGTACTGTGTTGAAAACTCGGAAAAATCACGCCTAATTTTATTACACAATATTACACAAATTTGACATTGTATTGAAATCACAAAGGATTACTGAAATTACATGGATTCTATAAGACTAGGTCCATCAAGGGGAAGGGGTCTTCCTGGCTTTCGTCTACAAAAAGAATCCCGATTAGTCACGTAATCAACATTTTTTTTGTTCGACATCTCAAAAATCTTTTTCATTCGTGTGCATTTTCAAGAATATCATCATTAATTTGTCTATCAATCACTTATACCTTTTGCATCTCAAATTCTCACTTCTTTTTACATTTTTATTTTTCCCTCTCGGATTTTCTTTAATGAACACATAAAAGTCTCCCTATAGATTCGCATAATTTATAACCATAAATACAACTGTAATACAAAAATGCCTCCCTATTTTTCCGTATTTGGATAAATCATATATATATTAAATCAATGTGGTGTTGTTCGCGTATATGATGACAATATATTTATCGATATGGAAACTGCTAACGCTTATTTTAACACAGTACCCGGATGCGATGGTTTTAGTTGAGCAGATAATCAAAGAAACTTTCGAATAATGTGGTTTTTGTTTTTAGAAATTGTTTAGTTTGATTATTATTATTTATTTTTTTAAATGTTGAGGATGTTGGTATTATTTTGCTTCGTTTAGTTTTATAAAAATATTGGTTCTTTAAATTCTTTGCTTGATATTTGTTTGTTAATTAACTCGTTGAGTCAACCAAATTCAGTTTTCCATAATATACCTTATATAAACATAAGCCCTTATGATAGTTATCAGATTTTAATTTTAATTTAGACTCGACCAAATGGAAGAAATATAGCAATAATTTATGGAAAGACTGGACCACAAGGGATCTTGGCACCAACGCCAAATTTGGGTCAAGCCAAAAAAATGTGGCAGACATTTTAGAAACAAAAAATAATCTTCTCTATATTATTTGGCAAAACAGAAGAAGAGAGTGCGAAGAGATCTATCTTTTCTTTTGCATGTACCCAAGAAAGCAGTAGCGTGGTGATTGACAAATACTGCTTTTGAAGGAGAGAATACTCTAGAAGGTTTGATAACACACATAACCCTATCAGTATCTAAGGTAATATTAATATATATATTTCCAAATAATATGGTCCCAAGTTTTACCAAAAATAAAATCTTAACAAATTCAAAAAAAAAAAAAATGTTTTATTACACAATTAATAAAAATAAATAAAAAGGGTTTATTGCTCTGATCAAAGATACTGCTACATTTAAGAATAATACTTATTTAGGTAAGCCAAGAGTGTGAGAACTAAGAAGCATATAGTTAGGTTGTTTTCTTTCTCTACTTTATATCTTGTTACCAAGAAAAGTAAATTAAGAAATAAGTGTGGCTACACCAACTTTTTATTGTTTTTTATAAGACCAAAAATTATCAGATTTTGTGGGGTATACAATAAAGGCTCTTATTGTAATACAATTATACTTCTCTTTCAGTCACACATAACAAGAAGTCCCAAAGTACAACTACCATAGGAATGTACCCCTAAAATCCAAAAACCAATCATAGGAATGTTCCATATATATAGTCCTAGTATTTAGTGATGAGGCTGGTATTTAGGACAGGGTCCCACTAGATATACCCCTAAGATCATAAATGCTTTTTGGTGCAATTTTTTTGATTATATAAATCCCAATTCATATTCTTAGAAGCCTAGCTAGCTCTTACAATTTAATTTGTATTAAAAGAACCGATCGATCAGTATTTATTTTTTTTAAATACTAGCGGATAATATAGGATTTTATCATGTCTGTGCCTTTAATCTGGAAGAAACATGAAATATCAGGGATACATATGGATACATGAAATATCTGTGCCTTTCCATATATATGGATATCAGATAATATCGCATTATTGGTCGTATCGGACCGATCAACCGATAATATTGGCAAGGATGTTTGTGGATGTTAGGTTATCAAGTGTAACTAGTTTATTTGATTGGTCGGCATTATGAATTCACGACGACTATGATTGGCTTAAATCGACAAGACTCGATATCAATTTTTTGACCAATGTCACTCTTGGACATGGCTTATTCAGCTAAACCAATTTTAATTTCGATGTCACGATCTTAGAGAGTATAGTTCATCCAAATATCAGTTTCCGAGAGTATTTCCACCAACATAAATTGATTGATGGTAATTTTCCATTTTTATCGATGTCACTCTTGGACGAGCTTCTAAACCCCTGATTTTTATTTCGATGTCAAGATATCTTAGCAAGTATATTTCATCCAAATCTAAGTTTCCGGAGATCACCGAGATAAATTGGTTTAATTTTCTATTTTTACCGATGTCACTCGTGGACGAGCTTGTAAACCAATTTATATTTCGATGTCACACTCTTAACAAGTATAATTTATCGTCCAAATCTATTATGGGGAATATCTCCACCAAGATAAATTAATTGATGGTAATTTTCCATTTTTACCGATGCCACTCTTGAACGAGCTTGTAAACCAATTTTTATTTCGATGTCACAATCTTAGCAAGAATTTTTCGTCCAAATCTAAGTTTCCGGGGAGTATTGCATCGAGATAAATTGCTTAATGCTAATTTTCCATTTTTACCGATGTCACTCATGGACGAGCTTGTAAACCAATTTATATTTCGATGTCACGATCTATGGTAATTTTCAATTTTTACCGATGTCACTCTTGGACGAGCTTCTAAACCTTTTTATTTATTTCGATGTCACGATCTTAGCAAGAATTTTTCGTCCAAATCTAAGTTTCCGCGGAGTATTCCACCAAGACAAATTGCTTAATGCTAATTTTCCATTTTTTCCGATGTCACTCATGGACGAGCTTGTAAACCAATTTTTATTTCGATGTCACGATCTATGCTAATTTCAAATTTTACTGATGTCACTCTTGGACGAGCTTCTAAACTAATTTTTATTTATTTCGATGTCACGATCTTAGCAAGAATTTTTCGTCCAAATCTAAGTTTTCTGGGAGTATTTCCACCGAGACAAATTGCTTAATGCTAATTTTCCATTTTTACCAATGTCACTCTTGGACGAGCTTGTAAACCAATTTATATTTCTTCCAAGTTAAATTCCTTGATTTTAATTTTCCACCCAATTTTTTTATTTTATATTGTACTATTTTGTATTATAATATTTTTAGTGTTCATTAAGTGTTTTATATTATACTATATTTATTTATTTTCCAAAGCTATACTTGTTCACTAGCCAAGTTATCATGCTTGTACGTGGCTAAGCTAGAGGTTGAATATTAAGGTGAAAACGTGTGTGAGGGTATAAAACACGAGCAAGGGAGACTAGGAGAGTACTACTCGGATTTATCTCTGTCAAGTCTCTCTCTAAACTGAACCTAGGGTTTCAGTATCAAAAACTGAAAGTTTTAGTATCAAACCAGACAAAATGACTGCTCTAGTTGTAACCTCCTTCCGTTTTCTTCTTCTTGATGAAGACAACGAGATCGTTGGTTATTTTGGTTGTAAGGTTGTAAGGTTGTTCCTTGTTTTGGAGATGAAGAGGAGGATGATTATGATGCTGTTGACGATGAAGAAGAGGAGGACGATGAAGAGGATGATGAGTATGATTCTGAGGATGATGATGATGATGATTTAGATGATCCAGAACACTTCTTTTGGTTTGGGCCAGCGCCTGGGGATGAAGATGAAGACGATGATGTTGATGATGATTATTGGCCATACAAAGATGTGGTTACGATTGTCGACAATAGCACTGAAGAAGAAGAAGAAGAAGAAGAAGGGGATTCTAACTGATCTAGTCCTCTGTTTTCATGGTTCTGCTATGCAAGAATGGTATTCAATCACATCTTGATCCATCATCTTTTTTTTTGTTATATATATATGTCTTTTCTTTTTTTTGTGTTATTAGTGTATCTTATGTTTTTTTTTTGATGTTTAATTAGTCTGTTTGTAAAGCTGCTTGGAAGTATACTTTTTGTGAATGTTTAATATTTACGGATGCAATATTTTGTTTAGATTCCAAGTGCATATGTTGTTTAATTTCTGTCCATTGTTCATCTGTTGGAGTATCAATCTTTTGACAAAACAGAATGAACTAGTAACGTGTTTAAGGGGGCTTGGCTTAGAGATTTGGAACTGAAAAGTTAGGGTTAACCATGATTTTGTTGTGGCTTTGCTGTTAAAGTGATAGGATCATGAATATGATAGGGACTGTATATTGAGTCTTGTATCATAGTTGAAAAATATAGCCAAATTTTTCATAAATTGCAATGCTAAATCTGACAAACTTAACCAAAAAAAAAAAAAAAAAAATCCGAATTGAGAGCACAATTGAACAGTAGGCCTTTGACTGCCACATAATTTTACTTACACATTAATAGAATTAGCATACTAAAAATAATGTAAAAAACTTGATTTTAGTCAATGCCGAGTGCTCAGCCATAAATTTGCTCGTCTTGGTGGCTTCCCATGTTCTTATTCATTAAAATCATTATCCAAATGTTCACCATAGCTTTTCTCAAATGCCTCCCAAGAAGCAAAACCCTTAGGAAGAGGATCATTTTCAACATGGATCATTTTCTTAATATGAACCAATTCCCATTCTTCATCGACAAAATCTTCTAGTATATCACCAATGCTTTCCACAAAGTCATCCCATGAAGCAAGGCCCTTCGGAGGAGGAGGATCATTATTAATAAGACCATTGGCAGGAACAACACATTTCTAATTAGAACTCATCCTCTCAATTCCTTATTTCTTTTACTTATGAACGAGGTATCTAATTTCTTATTTCTAGGATCCAAATCTAGCTAAATATAGTGTTTTTTCTTTTCTTTTTTCTATACATATCTAGTATTCAAATCTAAATATAGTGGGTGGGTTATGTTTACCATGTATAACAAACGAAAATCAAGGTGATATATGGAAAGTGCGATTTTGCGGATTTTGCGAGACCGAGCAGAAAAATATTGCATTTATTAGGATTGTAGGATTAGACTACTGATTGTCAATTCTAATTAGACGCTAATAATCTTGCCATAACCCTAAAGATATCTCTAAATATCCTGACACGTTAAGCATGCATGTCAACACTCGTTAAAATTAAAATTTTACCTTCCTTATTTAACAAAATACTCCTTCCTTATTGAATTTCAGACGCTACATTATTACTACAATCATAATTGAATTTTTGCAAAATTATTATGGTGATTATGAAGTATGAACATCTCTATGTTTCAGATTTTAAGTTTATTTTTATGTTGCTGTTTTGCATTTTCTAATGCTGGTGATTGATTTTTATCCATCTCTTAATCTTCTTCTCTCTGTAATTTTCTTTATTCTTTTGGTTTGATTTAGAGTAATTGCAAGTATTTCAGTTTGTGCGAATTCGTGCACACTCCTTAACGAGTGTATATTTCACATTTTAATCTCCACCCTTGATTTAATTTAAGAGTTATGTAAAGAGGGTCGTGATTCTAAACATGGAGGGTAATGGGGCCATCCGTTAAATAATCAACCAATCAGAAGAATATGTGAAATATACACTCGTTAGAGGAGTGTGAACAGATTTGGACTCCTCATCCTTTTGTAGAGTGGTTAGATTAACCATAAATGTCCATTTATGGCGCATGGTTAAACATCTAGTCCCTTGGCAGACCACGCGTCTTTAGTCTCAAGACGCAATTTTTCAAAATAGGCCGAGTACATCATTATTATCCTCTCCAGACTTGTCTCATCTCTTAATTGCACACGGCGGTTACCTAATTTGAAGTCCATAACTGTAACATTATGGTTCACCAGGGTTCACAAGTTTAGCTCATGTATCATTCCATGTCTCAAGTACCTGACCAAGTGACCAACAATTAAAATCAAAAAATGCTCAAACATAAGAGGTCGTGTATATTCATTTAATTTTAGTTAGTAAACAGACGGGTCATATCTTGTCTTGCTGAAGATGGCTTGGCTCAGAATCATGCCATATCTCAATACCCCTGGTCCACGACCAACGACTCAAATGAGCCATAAAAATCTACCAACACTATTTCAACGAGTGCAGAGACATAACTCATTATCATTTCATCTAATTCCATTCATTTGAGCCGCACAACACTTCATCTGCAGAAAACTTCATCAACAACAATGAATCAATTGATTCTTCTGTGAAAGATCGATTCAGGCCTAGATTTAAGTTTAATCGATCTCTCATTGAAGTATTGATAGTGATTCATAATTTTGGAAATGCAAATCTTGGTCATCTTCATCTAAGGTATTTCTCATTCATTCATTTGGGGGTTTAATGATTTTACAAATTGGAGTTTACACACTACTGATTTTGAATGGTACAATTTCTGATGGTGATTATGAACATCTCTATATTTCAGATTTTAGGTTTATTATGTTGTTGTGAATTGTATCCTGTTTTTAGAATGTTTTGGTGATTATGAACATCTCTATCTTTCAGATTTTAGGTTTATTATGTTGCTGTGAATTGTATCCTGTTTTTAGATTGTTTTGGTGATTATGAACATCTCAATTGCATGATTTATGCCTCCACCAAGTAGTTTTATATGTCAGTTGACAGATGATCTTAAACTCAGACATAGTATTTGGTTGTAGGATGTCAGCATTGGTGAATAAAGCTTGTATTCTGTTTTGAGAAGCAGCATCTCAGGAGTCTTTGTGATTTGTATTTACAGTCATATTGTAGAATCAAATTAGGATTGCATAAGGCTCCACCAAGTAGTGTTCATGTCAGTTATGTGCAAGTCAAATACACGCAACCAACGCAAGCCAATTTTTGTTAGTCATGTATTTGACAGAAGACTAGGTGTGAGTTTACTTGATATGCTTGACTTATTTAGTGATTGTAGATTAAGACTAGGTGTGTATATGCCTCTCCACCAAGTGAATTAGACTGCATAGAGAAACACTAAAGTGACTTGTTTTCAGTATGCATTTGTTTTCTATACATTTTACTCTTGTACATGTTCTAGTTCTTTGATTGTAGTTTTAGTTTCTGGAATACATCCTGCATCTCCAACATTATCGACACACAATCGGTAGACAATATAAATAAGCTGACTTCATCATATTGCATTTAAAAAAGTTACAACCGTTCTGTTCATTCAGTCTTGAGCAATATTTAGCAACAACACTATCATTTCATATCCACTTACATGTTCATAAATTAAAACATACCCATTTACAAGTATTTCACCATCTTACCCACAAAAAGTCCAAATACCAAAAAGAAAATAAAAAAAGCAAAATAAACATAACATTACCCTGCATTTTCAGTTTCCATTGCCAGAACCAAAAAGGAAACACATGATTCAGTGACTTACCATTTGCATTAGACCCCTCTCCATTTGAATTCTTCTCTGTACTTTGATGATAATATCTATCTCTTAACCATTTTTTAACATTATGTCATCATTTCCATTCGAGCACTTACCCAAAAATCCACCATCTCTCTACAGAAGAATTCAAATGTCGATAAGGCTTACTCATTTTCATACCCATCACTCGGAATCAGAATCATCAGATTCATCTTCCTCCTCAACAAACTCCTCTTCCTCCTCATCAGACCCCACTTCCTCATCAAACCACTCTTCCTCCTCGTCTTCATCTGCATCGTCCGCTTCGGAATCGGTCTTTTGGTCCAACAATGAATCATTAATCCCAAATCTCTCATCTTGGCGAAATTCCTTAATTATCTCTTGTAGGACTTGATGATGTGTATCACTTCGATGATCAACAAAAACAATGAGCTCTTCATCTTCAGAAGCATCACTGTCATGCGGCCCAGATTCTTTCTTCATTACTTCCATTTTAGCCAACCTCATCTTTTTACCCTGCACTTCCCAGAATTTTTACTCCTCTTCTTCATCTATGAAAAAATCATGATGACGCTTCTTTGGCAAAATCTGTACCGGTTTCTATATCGGTTTCTCTTCTTTGTTTTCATCCATTAAGGCATGCATATCTTCCCAGAGATGTTGGAGTTCAATATCATATAACAAGTCACTTACTCTCTTTTGTACCTTCTCCTGATCATCCTTGGTCATCTGCCCAATCATCTGCATAGTGGCTGATAACCTTTCTCGTTTTTCTTTCTCTTCCAACTCTTTCAATAGTTGCTCTTCATCATGGGGGCTTTACCCTTTCGTCTGTGTTGATCATCATCACCAGCCATTTTGATTGATTTGATTTAGAAAAACTCGATGCAGAGTCTCCCTCTACAAATTTCACTCTGAAATTTTTTGCTCTCTCTCTCTCTAACTCTTTGGTTTCCCTGTTAATACTCTATCTACTCTATCAGGAACTATAAATTCTTGGAGGGTCACGTCTGCTCCCAAGATAAAGGCTTAATCAAACACGTTCCCTAGTCTAGCCCACTATGTCATAATGACGTGATAAACCTAGGTAAAATGGCATTTTGGTTAATTAAAGTAGCTTTAGTTTAATTAGGGGTGGGACTTGGGTTGGGTTGACCCGCCCAACCCATGCCCAACCCGAACGTTGGGCGGACATGAGCAACGTATTTCAGAACTTTGGGCAAGTTTGGGCATAAATTTTATAAACCCGAGCTAAATTTGGTCAAGCATGGACACAAATATTTCTAACCCAAGTAACCTGCCCAACCCGAAGAACTATGACATAGTCATATAAAACTATTTTTTATAATTGGTATTATTATTTATTTAGAGTAATTTTAGTATTTATCTTCAAATATAATAATGAAAATATATATTATATCTAGAGAAATTTATTCTTATGACCCTGGAAATTATGGGTCTTACACTTTTGTCCCGGGGTTATTTAATAAATTTGTTAATTATTCTAGTGGCCCTGGAATATTATAGGAAGCAAGATTAACAAAAAGCTTTCCAAATATATAAAATTTGTCGAATTCTTACGTATGATTTGTGAGACATGTTATGTTTAAGTTGGCATGACGATTATACCCTAAAGGATATAGTTTATCATTTGATAACATCATGAAACATCTTTATCCAAATGGCCCTCCTTCTTTTTAAAGGGTTATTTCAATAAAAATGAGTTAATTCTTTTAAAATTGAGTTTTAATCCAAAGGCCATTTGAGTAAGAGAGAGTGAGGGGAGGTCCAAACACTTAATTCCCACTTATATCTATCTCATTAATTTTATTGGATAAAGTTGGAAGCCTAACAAGTAAGCTCCAACAACATACTACTACATTAATTGAACAGTTGTTGTGCTAACCTACCAGATGAGCCTCATGGGTAACCTAGCCAAGGGAGCCGAAGCAGATGGGGGGGGCTTAGATTGTGTCACAAGGGGGGAAAACTAACACTACCTTCCATGTTAATTCCTGCAATATTACGCCATTGGGGGCTTGAACCAGGTGATAGAATGTAGTTGTTTGGATTTTTCTGTTAACTAGAGAATGAATGTATGGATTGTTGAAAAAAAATTGATTCTTAAATTATGGTGGGGTTTTGTATGCAGATGGGTTTTAGCAATGTTGGATGAGGTTGGATTTGGCTATACTTATTGTTGAATTAATATTCTGTCATGCTAGGATTAGTAGTAATAGTACTAGGCTTGCACATAGATTTTTTTTTGGAATTGGGCCTAAAATAGTCTTTGAATTAATCTTACTCCAACAACATTTTATAAACTGGATTAATACCCACCATCTTAAACAACATTTTATATACCCTATTGATTCATTAATTCAGTCATTCCTACCCATCTCTACTTAACAATCATTGGAAATTTTGAATCATTCACCAAGAACATTGCTTGTTTGTACATTTACCGTATTCAATCCATTACTGTTGAAATCAAAAGAGCAAGAAAAACTGACACTTTATGTTCAAAGTTCAAACCCTTCAAACATGCATACATCCATCACAAGTTTAATACTTTTTGAAAATTCAAACAAGCTGGAAGAACATAACTAGTTTAATTACATCTAAAGAAGGACAAAGCAAACGAGAATACGACTTCTAAACACCCGACAGGCTACCAGCTGCATTACAACTTTCTTTTTACAATCAAAATTCAAAGATGCGCATTACTAATCTACCTGACATAAAAAGTTTATTGTATTCAATCCATTACTACTGAAATCAAAAGAGCAAGAAAAACTGACAAATTTCTTCAAACCCTTCAGACCTACATCCATCACAAGTTTAATACTACTGAAAATTCAAACAACTAGAAGAACACAACTAGTTTAATTACATCTAATTAAATAAGGACAAAGCAAACAGAATACCACATCTAAACACCCGACAGGATACCAGTGCCATTACAACTTTCTTTTTACAACCAAAATTCAAAGCTGCAACATTACTAATCTACCTGACATAAAAAAGGTTAATCCTAACCACTGCAACTCTCCCGGCTGCTATATTTACAATGCACCTGCTGCAAACTGAACCCCAAAAACACCTTATATTATAAGATCTTCATCAACACCATCTATCAAACAAAAAAAGAAACCCCATTCTCCATACACTTCTTCAGCAACATAAAGTACCATCAATATCCCCACAAGTTTTCACGAAGATGCACAAGATAAATAGTAATCAAAATCACATTACTCTAGTTCTAAGGGATTTGACAAAGACTATAAGGCAATCACCAAGATTCGCCGTCACCTTGTTGCTCTTCTTGTAGTTTAACTCATCCTCTTCATAGTAGGCACCAGTACCATCATCATCGTCTGAAGATGTGTAGGGACCCTGGAGATCATCATCATCTGTTTCTTCTTCCTCATATTCTTCTTCACTGCAAACCACCATCTCACCGGAAAACACAGGCTCTCCATTGAGGTCTAACCCATGAATCTCATCTTCGTCAAAATCCACGTTCAGGGGTTCTGACATGGTTCGAGCAAACTTACGAGGGTTTTTCTTCTTTTCGGCGAGATAGATCTTGTACATCACATCTTCAAACTCTTGCCTCTTCCTTTTCTTCCTCTCTGCTTCTTTTGCTCTCTCATCTTTCTTCATCGAATCATCACTGCTCTCCTCATCTTCTACTCCTTCATAGTTCTTTTCTTCGTCTTCACTATCACTTTCAGTCGCACTACGAGTTTTTCCCCATGAACACTTCCACTCTCCTCGTCGTTGAAGCTTCTCCCTGCGTCGGTGTGCATCTATGACATCTAACTTTCTCATCCACAACTGAAATTCCTCATCATTTTCAACCCTTAATCTTTGAAATTCTTCTCTCTCTTCTTGTTCTTTCTTCTTGGTGATCTCCAGATTCATAAAAGCGATCAAACTTTCCATCTCTAAGCTTGTTAAAGCCTCAATCGCACTCTTTGCATGTCGTATGGCAGGGGAATCGGCCATTTCACTATTCCTTAACCGCCTCTCTTTCTCTTTCTCTTTCTCTGATTTCTATTTTTGGTTTAATAATCTGTTTATCTCTCTATTATCTTTATAATGATGGTGGTAGTTTAGCCATAAATGGTCGTTTATGGCATTTGGTTAAAAGTCTTGTCGCTTGGCTATTCACGCCACTTCAATGCCATGCGCAATACCATC
The DNA here is from genome assembly GCA_023531295.1 of Papaver armeniacum. Lineage (NCBI taxonomy): Eukaryota > Viridiplantae > Streptophyta > Magnoliopsida > Ranunculales > Papaveraceae > Papaver > Papaver armeniacum. Next base: position 799,211 of record JAJJWW010006602.1, on the reverse strand, counting down.
ATTAATCTACTAAACCCTATTTCAAAGTCTAATGTCAGATTATCAAAGAGTATCTTCAACCCTTTAGATACGTACCATCGTTACTCTACTAAACCCTATTTTTAGCCATTGTTGGTAAACATAATGATGGTGTTAGGTAGTTTTCTGGTCTTTAATATGGAAATTTTGCGTATGCTAACATTATTAGAGTTTAAGCATTTAAAGCACTAAAATGTTGAGTAGTTCAACCAATCTAGTATTTTCAAAACACTAATCATAAACATCTAAAGATGGGCAGCTTGGTGGATTGGTACGTTATCTAAATCCTTCGAGGTCAAGCGTTCGAATATGGGAGAAAGATTTTTATTAATTTTTTAAAAACGAACTTTTTCGCCACGCTATAAAACCGGCGTGTCTATAGAACGCACACTATGGACACACATATACTAGCGTGTCCAAAGAAGAACTTTTTGGCCACACTTTCTACTTGGTGTGTTTATTTAAATGTTGAGTAGTTCAACCAGTCTAGTATTTTCAAAACACTAATCCTAAACATCTAAAGATTGGCAGCTTGGTGGATTGGTACGTTATCTAAATCCTTCGAGGTCATGCGTTCGAATATGGGCGAAAGATTTTTATTAATTTTTTAAAAACGAACTTTTTAGCCACGTATAAAACCGACGTGTCTATAGAACACACACTATGGACACACATATACTAACGTGTCCAAAGAACAAATTTTTGGCCACACTTTCAATGTAGCGTGTCTATATGTCCTACACTATGGACACGCATATACCGGCGTGTCTATAAATCATACACTATGGACACGCTGGTATAGGCGTGTCCAAAGAAGAACTTTTTGGCCACACTTTGAATTTGGTGTGTCAATCAATCGTACACTAGGGACACGCACTTTAAATAGCGTGACTAACCTTTTGGACACACCACAACTACCTAATGTGGCCATAAACACGACCTAATGTGGCCATCTATAAACACGCCCAATCAAAAATTTGAAGTTAACGTGACTAAACGGTTGAAATTTTGACACGCTAGTAGCCCCGGCGTGGCTGAAAGCACTTATATGAACACGCCCATTGAACATGGCGTGTTTATAGGGTAGAAGTATACCCTATAGACACGCCAAAACCAAAAAGGCGTGACATGGAAATTTATATTTGGCGTGGCTAAAGGCCATTTATGTACTAGTGACTGCAATTATCTAGTTTCCCACCAACGGTACTCGTAGAGCTTCTTGATCCCACAAAAGTCTTTAAATGAGCGGTCGTAAGAGATTTCACCTAATTAAGATACTTTCCTCTCCGATTAGACGGCTCCACCAGAAATAACAAGAAATGAAGGTTGCCTGGCTCTTAGGATAGTTTGCTAGAAATGCAAACTTAGGTATTTATAGACCAAGGATGTTTGTACATCAAGGAATTTCCAAAACCGAAATTATTCTTAAGATATGCAATAAATGGCAAAATTCAGTTTTCCTAATTCCAATAAATGCTTGTCCAATATTTCCGAAATTCCTTAATAGAAAATCTCCAATTAGTAAATGCACATTACTAATTTTTATTCCCTATAGATATGCATTTAATTGCTGGTAATTAAAGCATATAAAACCAAAAACCTTAATTAAAATATTTTTAATTTATCTCGGCACGGGATCTCCTTGAGTACTAAGGAATATCTTTGAACAATAAATGATAAGAGTTACTATACGTGTTCAAAGTATGTTGACATCTTTTGACTGTAAATCCTTATTCATATTCACATGAATTTACATTTTTGGAATCGGTTATACCACACTTCCAAACAAGTTTATAATTGGTTGACATGTATTCCAAGACAACTATGTGATTGATCAAATATCAAATCACATACATGAGTTCAATTGGTTTCACCAATCACTAGGAATGGTTATACCTTATTATGAAAATACTCGTGGTCGGTCACACTAGTCACTACGATCGGTTACACCAGTTTCAAGGATCGATTCCATATTCCCATGGTATCTCTTGTGATCGGCAACACCAATTACCAGGACCGGTTACCAATTACATGGATCGATTACACAACACTCGTGATCGGTCACACCAATTACTATGATCAGTTACACCAATTACCAGGATCGGTCACACTAACACATGGGGATTACTTAGGATCGGTTACACCAATTAATAAAAACCAGTCATACCAATCATAAGTCGGGCATTTTGATTAGTTATACCAAGATACATAATCAAGGTTAAGATCGGTTCTACTATCTCACACATATTGGTCATCCAAAGATTTGCAATGAATAGCCGAACCAATAAGCCTAATGATTTCCCTTTCGATTCACGAAACAAGTTCATGAATGTACTTCCTTTAAACAAATATAAAACATTGTTTCCTAGGATGAAATCTTCACCATAACCCATTCACATAATCATAACAGTATATACAAGATTATGTTGATGTCATATCTACGAAGTTCAAAAGATGAGCGTTATACATCGTAGTCTAATTCCACTGATACTATGATCATACAATTATGACCATGTCACATCACTAGAGTATTATACAATGCATACAGGTATATACATCTTCGTAGTTATGTTTTCAATATAGGACGACTATAAAGATATGTTAGGAATGACACAGTTCAAGTCAATATTAATAACCTCAAGTGGAAGGATGATGTCGTCGCTGTAGTTCGTTACCTTTTCACATTCTTCAAGTCTTCGGAGTAATACTTGTATGTCTCAACATTCCTATAATTTCTAGTCTAACCTAAACGAAGTTGACTCTAGTATACAATCAAGCGACTTTAGATGAGTTTTAATACACCAAAATATGACAACCAAACTTGACACACCAACGCTTGGTGAGTTCAACCGAGATATGCTCTAACATACACGGGTATTTTAGGGCCCAAAGGAATCTCCAATCCTTATTAAGAGTCCGAGATTTTATTACTTATCTGAAGATGCTTATAATCATCTTTTATAGTAACATCCCCAGTACTGCTTCCTGACGATATAAGAATATCCTGAATATTGGCAACATCTCTTATAGGAATGTCCCAAACCAAATCTACTACGTTGCCAGAAACTCTGTAAGCAAGATTTTCAGTATCCTAGTCCCGTCTCACAGAATAAATGTACTCACTAACAGTTTACCTAGGAAGATAACTTACATCTATTTGAGGCATATCAATAATCATCTACTAGATACCCATAAATCCCTTAAGAAATCAACAGTAAAACCATTTCCAATACTCCGTTGAACACTATCCTTAATGGCATTCTTCCCTTTGACTATACTCCAAAGAAACATACGAACCGGATTTAGCATCAACATCCCGATCGAAAATTATGGTTTTGAAAATACTTAGCCTCTAAAAGCTTAGTCATGGTACACTCGGGATTAGAGTGAACTTTCCAAAACATTCTGGCAAGGAAAGCTAAGTTACTTAACTCCATACCTTTAATGCCTATACCTCCAAGGTGTCCAGCCATACAGAGAGTCGACCACTTGATGTTATGCATACTCCTTTTATCTTTGTCACCTCCCAGAGAAAATTTCTTTTGTATTTATCAATTTTAATAATGAGGCCTTTAGGAAGTTTAACAACAGACATGACGTGATAAGTCACAAAGGTCAATTGTAAAATTAATTTTAGTGAACCTACCAGCAAGATTAAGGTTTCTAGACTTTCCCTGCATCTTATTTCATACTTTTTCAACCATCTCAATAAAAGTCTTTTCACTAATTATACACAATTGCAACAGAATACCAAGGTACTTACCATGATCAGTAGAAGTTTGTACCCTTGAGCATTAGCCACACCTCTAGTAAAGATTCTTCCCAAGTTGGAGGAGGTCAATAAGGTAGACTTGCTATCGTTATTTCGTTGTCCAGTCCAAGCGCATAATTTATCTAACAACACTCTAAGATTCACTGAATTTTTATAAGAAGCCTTCAAACCAATGATATTATCATCAACAACCAAGGATTGAGTGATTTGGGGAGAACCACTTGCATCAACAAAACCAGATAGAGTTTTATCATTAATACCTATATGCATAATTCTCATTTATTGAGTACATTAATTACGTGAGAGACAGATCGGGACAAAGATCTAATAAAGGTAACTAGGTAAACTAGTACATTGATTATATGACTTAATTATGGCTTCAAGACACAAAATGAATAACCAGGGGACCTTTTGTCTCAATCCATTAGTAGGAGTAAAACTAGAGTTATGAGAACTATTGATGAGAACTTGAAAAGACATAGAAGTTACACATTTCATAATCCAGTCAATGAATTGATGATTAAACCCTTTGAGATGCAAGGTTTTATGAATAAATTCCTAACTTATCCTATCATAGGCTTTGTCAAAGTCAATTTTTAGGGCCATCTACCCTTTAGCCCCTTTTTTTAGACATGAAGGAACGAATTATTTCATTACAAATAATAGCAGAATCAAACAGGAATCTACCTGGGATAAAAGCATGCTGATTATGAGAAACAATCTTACCTAATATGGGTCTCAATCTATTTGTGATAATCTTAGTATAATTATTTGCATACTAAAGTTACACAAACTAATAAGTATGTGCTCTTTAACACCGGTCGGATTACTCACCTTGGGATGCAGTGTAATGTAAGTTTTTTTTTTTTTTTTTTCCTTGTAACTACCAAATATCCTCTGTACTTTTTTTGAGAAACAGAAGAAGGATTTTTTGGGGACTACTGAAAAAAGGTGGGGGACTACTAATTGATAGGAACATCCACCCTGCATTTTATGGGGTGTCCTAAAAGATTAGAGAAAACTAATCTGCCCTCACCCTAATTAAAATTACAACTAATCCTAATAACCCACTAAACTAACCACTACCCACTAATCTAACCCACTAATTAAAACCTAAATAAAACTGATTTTAATCAGTTTCAAAATTAAAATCCATCCCTATTCCTTTCTTCTTCTTCTTCTTCTTCTTCTTCTTCTTCTTCTTCTTCTTCTTCTTCTTCTTATACATCGACATTAATCGTCGATTAGAAAAATTTTCATCGTCGATTAATCAATCGTTTATAAAAAATGCGTAACAAGCAAACTCCAAGAGTTCCAGGATCAAGTCCGGGACTTGCAAAAATAGCCAATCTTCCAAATCAAATTCAAATTGATATACTACTTGAAGCAAAGTTGGGAGACCAAATCAAGCATCCAATAGGAAAAAATAAGTCTGATTCGAGTCAAATGCAAATCCGCGGGTAATTTCCTTCATACCCATTCTTTTTAATTCGTTATTTGTTGAAGAAATCGATTACAAATCATGAAAACTCATTGAAAATTGTAGTTACAGTAGACATTTCGGCTAGGAGATTTTTGGTCAAATCCTAGATTTTCTAACCGAACTTCCAAAAATAAGAACAGTTCGGTTAAGTAGACTAATATCTGGTGACCGAACTACATAGTTTGGTGTGCTCGCAAAAATAACTTTCGTAACCGAACTCAGTTTTTCCTTTGAAATAATGAGTTCGGTTTTGTCGATAAATTTTTTTGCTAACCAAACTTTTGAAATATGTAGTTCGGTTACCTCTCTATTTTTATCAGGTCACCGATCTTGTGAAATATGTAGTTCGGTTACCTCACAATTTTTATCAGGTAACTGTTAACTCCAAATGTTGTGTTTACTTCATTCTTTAGTTCTATTTGATTTGATAACACAATATTATATTATGTTTAGATAATACTTTGGTTTTTGTTCATTAGGAACAAAGGAAAAAGATTGAAACTACACCTAGATGAGGATTTGAAAACTCCCACCCCTCGTGGAGCAAAACATTTAGATTTCCGAAACCGTGGTGCCAAAAATGCTAAACATGGAGGGGGCTCGTTACCGGAAGTCAACCAAGAGAATGTTTGTAATGTAATCCAATATGTCAATGAAGAGGTGATGGAGAATACAATTGATAATGTTATTGAAGAAGAGAATGATGATGAAGAAGAGCAAGGAAATGAAGAGGTTGAACAACAAAGAGAACACGTTGAAAATGTAGGGGAAGAAGAACAAGGACAGGGCAAAGAAGAAGAAGGACAAGAGGAAGACAAGGATGAGGAAGGAGAGGAAGAAGAGGAGGAAGAGGATGAAGATGAAGAAGATGAAGAAGACGAGGGAGAGGATGAAGAGGAGGGATAGGATGGAGAGGATGAAGAGGAGGAAGAGGAGGAAGGAGAGGAAGAGCAAGAAATTTTTCCTGTTAAAGAGAAAAAGAAGCCGAAGCCGCCTAGTGCTAGATACTCACACATTCCTCCTTGTAATTTGTGTTTGTCACCAGTGAACCCAACTTATGGTACTCTAAATGATGGAGGGGAAAAATTGTTTGGCTACAAACACTCATGGGCTGCGAAGATCTATGCGACAAAGGTATTCTTTAAGTTCATTCTTAACTAACAAATTTTTTTTTTCGGACATGTTTCGTCAAGTATTAACAGTCTTATGTTCTTTTCGTAGGATCATAAATTCATAATGATGCGGTTCGTCTTATTAAACGTCAAAAGGAATCCACATGGGATCTTTCTTCGGAGTGTGACGAGTTTCAAACGAAGGTTAAAGAATGTGTGTTATGGAGTTGATCTTTCTTTGGATCTTTCTTCCTATTTGTCTTTCCTTTATAAACATAACCCTTCCTCTTGTGGCTTTTATCGGGATCACCGCTTCTCTCACAAACCATTTCAAAGCGAGTTTGCTTTCTCTCCCATTCAATACTAATACACACATGTCTTTTTGTGCATGTTGTCTAGCCCAACTCTTTCCATCTTCCGGATTTTTGAATACCAAGTCATTCATGTAGTGATTGGATGTGTCATCATAAAAAATACCAACTAGGGAAGGTTGGTTTTCCATTGGGTCTATTGGATCACATGGAACCTACAAGTAATAGCACAACGTCAATACCACAAACAAGAAACACTTACAATTTCGACAATGTAAAATTTTTTTATCGACCTGCTGCCGAACACTTGGTTCGGTTATGTAGTTTCCGAGAAAAATTTTGGGGCCTTACCGAACTCGATCTTTATATTTTCTATGGTAAAGTTCGGCCATGAAATTGGTGAAATCGACTAAACCGAACTCACGAGTTCGGTTAGCTACTCTCTATAAAATTATTTTGCGACTTGCTTAAAAAAAAGTTCGGTAACAAAAGTATTTAAATCGACTAAACCGACTATGAACTGTAAACTCTATAAAAATAGTTCCGTTACATTTTATGGAAAAACATAACCGAACTCTCAAAAACCTCCATAAAAATGTAGTTCGGTTACATGCGTCTCGCTAAATTTAGTAACCGAACTACACATTCGAAGAGAGGTTCGGTTACCTTTTCGAGACTAGATAACCTAACTAGGTTGACCTAACCGAAATTTTTTCCGAAATTTTTCGGTTTGGCCAAATTTTTGCACAATTCAAGCTACATTAACTAAATACGAGACATTCCCGAGTACCCATAGCTTCATCTTCGAGTTGTGGTGATAAAATCCATCATTTGGTTCGTTAGCTTGAGTTTGGGGCAAAAAGTTTTCATCATCTAACAAATAACTCATTTACGGATCATTAGAAGTATTGACAAATACAGTAGGAGGTGAAGGGGGTTCTGATTCTTAGGATGAGGTATCATCACATGAATCACCCATATCATAATTACTAAACTCAAAAAAAGATTTTTTTGGTTCACCCATCTTCTTCTTCCTATTTCCCCCTTCTTCTTCTTCTTATCTCTCAATAATAATCTTCCCCCTTAAAAGGCCTTGACAAATAAAGCTCTCACATTAAACGGTGATGAAACCCTCGCTTCCTATTGGCCTAGAAAAGGCCTTTTCTAATGCAGAAGCTGTGGTGAGGACACTTGGCATAACTCTATTGGTTGTAATAATTAAAATTTGGTTACAATTTGGATACATCAAATACTCAACTGTCCGTTAGTAACGGTGTTGGAAAAAAAGTAGGTAGACAATACTTATGTTAGAATTTAAACTTGAATTATTTAGCTACACCGTGTTTACACCTATATTTAACTGTTACTTTAGTAAGGGTGGACAAAACTCACGTCCAAACCGTTAAATAAAATAAAAATAAAAATAAAAATATAGATGAAATTCTTAAAACGTGAAACTCTTAATAAGGAAATCCTGTTAAAAAAGGAAATCATTGACACCGTGGATTCCTAAAATTTCTGTAAATAAAACCGTGGATTCCTAACTTGGTTTATAAGGAAATTTCTAAGCGGGGATTGTCTAAAATATGGAAACAATGTTAATCGTATCCCGTCTGTATACATAAATTACATATAGGAGTACTACATAATCGTATCCAGTCTGTATACATAATGCCTAGAGCTTATAACTTGGATGGCCAACATAAACCCAAGTTCATCATTACTGTATAGGGTTTATATTTATATGGACTTATTATTTAATTCGTCTAATTCTTAATCATCCGGGTACGATAATCACCGTCCCTATATAGATATGGTGGACGATTAAGAAAGAAGGTGAGAATCTTGAGACGCCTAAAGAATTGTGTTTGTTAATCTGTATAAGCGATGAATATAAAAAGATGAGCTTTCTTCTTTCGTTTCCAGCTTAATAAGTCGACATCTATGTAACTATGTATGTGCAGGTATAAAGTGGGATTATTAGTTGCCAATGGTATGTTTTAGCCGTCTTTTGTAGAACTCTGTATCGAGTTAATTTTTTCACTTTTCTCTTATTGATTTGTGATTCATAGTCCAATGGTGTTGGTTAAATTTAAACTTCAATTACTATACAAATTAATCTTTATACAACTTCCATATTTTCTTTCTCCTTTCAACTTTAGGTCATAATCAACAAAAGTACCCAACCACAAAACTCCCTGAAGATCCCAACAACAAAACTTCCCGAAGATATTCAAGACACTTAACCCCATTCTGAGGCGTTTATTGATTTATTCTAAGGCGCTTAAGATGATCCGAAGACTTTCCTCGCAGGTATAAAGTCCGTGGCAGGAGCTGTTCAAGAAGAACTTGCAATGGTATCTGTTACGAATTATTATGTGTCTTTCTTTGTAAATGACCAACAAGTGCACACTGTACCTACTATATTGTCTTATTTTAATTAGGTTGTCACAGGCCATGTCCATTCATGGTATGAGATATATAGTTCGAACTCTTATTGTAGATATTGAGCTAGATGTGCATGTGAAAAGGGAAATGAGATAGTTAATAAGAGCCCCTGAAACCAACCAATGCTTCTTAGAGATTTATCAAGTTCTTTCTGTACACTACCGGTCGAAGATCCAGTGTTTAAACAACTTGAGAAAAAATTAGTAGCATGAACATTGTTGTGTGCCTGATGAGTTAATCACCAGGCATAAAATTTTGATCTTTGAACACTGTATCGGTCATAAGTCCAACATTCAAGTGTTTTCAGGTTGGGTTCTCTTTCTTCAGTTTAATTAATTTAAGTTAGGATTTGCAGGAAGATAGTTGTATGTAGTTTAACCAAAAGCTCATGTCCGATTGCGTAATTTTTTTTTATCTTCTTTATGGTGATACCGTGTATGTAATTCAAATGCTATTGAACTGAACTTGGTTACTTTTTTTGATATAGAAGTGTATATTAATATTTTGCTTTCTTTTGCAAAGTTTGATTAAAATTCTTTATTGATAGAACTAATAAGAAAGGACACATAATAGCTCTCTATACAAACGCTGGATTTATTTTCTATCAAACAAAGGGTGCAATTGGAAGGTTGCTGTTCAAGTTTTTTTTGATTAGTGACTCTTATCATGCTACTTTACCTAAGTTTTGGTGTGTGTTTAAGAGTACTTACATTTTAGAACACCAAATTTCGCACTTATTTCAGACCATATTCCCACAAAAACTGAAAGCTATTTTTGTTGGCATTTTGCAGAGCAAATCCAAGTGCAATTAGCGGTGAACCATACCAAAAATACATCGTTACGGGACGGGTGAAGCCCCACGCACACCAAATCAAGAGGACATCGCCACGGGGCGAGGCGAAGCCCAACGAACACCAAGCTTATAGAAGAAAAAAAGCCCGGTGCGTAGCACGGGCACAAATCTAGTGTTTATAACAAAACAATCCCATTAATAACTCACTATCCATCCCAAAAACTTAGAATTTTGAGTAGTCCCCAGAAAACAAACGGTTCAAACACAAACACAAACTGACACAGGACCAGGTTGAAAAGCCCATCCATATTTTTTCGCTCTAGATAAGAAACCATCGGGCTTGGGTTAGGTAGTAAATCCGTAGCCCATATTCCCCGAGTTCAAGAGAGATTGAAAAGAAGATGAAGAGGAGAGGAGTAAGAAAGAACATCACTTCCAGTTCAGTTGACGCGAGTTAGGGTTTATGTCGGATAGAACCACAGAAGTGCTTCCAAAGATCTAATTAAGGTAACTAATTACCTAAACTCTTATACTTTTTCATCGATTAATTTACGTTTTAATCGTTGTTATTAGTATGCTTCAATCCTAGTGAATTTTGGGTTTTAGGATTTTTTTTTGTGAGATTTTGAAAGTTCAAATCTGCTAGTTACATGTTTGTAGAAATGCCAAAGAGAAGAATGTAGTGATTTTTCGTAAGTAGTTGATTTAGGTTAAGGTTAATGCAGAATTTTCAGTAATTGAAACGAGATTTTTTTTTTTTGAATTCATAGATCATATGCTACTTCAACTTCTGTGATGCCCTTCTATGGAATCGATGTGAGAATTGTCTTTTGAGTTAGTTCAAATGTAGGGAAAACCAAAAATCTTTTTTCAGATATTGTTGACGGAAACAATTTCCATTAAAGATCGAGAATCCCACATTTCCATTGAATATGTTTAGTTAACTGAAAACCTTTATACATTCATGGTCGTAAAGATAGTTGTAGTTTAATTCACCGTGGCACCGTGCTGTTCACATCACTTTTCACCATCACTTTATTATACGAAGACATGAGATTTTGATTTGACCTTGTGTAGTTCGGTTAAGTGAGGTCACATATTATGATCACATCTGTTTCCTCAGTGCTGGTGTTAATGGGGTTATAATTAACATTTTTCTTATACCAATTTTGGTCTTAGATTTGAAAGGTTGAATTCACAGGAAAAAGGAGATGGATAGTTCTACTGCTGATGAAGAAGATTCTGATGTTCTGGTTTCACCATTCGATTATTCTACTGAGAATCATTTCAGAGCAATGGATAAAATATCTGAGCTCTGTGGGGAAGAACCTTTGTGTGTGAATCCCCCAGAAGAGTCATCAGTCACTTTTGTAAGGTTACGATTCTTTTCATTTCTTTGTTCTTTTTTTTTTTAACATTTTCACTCCCAATCTTGGCATAATAAAAATGGTGCAAGTGCAATTATTATCTTCGGACTCGGGGATATGCTACTAACATTTGTTAGTCATTAAATACAATTATTCTGCTAAACTTACTGCATCTGTACAGGCAATGGAAGGATTTTCGTTATGTACCAAGAACAATTAAATTCGTTCACGAAAGTGAAAACCAGCAAGGAAAAAATGTCAGTAACGATGTAAACTTACCTCAGTTTTCTGCTGCATCTGTTCCCAAGGTACATGGTAGAAAAATTTCTTTATTCTTTCATATTTGTCATCCTTGCTGTGTTTATATTTCAAAGTAGATTTTTAATGTATAGTTACTTTTATTTGAACTCCTCGCTCCATCTATACGATGTGCTTGCGTAACCTTACTTTTTGGTTGATATCATTTCACGCAGATGGAGCAGGTGCCTATTAATGCAAATTCTTCAAAACCTAGGTATATTTGTTGTGTCCGTGTTATTTATTGCCTCCATGCTTAATGTTCAAAGAATGGAGTTATTTTTTGTACATACCTTAACTTCTTATGATTAGACTTGCTCTTTTTCAACAATATTTTTGTTATGCTTCTTACCGAATTATGTTTCAGGAAAGATTTTGTGTTATATGTTGGAGGACATGTTTGGGCGTTGGATTGGTGTCCTAGAGTTCATCAAAAATCCGATTGTGATATCAAGTGTGAGGTACTCCTACTATACATGGAAGTCATTATCTTCATGCATTTGAACTTCACGATCTTTACGTGTTGTGAAGTTATCTTTTTGTTTCTTTTCTTAGTAATCCTGTCATCACCATCCTGCTATGTTTCAGTATCTTGCCGTATCTGCTCATCCGCCTGAATCTTCTTATCACAAGATAGGAGCTACATTGACGGGTAGAGGTGTGATTCAGATATGGTGTGTTTTAAATGTTAGTGGGAAAGAGGAAGATTTGCCTCCATTGACCAAGAAAAAAGGTAAAAAAGGTAAACTAGGAAGGCCAAGAAAGCAAATAGCCACTGAGGAATCTTCGTCACTTGTAAAGAAGCCAAGAGGTAGACCAAGAAAGACAACAATTATAAAGCCAATGAAGAAGGCAAAAGGAAGACCAAGAAAGACCCCGATCATTGAGGACCTTACTCTTTCAGAGGACAGTGATGAGGTGTTTCTTGATTCTCAAACGGACGAGGAAACTTACCAAGCTTCACCGCCTCTAAGAAACAGAAGAGGAAGACAGAGAAAGGAAACAGTTATGGAGGAATCTGTTGCTGGTGTAGATGCCGGTAGTCAGATAACTCAAGCTCTTGCTATTCTGACAGAGAATCCAACAGAGGCAACAGCCCCACCATTGAAGGTCTATCAACGGGCAAAATGGAGAACGGATAAGAAACCAGTGTCTAAGGAATCTGTGAAGAATTTAGATGGCAATAACCAGATTGCTGGGGCACTTACAGTTCAGATTGAAAAGGGAACGAACATAACCTCTTTACCTTTGAATAAAAGAAAAATAACCTCTTCACCTTTGAATAAAAAAAAAAGGAAACTAAGAAATAAAACAGTTACCGAGGATTCTATTGGTGACTTAGACAGTAGTATTATGTTATCTCTGGCACTTGTTCCATCAGACAAGGGGACTGACAGAACTTCACCGCCGTCGACCAGGTTTAAATTAAGATATAGAAGAACCAAAAGTAGAACATCAAATAATTTGGGCAGAGAAAAAAAAAGTGCTCTAACTTTTGCTGATGAATTATTAGATGAACCTCCTGGGATTTTCACTAATGCTGGGGCAAAAATGCATAACGACAGAGAAGCGGAACTGAAATTCGCTGAAACTGATGTTGAGTTACAGAAAGAAGCACAAGAAGACTGTGACCTTCTCATAAATATGTTTAGGAAGAAGAGAAAAAGGAAAGAGAAGGGGAAGGATGAAATCTCCATTGAAGGTATTAGGTCTACTGAAACTGCTAAGTTGACAGAGGGACAAGCACTGACCGAGGGACAAGCATTGACTGAGGGACAAGCAGACGAATCACCGCTTCCAGTTTTGCCAGCATCTGGAGATTGCGGTCAACACTCGATGGCATTAAACCAGATAGAAGTTACTGATGGGTTCCTAGATTCTAACAAGCCTGATTTTCAGCTTCCAAAGGATGTTCTTTTGCCTAGACTTGTGTTATGTCTTGCGCACAATGGTAAAGTTGCATGGGATGTGAAATGGCGGCCTTTAAATGTTGATTTCGAGTCTTCTGAAGATATGCATCGCATGGGCTATCTTGCTGTATTGCTTGGAAATGGTTCCTTGGAAGTGTAAGAGCATCATTTCGTCCCCTTCAGTTATCTTCATCGTCATATTTTATTTCATGTTCTCATACAAGTGGAAATCTACTTTAATGAACGAGTGATTTGATTGTAACTCCATGTTTGCAGGTGGGAGGTTCCCTCTCCAAGTAAGATCAAAGCTTTATATGCTTCTTACCAAACAGACAGTACTGATCCTCGATTTATGAAACTTGCGCCAGTGTTCAAATGCTCGGAGTTGAAAACTGGGGACAGGCAAAGGTATGTCGGTATTCTACGATAAAGATGAAGAATTACTCTAAAACTTGTGTGACCAAATATTGGAGGATTTATATGTATGTTTGTTTACTAAACTATATAATTAAAATTTCATCTGGCAGCATTCCCCTAACCTTGGAGTGGTCACGTGCATCCCCACATGATTTAATTGTGGCAGGCTGCCATGATGGAACTGTAATGTCTACACCACACTTTGTATTTAGTTTTCATTTTAATTCTCAAGTAATGTTAGATATGCATTTCGTTTTGAGAAGTGATTTTTCACCGTGTTTTTTTTTCTTCTTTTTATATTTTAGGTTGCTTTGTGGAAATTCTCTCCAACTGGTTCCCCTCAAGGTATAGTCAAATGAGTTATCTTCAGTTGTGTATCAACTGGTTCCCGCTAAGTGTCTTATAATTGTAGCCTTGTTTTGAGAACATTGTTTTCAGCTTACCACTTTTATTTAACGGTTGCAAGCTTCTTCACTGTGTAGATACCAAACCTTTGCTACGCTTCAGTGCAGATAATGCCCCTATAAGATCCCTTGCTTGGGCTCCCTGTGGTAGGTAAGATGATGTTGAGACTTTTGAGTTCTGATTTCTTATTTGTTCTCTAAGTTTAATCTTTATCTTCTGTTGTCATTTTTTTTATTAGCTTAACTTTTATCTTTTAAATCATAGTATTTCCTTACAAGATTAATCGGGCTATTAACAATACAAGTATTGTTTCCAGTGATGCAGAGAGTATGAATGTAATTGCTACTGCTGGACATGGCGGCCTAAGGTTTTGGGACTTACGGTAAGGTTGAAGTGGCAGTTTATGCTTGTTTAATAACAGAGGATTATGCCCAATTCGTTTACCACAATGAATACATCTTGTACATGCCAACGAATTTTTGGGAAGATTCGTTGGATATGGGGTCGTTGAGTTTGCTGTAATAATTGATTAGAAGCATCACTGCAGTTCCTTCCAGATTTATGAAATTGAAATCTCTGTTGATCTCTGTGCAGTGATCCATATCGCCCTCTATGGGACCTAAATCCGATGAGGAGAACCATATATAGTGTGGATTGGCTACCAGATCCGAGGTATCTTTCATTTTTCTTATGAAGTAACATGTGAGACATACTTCAGTTACTGATAGTTATTGCACTTTGATATCCCTTGGTTTATTTGGGAAGTGTCCTGAAATTTCGTTCCATAATTGTTTATAGGTGTGTCATTATGTCCTTCGATGATGGCACTCTAAGGATTCTCAGCTTGTTGAAGTCTGCTAACGATGTTCCTGTCACTGGAAAGCCTTATGCGGGGACACAACAACAAGGACTGCACAGTTTATTTTGTTCATCATTTCCAGTCTGGAGTGTACAAGCCTCTAGACTGACAGGTATATACTTTCCTTGTTAGACATACATACCCCATACTATAACTGTAATATATTATAAAAAATTATGAAAAATTCTGAAAAATTTAGAAAACCATATTGTTGAGCTGCTTTAAGATACGGCATTCCAAAGCCGGGATAAATTCTGAAGATTTGGGTTGTGCTATTACACCACCCTAATCATTGAACTGTATCCAGATAGAGTTACCATTACTCTTGACCTTCGTGAAAACTGAAATGCATTCTCTAGTTTTTCAACTTGAATCACCAAGCTTCGCTCTGATCAACATATGCCAAATTGCAGGTATTGTTGCATATTGCAGTGCAGATGGTTATGTTGTTCATTTTCAGGTTGGTTTGATTTCTCCTTCGGTTCATGCATTGTTATCCGATTTCTGAGGCTATAATTGTTTTCTATCTTGTATGAATAAGGCTTTATTGAACTTGCTCTTACCAAGCGCCCACATGTTCATTTTCATATTATAGCTCACAGAAAAAGCAGTAGACAAAGATCCTTCTCGGAACAAGGCTCCACATTTTCTTTGTGGGTCACTGACAGATGAAGACGCAGCAGTAGCGGTCAATACTCCATTGCCTGGCCTTTCTTTCCCTCTGAAAAAGTCTTTGAATGAGTGGGGGAACACGCCAAGATCGACTCGTGGTTTTTCATCAGATTTCAATCATGCAAAGAAAGCGAAAGATCAGCCAACATCCAATGATACAAGACTTGGTAAGTTTGCGATTTCCATGAAGGGCATTTCATGAGTGTGATACTTTTCTCTGTGTCTCATTAAGTTTCAACCACCCATATCCAGTGTTATATATTTCTTAAAGCCTAGATTTTCCTCACTCTGTGACACAGTTTTATGGGAAGGCGACGATACCACAAATTGTGCATCTGAATTGTTGGTGGATTCCCAAAAGGGCAAATCAATTCCTAAAACCAAAGCTTCCAAAAAGAAAACATACACCGCAGACCAAGCTTTAGCAATCAGAGAAGAATCTGCAGAGAAATCAGACGGAGGAGAAGAAAATCAGAAGGAAGAAAAAGAAATGAAAATTGATGTTTTTCCATCCAAGATTGTAGCACTGCACAAAGTGAGATGGAACATGAACAAAGGGAGCGAAAGATGGTTGTGTTATGGAGGAGCTGCTGGAATTGTAAGGTGCCAAGAAATTTCCACACGTTTTCTCTAGGTACATAGCCGCTCTGTATACAGTACTCATATATTCAATAAAATTTAATCAACAGTCTAAACATTTTCGTGATTCTTGGTGCCATCCTTAACTTGGATTGCCTTCATCATTCTGCTTGCAGCGAGGTGAAGCCGAAAAGGCTTGCAACTCAGTGAAATCAAAAAAAAATGTCATTCTGGCCCATGCAGGTCTCGAACCTGCGACCTTCGCGTTATTAGCACGACGCTCTAACCAACTGAGCTAATGGGCCGTCTTGTTTAACTATTGGAACGATTATTAAAATATTCGTAATACAATACCAATATATATTTTTCCTTTTATTCAAGAACTTCATTTTACAGGTTACAAAGCTCAGGCAGACGCTTGGTAATAAGACGTATAACAGAAAAGAAAACACAATACATAAAAGTTTGAGAATTAATCACTTCAAACACAAATGGTTGCGAGAGATACATTCATCTATAGATTCTCTACTTCTTGCAGACAATCCCGCGACCCTCCATGGAGTTACCGCATTCCAAGCCAGCGAATTCTGATCCAGCAGTAACTGGCGCATCAAGGCCAAAGCGAGAGACTGAACAATCAGTAGAAAAAAGAGCAGAGTTCAAAAATTTACGAGTTCCACCCATAACTGGCATCACAGCTGACATGTTAACCTTGCTTGTGTAATCTTTGCCGTATGTTTGCCCCAACACACCATTTACTCCACTGCTCAATGAGTAAAACTTGAATCCTAATTCAAGATGAGCGAAGCAATCTTCTTGAGTGATTCCGTAGTTGTGGACACGTGATTCTTCCTCGGTAATGGGCACAACATTGGCTGTGATCTTGAAGTTACCTTCAACTTCAACAGTGATACTGTTGGTGTTACGTGATCGAGTGATGGATAGACCGTTAGATTCCCATTTGGCACCTGCAGTAAGTGGAAGCTCAATGGGTTCTCCATCGATGGTAACAGCAAGGCGGTCGATTGAGTTATCCCATGTTGAGGTTTTTAGTGCACCAATGTAGAGTTTGTGACTGTCAAAGATGGCACCAATGGATTGAACCCATGTGAAGTCTCTCATCATGTTTTGGTTACGACGTCCAATAAAACGAGCGTTTATGTGGAGGTTTGAGTCAGAGACAAGGCAGAAATCATGGTCTTTCTTTCCATGGAAGTAGAAGGTAATGCCATCACCACCAATAAATCTTGGGTCTTGACATACTGCTCCAGGTAGATCACATTCTGCAGAAAAAAATTTGGATGCGTCAAAGTACGCACTTAAACCCAAAAAATTGTAAACTAAGTATATAAGGAGTGAATAAAATAAAATAACTTACTGCACATAGGCTTGCAGGAGACGCAATCAACAACACAGTCTCCTCCAGGGCAATTATAGGGGCAAACATGCTCACTGTTGAAACATTTGTCGTATTTCGCGACCGTACACTTGGATTTCTTATTATTTGGTACTGGGTGTTTAGGATATGGTTGTTTAGCCGTTACTGCTAAAACCATCGTCGAAAGGAGGAGTGCATAAGCACTTAGTCTCACCATTGCTCCCGCCATTTCCTTTGCAGGAAAAGTTAATACTAATTATTCTTCCTAATTTTGTTTGCTTAACTCTCAATTGGATGATTAAGCTACTTAACAGATTGTTATGGAAAGTACGTACCCGGAACTCCCTATTTATAATGAGTACGACTCTAGATCGAGTGGAAGATGGTACATTACTACATTGTACTCTGCAATGTTCATGGATTGTACAGCAAATGCTTAGTTGTACTAGTGAATAACACGTTAATTGCATTATACATAATTCATTAATTACGTAAAAATTTGTTGCTTAGGCTTTGTTTTGCTTAACATTTGTAGTGTTTCTTTACGTGGATATGCAGGAGGTATGTTAAAAAACAAAATTCATTGAAAGATACAAATTAGTGAGTTCAAAGTGATATAATTCTATTTGCAAAAAAAAAAATCTTAAATGATTTGGAATGTCTTCTAATAGAATTAAAATGATAATTATTACCGAAAGTCGTATAGCACAATCCTTAAATTAAGGTTTATTACGTGGTACACGATTCTGTAATTTATAATTCTGTCACATTGCACTTCAACAAATTTAAGGCATGTACTAAATACTTAAATGTCAAGAAACTAAAAGAACAAATCATATTTTCTTCCACATTTCTTACTTCAATCTTGGGAATTTTAAAAAGATGCCACACTTCCAATTTCCGGTTTAAGAAAGTGTCATTGTTTTTTTTAGAATTTATAAAGTGCCACAACCGTTATTTATTCCGTCAAGGCCCACTAAACCGGTCCATAATCATTGAACAAGTCAAGTAAATGTTCATATTCACCCATTTGCCCTCCATATTCAGTTTCTTCTTTTTTCCTCACTCACTTCACTCACAGCGATAGCCATGAATCCATAATCTCATCTCCATCAGAACCACCACAATCACCACCTCTTTTTCCTTATTCTTCTTCTTCTTCTTCTTCTAATCTTCTTCTAATCTTCTTCTTCTCCATACAAAGATAAAGTTATGTTTTTTATTTCAGAGTTAGGGTTATGGGATCAATTCATGAAGAACTTATGGGAGAAATTGAGAAGATGAAGCCGTTCTAAGGAGAAAACGAGAGTTTATGAAGAATTACTCAATGGGTTTGCTTCTGAGTTAGGTTAGGGATTGTTGCTGGTGGCTGAGAGAAGATCGAGAAGAAGTCTAGGGTGGATTCAGTTTCGAACAAGGAAGATGGGGACCCTGAAATTAGGGTTTGTGTGATATGATTGAGTTAGGGTTTGAACTGGTTTGAGGTGTAGCTGACACAGAAGCTACTGAAGAGGTGGAAATGGATCTGGAATTCAAGGTGGAAGAAATCTGTTAAAA
Source organism: Papaver armeniacum (assembly GCA_023531295.1). Lineage (NCBI taxonomy): Eukaryota > Viridiplantae > Streptophyta > Magnoliopsida > Ranunculales > Papaveraceae > Papaver > Papaver armeniacum. Next base: position 779,833 of record JAJJWW010006602.1, on the reverse strand, counting down.
TTAATTGAAAAAAGGAAAGATACATATGAATGGGGTTCATGTTAATGGAAAGGTGCATATATCTAGTTCAGTGGTTGAATCGAATGGAAAATTTCAAGAATTTTGATTCAATTCTTCGGCAGTAATACCATTTGGTTCATCTATGTTCTTATTGTGAGCTTACACTTTGCTATCTTATTTTGATTTTGTATGAAATTGATTTACAAATTGAACTATTTGTGAGCCTAATATGGAAATGGAGGTACAGTAACTCCTGCAGTTAGCTTGTGTTGGTGTTGTGCTTTGAACTAAAATTGAGATGCAAGTCTCATGTTGGTGGTGTTGCAACTGAATGGTGCTATTACAGGATATATTGAACTGTTTAGATAAATGTCTAGGGCATGTACAAACTACAGGTGCAGAGATTTTTAAATGGTGTTGGTTATTGCAGTATATCTTGATCTTTGCTATGGGTTGTAATTATCTTGCAATGAGAATGAAATGCTGGTAGCTAGGGGACAGTTGCAGGTGGATGTTGTTTTGAGCAGTGGGTGGTGCTGGATCAAATGATTTTAGAAAGAAAATAATGGAGCTTGAAGCTGAGAAGATACAAGTATTGCAGCTGAAGTGCGGGCTATGGATTGAGGTGGCATTGAGTTGGGGTTGTATTCTGTTGTTGCAGTGAGATTAGAAGTTGGGTTTCATTTGCATTTTAATTTCCATGGATATTTGAGCTTGAAATGTGACAGTATGTTTTGCCAAGAAATCAGTGAACAAGATGTTGTCACTATTGTGAAATACTTGATGGATGATAGAGATTTAAGGTGATTTTAAAAATCTAAACCGTTTAAGAGCCATGGGTTTGTGTTAGGTGAGGATTATGTTACTGCCAGGGGTTGTATTGCAGATTATGAATGGATGTTGATGCTCTGACTCACGACTTAACTCGGTAATGACTCGCCATGATGACTTGATTTAACTCAGCTATAGTGAGACGATTCGAGGGCATAGATGTCTTTTACTAAGCTGGATAACTGCCACCTATTCACTAACGGATGTCTGGAAAAAACTGGATGGAAAAGGTCAAATGTGTGGCATTAAATAAATTCTGAAAAAAACGGTGGCACTTTCTTAAACATGAAATTGAAAGTGTGGCACTTTATTAAAATCCCCTTCAATCTTTATGTAAATGAAAGCAATTCATTTTGTATCCGAATTGTTAGAACTTAGAAGTTGACTATGCCTGAGTAAGTGATGACTTTGTATTTTACAACCATTAACTTTAGGTTTCAAATGATAACAGCGGCCAACTCTTCATTTTACAACTAAATCATTTCCCAACCAGCAAAACCTAGCACTCATATACAGCGTCATCGAGAAGACTCCTTTAGGGTTGAAATCTTTCCTCACTGAAATAGAATTTTGATCTTGTTAGAACAGTTCCATTGTTTATATTTTGTTTTTCTCCAGTAGGTGTGGAAAATCCTACAACTACACCCAAAGAATCACAAACACACACATATTGAAGTAAACAAGCTAGAGATGCACAAGAACACTAGATATACGTGGTTCGGTATGATTACCTACGTCCACGGGGGCAAAGGGATGATTTTATTACTCGACTCAAGGTTACAAAAGATGTATCTCACTGACAAGTGCTCAATTCTCGCTCTCAAGCTCTTGGTGTTCTCTCATTTCTCACTGATTACTTGGTCCTTAGCTCTCTACATTGCTCTTTATTTATAGCTACAAGTGATGATACATCCAAGTTACAGTGTGGATCGTGGTACATCTTTCTTGATATCCTTCTCGGGCGATGGATAATGTCTTTTCCAAGATGTTGGTCCGAGCCTAGTGATATCTTCTCCCGATGTCTTTCCACCCGATGTTGATTACTCAATGAGTATGGCCGATGTCGTCCTTAATACTCCCAGCCCGAGTCTTGCTTTGACCAGATTTTTCTTATCCTTTCACCGGCATTGTCAGGGCATTTATTACTCTCGTACCCGATAGGCATCACATCAGGATTTTACCTTTACACGTATCGACTTCAAGGGCATCTCTTTTCTCGCACCAAACTTGGATAGAGTGATTCGGTGCTTCATACTTCAGCTACTATCGATACATCATTTCCTAGGATTGCTCCACCTGGATTTGTGGATTATTCACACCTACATTTATGCCCCTTCTTTCACTCATGTGATCGACACGAGGGAAAGAAACCGCTTCGCCTCCCACGTCCCTGGCCATGCCGTGTTTTCCGCCATGCGGTTCCCCACTACTGCTGCCTTTATGACCTGTTACCGCCTCCTCCGGTCGTGGCTGTTCATGGTATAAATGCCACAGTTAGACCCTTGGTTTTACCTTCACTCTTTTTTCGACAGTCCACCTCTTCCTCTTCTTCGTCTTTACCGCTTCTTCTTCACTGCTATTTTTTCAGTTAACCCTTGTGACGAATTTCTCTCTTCAAAACCCTAATTTCTACTTAGACTTGCTACCATTTTCCGTTGTTGTTGTTGTTGCTGCTGCTATGGTCTTTGATCCCCCTGTCCTTTTTTTGACTCTTCTTTTGCTTCCCGTCATCTTCCCCGTTCCTCCATGGATTCTTCGACTCCCTCCATGACAGAGAAGAGGTGTGTGAGTTATACCTTTTCTGATGATGATAGTGTTCCTCTCGATTCCTTATTTACTGTTGACAGCCCTTCGCATCATGATCACCGTGCTCTTAATTCTATCTTTTGTGATGATTTTCCTTCATTTTCATGTAGGAATGACAAGAAAGTTGCTAAAGATTCGACGGACGAACAGTTCATCAGGAAACTAAAGGATGATTATGATTTTCATGGTTATGACATCAGACTCCTATCGGGACAAAAAGGTGTTCTGAAGAAGGGGGACGTCATGAAGTTTGCTCATTCGGACGAGGCGACCATTATTACCAAAGGTCAGTTGGAGCTCGGGCTGCGTTTTCCTCTGTATAATCTTAGCCGTCCCTTTATGTATGAAGCTCTCTCCAAGATTCGTCCGTCTCGTGCTCTAGCTCAATGGAATGGCAATACTTTCCGTATCATGTCAAAATGGGAGAAGCGAGGGCGAGGCGAATGCACTCCTACTGCTTGGTCGGCCTATGATCCTTCCCAAGCAGGCGACTATACTCCCGCCAGCTTTGGTGCCAACTACCGAAGTGGGACTTCTACTAATGGTGATCTTGTTGCTTCGCTGCTAGTACTCATTGCAACAAGACTCTCCCTAAGGGTTTTAAGAAGCTTTTTTTTGGACGAAGACCCCGAGGGGAGAACTACTAATAAGCATGCCCGCCACACCAGTGATGTAGCTTGGGATCGGGTCCCCCTTGCCATTCATGGTCCTCTTCTTAGTGGCAAGTTTCCTCCTCCGGCCAAGCCTTATCAGTTCTGGGTGGTTAATGTTAATCGAGTAAGTTTTTCAACTTTGGTTTAGTTAGTCGGCCCGGGTGATCAGTGGAATGATGTTTTAATTTATTTGTATTTTGTAGTTCAAGTCCCAGAGTAGCCAGCCCGAGGTTCTCAGCCTTCGAAAGAGGGATAGAGGTCCTGGCACAGGAGTCGAGGAAGAGACAGGGAAGGTAACAAATATACTGCTCTATTCATAGTACATGAACTTGCCCATATTTGTTGCCTTCAATGGATCTAACGAAGACTCATGTGCAGAAGTCGAAATTTGATAAAGGAGAAGTTGGAGGTGCTTCATCGAAAGACGGTGAGAATCCCGAGGATCGGCTACCTTTATCCTATTTCCTGAGGAAGTCGCCTCAGAAAACTTCTGATATTTCGTCTACCGTTGTAGGTGGTAAACCTAGTGGAAAGGGTAAAGAACCGAAGGGCGATGAGTCTTCCCCAGGGAAGGTTATGCCCCAGTAGCCTGCTGATAAAGGTGTCACCCTCGCCGATAGTGTTGTATTTGTATTGTCTGATGGTGATGATGATGATGATCTTTTTGACGAGAAGGACGGGACCGGTGGTATGGGCGAGGAAGAGGAGCCGACGCAGGTAGAAGAATCTGCTGGTGGTGGAGAAAATTTTGCTCCTGGGGGCGAGTTGCTGGGGAATGTGCCTCCTGTTCTCCTGCCCCGAGATCGGGTGGGACTACCTTCTTTAATTTCTAAGGCCCAGCGTGTAATTCTCTAGGGGCTCATACTTCTCCCGAATTTGGTTCCTTAACCGACGAGGAGATGATCAATGATGTGTCCTTGTATTCTGCCGGTCTAAAGGATACCTTTGACCAGATGGTGAGTTATCTTTCTTAACTGTATATCTATGACGCGGGATAGTTGTTGATGCTCGTAATGTTCTCAGGCCACCAATAGGGAGTTGTTGGATGCTGCTTTACGGCGGAAGGAGCTAGCAGAAAAGGAAAGTCTTCTTCTCCGCTTGCAGCGAGAGCACAGATAATGGTGAAAGATCTATTTGTAGATAAAAATCTAAAAACGTTGTATTTGATACCAACTAGTGTAGCACAGATAATGGTGAAAGCAAACTGGTTGCTGAGGTTGTGAAGATAGTTTAAGTTCCGTCAGAAACCTAATAAAATATTATACAAGGATCAAGATTCTAGGGTTTTAAATTGATAATAATATTGATAATAAGATGTCTCTCAAAACAAGAAGGCATAGCCTTTAAATAGGTTCACAAGAACCAACTAAAAAGAAAAGAAAAAGGAAATCTAAGCAAACTAGGAAAGAAAAGAACTTGCAAGGCAAGTAAACTTAAACAGACGCAAAAGATCAATTGTAATAGTTGATACGTACGCATGGGATCAACTGATATAGTTGATACACAAATAAGGCATACAAAAAAAGATGTACTACATCAAAGCGGGAAAAACCCAACCATTCCCCTATGAAAATAGGTTTTCTACTGGCTTGGAGAGCCAGCGATAAACCAATATATAAAGGGGAGAGCAGTACCAAGATGGATGACCTCTTGGGACGTCCTCGTGTACCTTTGTATGGTTGAAAACCAGCCATCTTCTTACGAAATGTTGGGAGCAGCACCAAGATGGGAGACTGACTGGGAAGTCCTTGTATTACCTTTCTAGCAAACCCAACTTGTTTGGGATTAGAATCTTAGAAGAATAAGAAGACTGTGTATACTTTGCAAGTTTACTTTTGTGTTCATGAATCAACTCAAGGGTTCACGAACTAAGAACTTTTGGGTATATATTCCTGTAACTTTTTTAAAATAGTTGGTGTTCATAAACAACTTAAGGGTTCATGAACTAGGCACTTTTGAATGTGTTCGGAGATACTTTAAAACATCTTGCACATGAGCAAATTTAAAGGAAGATTTTTGGGTGTTCCAGAATTCCAACATTACTTGATGGTTCTCACTCGAATGAATTGAAGGGCATTTTGTAACTTAGTAACTCCTTGTTGTGGTAATTCATCCGACCCTAGTTTTAATGAGATTTAAGTTTCTTGACTTTACTCAACAATAAATTGTTATTGTTGGCAGAAGCGGAGCCAAGTGTTGACTAAACCTGTCTCTAGCCCCCACCCACCGCACCCATAAAAACTTTATCATTGCATAAAATCCTCTGTTTTCTCTTATTTTTTATGTTTAGCCCATTGAATATTAATATCTAATCCACTAAAGTCTCCAAATTAATATTTTTTTTAGCCCTCCTTGATATTATTTCTTGTCTTCTCCACCGGTTGTTGGAAAAGCTTTTCTTTCTAAGAATTGGCAAAGATGTGGTACTTAGAGCGTCCACAAGCTAGCTAGAGTGTAAACCGAATTTGATTTTTTTTTCGAGCAAAATCGAACAAGCTATAACTGGCAAATGCAAGTTCAACTGCGCTTACGTTATATGTCCCCTCCTGGCTTTGGGGCACATCTTCAAACTCCCTTTCACCACACGAGTGTGCAGAATGCATATAGTGTCGAATGCTAACTTATACTATATCACAGTTGCAGTACAACGATGAAGTTATTGCGTCATGACCTACTAAACTGAATCCGCCCATACCCGATGAAACCTTAGGTTTTTAAACCGAACCCGCTCGTAGTGGGTTGGTATATGGTTATCAATCTAAAAACCCGATACTAAAAAACGACTGAACCCGTCCGGAATACCCAATAATTACACGTCGTTGAAGAAAATTAATCCTAGCCCTCCAATGTTTGAAACACTAGAAAGTAAAAGACTTAGTTTGTTCTCAGTCAGTTACTCTCTCTACTCCTTTCGAGTTTTTCTTCTTCGGTAGCGATATGACCTGACAGAGTATTGAATCTCACAGGTTACTCTTCTTTGATTCAACAACTACTCAACAACAATAAGTACTTCTTTACCAACGGTCCAATACCAATCGAAAACAACAGCCACATCCAAAAAAAAATGGGATTTTGATTTTTTTTCTCATTTAAGATTAAGATTATGTATGAAAATATATAAATGGGTAGAGAGTGATTTGTTCTTTCTAGGGTTTAAATAAATATTTTCTGTTTGTTTCTAAGGCTTAAATAATTTTGAATTGATTGCTCTAAATTGATTTATCCGATGTTGTTGTTGGCAGGAACCAGATTAACCCTCAGTTGAACCCGAACCCGACCCTCTCGACGGTCAGTTTAAAATCCGGTCGTGCGGGATTGGTTTAAAATCCTAAAACCTGATATATTAGTGGTCGGGTTTGGTTTTAGGTAAAACCTGAACCGACCCTCCCATGTGCAGTCTACATGATACCAATGATCTAAGAGCTTTCAATCTTTATCCTTAATTAATTTTCCAAACTAAATAAATATGACTCTACTAAATAATGTGATAAGTCACCTATAAATGGACAAGTTTATAGGAAACTATTGGCCATACACAGAGTAAAGTTCGGCACATTCGATATTTATCAAAATGAGCCGAACAATGTGCCCAACAGTTCGGCGCATTATCATACAAAAATATTATAAGCCGAACACGAGAGGTTCGGCGCAATCGATTTTCAAAACATAAGCCGAACCGTTCTTCGTGCGTAAAAAAAAAAAAAGTTGGTGAACTGGAACTTCCAAAACCCAAAGGAATCATCGATTACATGTCAGAAATCAATGAAATACGAAAAACCAAGCAATGGGTTTGTGGGAAATACCTTTCTATGTGCAATTTTAAAGAATCGGGCTCTATTTCTCGCTCTCCAACACCAATCAATCCACTATCCTCTTCATCACCATCTTTTCCAAAAACCCTAGATTGAGATGCTACAGAAGCAACACCAGGATTCGGCACCATATTTTTAGGGCATCGCTTAACACGAGGTGCCATTAATGTGTTTAATCGAGAACTTAATCGACCAAAGAAATTTTCAGAATTTTGTTTGTGTTTTTGGAGAAGAAGATGAGAAGAAGAGTGAGAGAGAAGGGTTAATTAGTAACGGTTAGTGAGTTAATTAGTGGGTGGTTAGTTAATTAGGGGATGGATTATTTAGTGAGAGATTTTTAGGATTAGAATTTAATTAAGTGGAAGGGTAGTAATGTAATTTAAACTATGCAGGGGTATTATAGTAACTTAGGCAGCATTAGGACAGCCCTTATAATTTTGCATTGGGTGCCATCATAAGTCTGTATGCCCCCAAATTTTCTTGTATGCCCCAAATTAGTGTTCCAACAAAAAAATTATTCGGCCATTGCCATAGGAACTAGCCTAGGTTAGAGACAGAGTGATAAGTACCCGCATAGTAGGGGTGTGCAAAAAAACCGGAACCGCGGTTTTCACCCGCAACCGTCCGCAAAATTGCGGGTGAAAACCAATCCGCAAGAGGCTACGGACCGGACACGGTTGAGTTTTCAAATCCATGAGGTTTAGCGGTTTGGTTGCGGTTGGATTCGTAGAACCGCGGTTTTAACCGCACCGTAGGGTAGTAAAGGCCTTAACTTCCCTATCTAGTTCCGTGGGCTTGTGTAGCCACAATTTTGGGTTTTATATATAAACCATGATTCTAAAGCATGTTAGCACAATGTAAATACCGAAAGCACCAACAAAAATTCTAGTCACATGACATGGCCCAAACATTAAGAGATAAGAACATAAAACATAAATTAAATCTTTTCAAGACCCATATAATTTTCATTACCAAACAGCTAAGAATAACATGCCAAGTTGTCAATGAATTAACATTGCATTCTTTGTCTATCTTTCTTAACTTAGTTTTTTTTTTTTTTACTTTTTTTTTTTTTTCCATGAGTAAATCCGCGGTTGATCCGCAACCGGACCGTATCATCCGTTGATCCGCGGATGAAAAAACCGCGGGTGATTGAACCGGACATGGTTTGATTTTCCAAAACCGCAACTTTTACGGTTTGGTTGCGGGTGACCCCTAATCCGCAACCGTCCAACCGTTGCACACCCCTACCGCATAGAGCTAATGGATGGAGATAATGAGAATAGGCCCATTAAGCAAACAAATTAGAAACCCAGTGCCCTAGTGTTTCATTTTCCAATTTACTCTCTCTTGAGTTTCTGCAGAACTGATTTTTTCAGAAGCCACCGATCCGTGTTCTTGCTATTGGCTATCGACTTAAGGTATTTTCTACCACTAGCACATGATTTCAATCTTTTATTTCTTGTTCTGTTTCAATCTTTCCATCAATTTTGGATGTTGTAGACCAAAACCCCTTCATATCTTATTCCAAAATTCAAATGAAATCTAGGTTTTTACTGTTTAGTATTAAACAATCAAATGTTGATCTTATCTTAGGGTTTAGGGTTTTGTTGAATAATCAAAATTGTGGTTTTGTTGAATCTTTTTTTTTTTTTTTTTTTTTTTATAAAAATGAAATCATTGTTAGGGTTATTTCAATTGAGTATTTTCATTCAAAACTATAAACGGTAATTCTAATTTATTCAATTTTTTTGTTCTTCTCTGTATATGATTATTTCTAGGGGACACACATATCACTATGAGGGAGGCACCAAGAGATAGAATCAGCAATTTACCAGACTCACTTCTTCACCATATCCTCTCCTTTCTTCACATTGTTTACGGTGCTCAAACTAGCGTGTTATCAAAAAGATGGAACTACATTTGGACCACTGTCCCCACCCTTGAATTTTCGAGTCTAGCTTACAATGTCATCCCCTCTTCTTACTATACCGATAAATTTATGGGTTTTGTGGATGGAACATTGCATCGTCATAATTCGTCAAATGTAAACAAGTTCGAGCTCCACTGTGATCACTACTTGGATGAATCTCGGGTCCATTCTTGGGTCTCTACTGTAATAAGGGGTAACGTCAAAGATCTCAGTCTAAAATTAAGTCAAGACCACTCCTTGTTTATTCCCCTATCTCTTTTTACTTGTGAGTCACTGACATCATTGGATCTATGGGCTCATCCTAATATCCGCTTTCCTAAATATATTTCTTTTCCAAGACTCAGGTGCCTTAAACTTCATCTTTTTAAGTTTACTGATGAATGCTGGAATGAGGAACTCTTTTCAAATTCCCATGTCCTTGAAGAATTGATTCTGGATCATTGCTTTGTTAGTATGAATTTATTTTGTATTTCAATTCCGACACTGAAAGTCTTGAAAATTGATAATTGGAATCATGATGGAAATGATTTAGGAGATTGTATTTTAAAAATTGATGCACCAAGGCTTGTCACTTTCTCATACACTGGTCCTGTTGCGAAAGAATTTATTTTGTCTAGCTTTCTAGCACTAGAGGAAGCAACTGTTAGCATCAACTTCGAAGAAAACGATGCTGCAGAAATAAGTCGGTTACTTAGTGCCCTTGCACATGTGAAATATCTAAGTGTGTGTAATCTAACCCTAAAGGTATTCTTGCTTGCTGACTACATAGTTTCTGCGTTTCTTTCTACTTATATTGTTTAATCTGACTTATTTGTTGTTATCTCCTTGTGAAAACCAGGTTGTCTACTCTGATTACAATCTATCAAATAATTTACCGACATTTCATAATGTCAAAAAGTTGATCATATCTAAAGTTATATCCAGTGAACAAGGACTAATTGGTTTGCTGAAAGCAGTACCTAATCTGGAGTCACTCGCAATTGAGGAGGCAAGTGTCCAGAACTGATGATTCTGCATAATGTCATTGGATAAATGACAAAACATAAATTTTGGACCTACAACTTCTTTGTGATTGATGTGGTTTCTAATATCTCTTTATTGTTTGTTATTGCAACTGCAGTGTATGCTCGATGAGGAAGAAGAAGACGGCGACAACGTGGAGGGTGATGGTGTTGATGCCAATAGGAACGATGATGCTGATTCCGTTGAGGGCGGAAACAACCACATCAATCACGAAGAAGTTGTCTCTAACTCTGCTGAGCCTGACAACAATGATCAGGGTGAAGCCAGCGATGACAATGAAGATGATAGTTGGGCACTTGATATTGCGTCTAAAGAACGTTTGTTTCTACACCTTAAATCAGTTTACTTTGAGCAATTTGCTGGGAACCCAAGGGAGATAAGGTGGGTCAAACTGATTCTGAGGTACGCAAAAGCTTTGCAAATGATGAGCACTTGTTATGTTGATTGTGATTTTTACTTTGCAAATGTGAAAAATGAAAAAGAACTCAAGGCAGAAATACCAAGTTTTCCAAGAGCTTCACCAGGTTGTGTGCTTGATGTCTGTTGTCGGGATTGGAATGTGTTTTTATCTCGATAAAAATAAACTTAAATTAGAATCTGCTTTATTTCAATATTGTACTTCACATTTCCAGTTCTTGACTCACAAAATTATTAACCGAACTATGGATTGTTATTCTTTTGCTGGAGTAGACTGCCAAAGCTCCATCAGAATTTCAAACAGTGGATTCTTTTTACATTTTTTGCTCGAGTAGACTGCCAATTGATCTACATTGTCGGTTGAAAGCTTGAATTACAAATTTTATTTAGGGCTTAAAATGGGTAATTGAACAGTGTCTGTGATTTGGTTGGTGATAGTCTGACCAATCTATTTCATGCTTACAGATTTGTGAAAGCTTCATTTTTATTGAAGCGAAAAGCTTAAACTGCATTTCTAGGCTTCTGACTCAAACAAGCATCAGATTAGCAGGGCCGCTACATATTCATGCCTCTGATCTTCAAAAATGAACATATTAACAGGCCTACACCAATATTGGGTTTTACTAGCATCCTATATCAAGAATTTGAATTTCCATGTTTGGAAACAAAAATCTTCTAACCGTGGTTTTACTTTAGGGATTTTCACATGTTCCGCCATTTTGTGTGTCTGGAATCTGAAACAGATAACAATCAGATGCACAATAAAATATTATAATAACAAATTAACTTACATCTTCAATGAAAAAACCAAGTTCTAATCCCGGGAATGGAACTTAATCACACTTAATCACACGACTTGGGGAGAGCATGGGCCGGTATGGACCGGTTTTCACCTCATCCGCATCCAATCCAATACACTACGGATTTTAAATTTGACATCCGCATCCAATCCAGATCCAATGGATGGACGGATTGAATGCGGATAATCCAATAGATTTGTTTTAGTTAAAATTCATAGTAAAGAAAATAAAGCGAACACAAATGACTCCTTATTATAAAACCTACATATCCTATATATGTATATAAATATAAAAATGTCATGTACAACACCCCAAGCAGACACCTTAAAAATTCCTAAATGGTCCATAGTATTTTCTTGAACTATATAAATGCCCTTAAGATGTCTAACGGATTTTCAAGTTTGCATCCTGACCCGATCCGTTGTCTGTTGGATTTCAAAAATTCCATCCACATCCAACCCATTAACGAACGGTCCGGGCATCCATCCCCAAATGAACTACAACAGTCTAAAGTCCGTTTAGGAGTGGAACAAGTTTTCCTCGAAGAAATCGGCTACAATTTCATGAAAATTTCTACTTCACTAAAACTAAAATCTACTCCTAATAGAGAAAGCTAAAAACTGGTTAGGAAATAAGCTTATACTTTATCTGTTATATTAACTTTCTGGCTTTCTAATCCTGTTTATTTCCTTTTGTATGGTAAATTAGGAATCGACGCTGCCGAATCTATTGATCAGCAGTAGTCGAGGTGTTCCAACCATTACTACAAGAAGTCGAAGCAACAATTTTAAGTTTGCAAATAAAAATGAAGGCGAAACTAGTAGCAGAAAATCCCCTCCTCTTGGAATCCAAAAAACAGTTCCCAAGGGCAGGCTCCGAAAGGTTCATTTCTTCATCTTAATTTGATTAGTTATGTTGTGTTTACAATCAAATAAGCAATTTGAATATATTTATTATGATGCTGCAGGTTACTGAGAGAATGGCTGATGTTTTGTGCAAGACGCAATGCAAACAACGCATTATTAACAACTTGCTGAAGTACTCACATTTAGCACTTAAATGAAGGCGAAAGTTGTCAAAGACATCTCAAATGATGAGCAACGAACCCGTTACTAAAAGACAATCATCGAACAACGACTACATTCAAGCGAAACCATTCTTTCATTTATGGGATGTGTTTCGGAAGTAAACTGGAAAATGCTTCAAATTCTTTTCTAAGATGACAAATTGGGTCTAACCATTCTTTCATTTATGTTCCTTTTTGTTTATAGTTTTCATGTGTAAATCCGACTCGTTTCTGTGATTCAACATTATCTATATATACAGTTTACAATTTTATATGGAAGAAATTATGTTCATTTGAAGCTTGTGCTTGAAATCGTACTTGAACAAGCGTGACATATTAAACATCTCCAACCCGGATCCAACTTGCACAAGATTAAAAATGATGATCTCTCTTAGCAATCTATGAGCCCAACTTGGCAAATTGAAATCAGGACAAGGACAGGCAATGCCTTCAGGGGAAGCTCCTCATGGAGTCCACGTCTTCTCATGAATCCCCTCAAAATTCAGATCAACTTTTACTTACTAAGTTCTGAATGTCTGTACATTGTTATTCCTACTCCTTTTTTGGTGATCTTTCTCAATCTTACCTGAATTATAAGCAGACATCTTTAATCCCACAAAGATATGCGTGTCATGCATCAACTCTTCATGTTTTCAGTCCCCCCCATGATGCAGTTGCGCAGGAAAAGGGTCATCTTCTCATGATCTCCAACTTGGTTGAAAGCATGCTTTACATTATCATGTATCTAAACAAGGAACTCAAATGCCAAAAGCTACGAAATAAGTTGAAAGATATGCAATCTTGAATTTCTTTCCGACTAAAATGTAATTCTTTTTGCATTCTGTGGCCTTCACCATTATGAGTCAAATATCTCCTAGTAGTGAAAAAGAATTATTATCAGAATATATCTTTCTATAGTTAGGAATTTGATATCTATGTAAACATAGTTATTCTAGGAACAGAATTCCTTGAGAGTCAAGCCAATGCCGACTATTGTAACCTATATAAATAGTTTGAGATTAATGAGAAAGGATACGATCCTATTAAGAAATCAACATGGCCTCAGAGCCTGGTTTCAACCTAAATTTTTAAGCTTCATTTCAGCAAAAAAAAAAAAAAAAAAAAACCCTAAAACTATTTTTAAGCAATGGGAAAAGATGATGATCCAGAATCGTCAAACACAAACAGGACGAAGAAAGATCCAGTTTATCACCTAGGATCAAGTGATGGTCCGGGTATTATTATTACCCCGATCATATTGAAGGGAACTAACTATGATGAATGGGCTAGAGCCATTGGAAGATCTTTGAAAGCAAAGCGTAAGTTTGGCTTTGTTGATGGAACTGTGAAGAAACCTACTGGAAATGTTGATCAGGTGGAGGAATGGAGTGTTGTACATTCTATGATTGTTTCATGGATTACTAATACCTTAGATTCTTCTATCAGATCAACACTGGGAGATTATGATGATGCAAGTACACTTTGGACGCACTTAGATTTTGTGTTGTTAGTGGAACCAGAACTTGCCAACTCAAATCTTCTCTGAGCGAGTGCAAGCAAGGGAAATCTGAACCTGTAGCTGTGTACTTTGGAAGACTTAATAAAATATGGGATGAATTGATCACATATATGAAGACACCAAGATGTAGTTGTGGTCTGTGTACTTGTGAAATTGCAACACAAGTCACTACTTTAAGAGAAGCAGATTATCTTCATTATTTCTTAATTGGTTTAGACAATATGTATGGGTCGATTTGTGAACAATTATTGGCAAGAGATCCGTTGCCGACAATTGATGTTGCATACCAAGCTGTAGTGAATGCTTTGAGAGCTTGAGAATAGGAGAGGTCTCACTGTCTAAAGAAGGACAAGATAATGTGATGGCCTTTAAGGTTCAACCTTTCAAAAAAGGAAATAGTAGTAATTTTGTTACTAGTTTAAAGGTGTGTAACCACTGTCAGCAAGATGGACATACAGAAGATGGATGTTTTGAATTAATTGGATACCCTTACTGGTAGGGAGATAGACCACGAGGTGGGTTTGCTTCTGCTAGAGGATCTGGTATAGGTAACAGAGGTGGTGGTAGAAATAATCCTGGTCATGGTGGTTTTGCATATGGAAGAGGTGGAAGAGGTAATGACAACACCAATACCGTTCGTGCCAATAACTTGAGTATGACAGCCAGTCAGCAGTCAATACCAATGCAGGACCTACGGATGGAGCTGGATTAGTTGGAGTTACAGCAACTCAACTTCAACAAGTACTTGAATTTTTGAATTCAAACAAATCGAAAATACAATTACAAGGTAAGAAGAATCGTAATTCCTGGATTGTGGATACAGGAGCAACAAATTATGTCACATGTAATTTAGATGACATGATAGGAGTAAAGACAATTAAAAATTGTTCAGTTGGTCTACCAGATGGAAAGACAGCAAACTCTGATAAAATTGGAACCATTATTCTTCCGGGTGGTTTAAGGCTTGATAATGTCCTTTATGTGCCGCAGTTAAATTGTAACTTGATCTCAGTCACTCAGATGATTGATGAGTCTATTTGTGTTGTGTAGTTTACTAACAAATTATGTGTTATACAGGACCAGTGGACGAGGAAGGTGATTGGAGTGGGTGAGAGACAAGATGGACTATATTTCTTCTGTGGTGTTCCTCCAGTTAAAGTGTTATCAGTTGGTCGGGATTCATATGAGTTGTGGCATCAAAGAATGGGACATCCTTCAGAGAAAGTGTTGCAGAAAATACCAGTTGTGAGTGGTTCTTTTAGGAACAACAATAAGGCTTGTGATATTTGTCCACGAGCAAAACATCGTAGGAGTAGTTTTCCTTTAAGTCAGAATAAAGCTGCTAGTTTATTTGAATTGGTTCATTTGGATTTATGGGGGCTTACAAGACACCTTCGTCTTGTAGAGCACACTACTTCTTGACAATAATAGATGATTTTTCAAGAGGTGTTTGGATTTATTTGATGAGAAATAAAACAGAAGTTGAATCAATGTTTCTTAACTTTATTGCTCTTATTAAACGTCAATTTGACAAAGAAATCAAATGTGTTAGAAGTGATAATGGAACGGAATTTAATTCTTTGCGTGAGTACTTTAAGTCTAATGGTATAATATTTGAGACATCTTGTGTTGGTACACCTTAACAGAATGGAAGAGTTGAGAGAAAACATCAACATATTATGAATGTGGCGAGAGCACTAAGATTTCAAGCTAACCTACCAATAAAATTTTGGGGAGAATATGCGTTAACTGCAGCGTACTTGATTAATTGAACACCGACACCTTTACTTGGGAATAAAACACCATATGAGATTATGTTTGGAAAATTGCCTCCATATGATCAGTTGCGCGTGTTTGGGTGTTTGTGTTATGTGCATAATCAAAATAGCAAAGGTGACAAATTTGCTAGTAGGGGAAGAAGATGTGTGTTTCTTGGATATCCATTTGGTAAAAAAAGCATGGAAAGTGTATGATTTGGATACACACCAATTCTTAGTGTCTAGAGATGTGGATTTTTATGAACTGCAGTTCCCATATATTGAGATAAAAGATGAACATCTTCCCAATAATGCGACAGCAAGTAATGAAGCATGTTGGAGTGATGATGAGGATGTGGAGGAGTTACCATTACCTAGAAGTGTAACTGAACTTCCAGAAAGTGATGAAGATATACAGGATAGCTCTTCACGACCAATAGAAAGAGTAGAGGAAAATGGAAAAGAACAGATAGAAGAGACAGAACAAGAAATCATATCAGATGCTAGTGGTGACAGTGAATGTAGTACACAAGCAGAGATAGTAGTAGATAACAATATCAATGAGATGGGTAAGGGACAACGTAAGAAAATTCCTTCGACAAGACTCAGAGGTTTTGTGACGCATACAATTCGAGAGAATAGCCCATTTTCTCCTCCGTCTGCACAATCATCTACCTCAGGTACACCTTATCCTTTAACATATTATGTTAGTTGTGATCGTTTTTCCGCTGTGCATAGAAAATATCTTGCAGCAGTTAATGCATCAAATGAACCAAGGAGCTTTAAAGAAGCTATGAAACATCCAGATTGGCGAAAAGCTATGGAGAGAGAAATTCGAGCATTGGAAGAACAAGGAACATGGGAATTGGTGGAGTTGCCACCTGGAAAGAAAGCATTAGGAAGTAAATGGATTTATATAGAAAAGAGAGATTAAAATGGAAATCTGGTACACTTGAAAGCAAGGTTGGTGATATTTGGTAATCATCAAGTTGAGGGTTTATATTATAATGAGACGTTTGCTCCTGTGGCAAAGATGACAACAAAGATTTAACTTTTTTGTCGATTCACGGCTATTAAGAACTGGGAAGTGCATCAAATGGATGTACATAATGCATTTCTTCATGGTGATTTGGAAGAAGAAGTGTACATGAAGATACCTCCAGGGTTTGCTAAGGGAAATCCTAATATGGTATGTAGAATGAAGAAGTCGTTATACGGCTTGAAGCAGGCACCTCGATGTTGGTTTGCAAAGTTATCGACAACTTTGAAGAATTATGGATTTACACAGTCATATTCGGATTATTCACTTTTTACAATGACAAAAGGTAAGATGCAACTTAACGTATTGGTTTATGTTGATGATTTAATTGTAGCAGGCAATGATTTGCTTGAACTTCATAATTTTAAGACATATTTGGGTCACTGTTTCAGAATGAAAGATCTGGGGAAGTTGAAATAATTTCTTGGAGTAGACAAGGATTTTACATATGCCGAGGAAGTATGCTCTTGATATTATCATGGAGACTGGATTATTGGGAGCAAAGCCTGCAGAATTTCCACTCGAAACAAATCATCGTCTAGCTTTAGCAAAAGGCAAATTACTAGAGGAGGTGGATAAATATAGACGATTAGTGGGTCGTTTGATATACTTGTCGAAGAATTGAGACCCAGATCTTGCATATTCTGTGCATATATTGTCTCAATTTATGCAAAAACCAAGAGTAGAACATTGGGAAGCAAGACTTTGTGTGTAGTTAGATATTTGAAGAAAAATCCTGGCCAAGGTATACTTTTACGTTCTGATAGTGCTCTTCATTTGAAAGTATGGTGTGATTCAGATTGGGCAAGTTGTCCATTGACAAGGCGTTCATTAACTGGTTGGTTTGTTCTTCTTGGTTTCTCACCTGTGTCTTGGAAAACTAAAAAGCAGCATACAATATCTCGTTCATCTGCGAATGAATATAGATCAATGGCAAATTACATGTGAGTTAAAATGGTTAAAACAATTACTTGGTGATTTGGGGGTTCATCATACTCAAGGAATGAATCTATACTGTGATAGTCAGTCAGCATTATACATTGCACCAAAACCAATGTTTCACGAAAGAACAAAACATATTAAAGTAGATTGTCATCTTGTCAGAGATGCAATAACAAGTAAGATCATATCACCCTCATACACTCTTACAACGGTGCAATTAGCAGATATTTTCACAAAATCTTTGGGGAAAGCTCAATTTAACTCTCTCTTGTCCAAGATGGGAATTCTTGATCCACATGCTCCATCTTGAGGGAGGGTATTAGGAGAATATATCTTTCTATAGTTAGGAATTTGATATCTATGTAAACATAGTTATTCTAGGAACAGAATTCCTTGAGAGACAAGGAAATGCCGACTATTGTAACCTATATAAATAGTTTGAGATTAATGAGAAAAGGATACGATCCTATAAAGAAATCAACAAGAATGAAGCCGAATCCATCTAGCAAAAAAAAAAAAAAAAAAAAAAAAAAAAAGCGAATCCAACTAGCTAGTAGTGAAAAATCTCCTAGTAACCGTCTCAGAAAGGATCATTCCTTCTTCTTCTTTAATATTGCATTTTGATTTGCATCGACCAACAATGATAAATGAGATAGAGAAGAAAGTTTATCAAATAAAGAACTACGAAACTGCAGGTTATAGGATAATGAAGGAATGACTTGTTTAAATGTAAGATATAATAAGGAAGACAACCCAGTAACGGATTCACTATTCACATATTCGAAGACATGACAAATGTCATGTCAGCAATTAAAAACCTGTGCATTGACCATCATCGACCAAAGACTACTTGTGCATTGAAAAACCTGAGCTTATGGCGGAGCATGTACACAAAATAAAAGCACCCACAATAACCAAGTCGATCACATACATAGCAACATGGTCCATATGAAAAGCCAAATAAAGCATGTACAACAACATCAATAAGCAGGAGAACTCAAGACAACCGTCTCATAAGAACTGGTGAGATACATAGTACTTATGGCAACATTTTTATGCATATCATCCTTAGTAGTTGACACTATAAATAATAGTAGCAGTAATGCTTAACAAGTATTGATAGTAGCAGTCTTTGATTCAAGACAAGCACTCACAGCTTCACCAACTGTGAGGAAGACGGATTCTTCTCACGTTTTGTCGACAAACTTTGCTAGCTTTAGCTTATTTATAACTTGCCAACTTGGGTTTGCTAATGCTACCTGCAAAACACGCGTCAATCTTTTATGAGAACTAAGCTTTTATTTTCTTACAAAAGCTTTAAACAGAAAACATGTTCTTATTATACCTTAATTCCGAGAGAAGACAACTTCTTTTTGAGTTCTTCCAGAGCAATGATTCCGGATGTATCGATGTTCAACAAATCTAGATTTAATCAAACCCCATTATTAGAAGACATGAATAATAATGAAATCTGGTATCAGTATCTTAATTACGTCATGAGATCAAAAATAACGTACTAGACATGTCAAGGATCAACGCTCGAATCTTTTTTTCTTCTTTTGTTCTGGATGCTTCTTCTTCTTCCTCCTCTTCTTGTTCTTTGTCTAATATCCACTTCATTATCCTAAAACAAGACACACTTTTACTCATTAAAACATTTTAAGATTACTATAATTTTCTTACTGTTTTTGTCCTTACAAGACATACCTTTCTTTGACAAAATTGGCATTCGCAAAACAAAGCAATGCAGTGTCTATGCGTATTACGAGTACACCAGGAGTCGGAAGAAACATTTTATACTGATTCATGCTGCCGAAAATATCACTTCGAGGGAGTCTTCCAAGTACTTCGATGCCAGGTCGAATTGCAGTTAGTATGATCTTCAGGATTGATATGATTAGCTACAAAAAACATCGTAAATTATTGAAGACTAATTAGTGAATATGGTCACAATTAAATAAAATTACTCCATGGTGGTGTAAAGTTAGTCCAGTTAGTTCAAGTTTAACTTTGTGAAAGCCTATGTAACAAACTTGGTCAACGGATGGATTGACTTTGTTCAAAAGGACATGCTTTGGAAGGTGTAGGACCAGAAACATTGCATGTTAGACTGTTTAGTATAGTGGTCAATCCACTAGCACTGAGAGGTCTTATTTTAGGGCCAACCAGTTTATTGCCTAATAATTATTTTTAAGAAAATTTACAAAAGGTAATCTATATTTCCCTCAATTATGTCTTCTTCTGCATATGATGATGCTACATTTTTTCCACTATTTTTTTTTGTGTGAAGCGATATAAACCCTTGATTTCTATGTGAAGCGATATAAACCCTTGAAACTGATGCCTTTAGCATCCCAAAAGGAGGGGAGGTGGTACAAGCTACAAATGTTTTTAAAGGGGTTATTCCAGTTAAAAGGGTTATTCTAGTTATGTCATAGATATCATATGCCTACACATAGGGTCTAATTACGACCCTTTTCTTTGCTCAGTTATTGCAATGATTGGCCTGGTTACCTTTTTTTTTACCTCTAGCAACAAAATCTTTCTTTTTTTATTTTGTTGATTCTCATGAAATCCTTAAAAAGAAAACGCAAGAAGATATGACTCCAATAAGTGCACTTAAGTACGTACCGCAGCAAGAAGACCGATTTCCACAGAACAGAAAATGACTCCAAAAAATGCTCCAATGCAAGCAAGAAAGTCGAATTTGTCAATCTTCCAAATGTTGTAAGCTTCATGAACATCGATAAGCCCCGGCAAAGCTGATAATATGACGGATGCCAATATGGCAATGGGAGTGAAATATAACAACCTAGTGAGACACTCCAATGCTAATATAACAGTCAAAGCCATGACGATATTTGATACAACTGTTTCACATCCCGCACTAAAGTTCACAGCCGTCCTTGAGAATGAACCTATAAAACGTCCCCAATAATTATCCATAAATGAAAAATTACCTTTCAAGAAAAGAAGAAATTTTTTTTTTTAACAATTCTTACCCGTTGCTAGATAGCATGAAGTACAGGACCCTGCAATGTTCATGAAGCCCATAGCCACCATCTCTTTATTTCCATCAAGGTGATATCCTTTTACTGATGCGAAAGATCTACCTACTGCAACTGCTTCCTGTAATGCCATAATAAGGTCAAATCAGGTGCCGGGTCATTTTGCTCATTTTTTATAAAACAATCTATCAATTTGAGTATCAGAAATAAAAACGTCCAATAATTCCAAATAAAAATTTGATTTTGTTGATTGAAAGGGAGTTTTTTCTTAAGCTTGAATGGTAGCTACAACTTGATAATCTTAAGTTTTGAGTACTTACAGCTAGAGCAACAACTGCTGCAATTAATCCAATTTTAGCAGCATCTCCAACATTTGAGCCATTAAAACTTAATTGCTGAATTGAAATTGGATTTATTCCTCTTTTGATGTGTTTAACAATTTTAATCCCATGTTTATCCCCTCTTGTTATGTAAACAACTAGAGTTGATAATATAACTGATACCAGAGGTGCAATTGCTGGCAACCAGAATAGCTTTTTCTTCTTTTTACACTGCAAAATAAAATATAAATGGTTAATTGATTTAAAAAAATATTTCACAAAGTAGTAATTTAAAAATTAAATAAATTACGTATTTCATATACTCACCAAGAATCTGGTAGATAAGAGGAAAATCAGAAATGAACACCCAAGGACAAAATTGTAAGGATTCCACTGTAAAATGCATAAATTTAAAATTATAAAATTTGGATTTAAAATAAAAATATGCCAAGAATAAAAAAGTTGATATGTTAAAATAAATTTGAGTACTTACACTGTGGTGTACTGATTTCCAAATAGCTCCCACAACGGACACAACGTCGGTATTGTTTGTAAAATTTGAGAGCCCAAGTAGTCCTTTCAGCTGTTGCAAACCGATAACAATCGCGGCACCACCCATGAATCCCACAATTGCAGCATGAGATAAAAAATTCACAAGAAAACCTAACCTGCATTTTGGAAAAGAAAATAGTCAATACATATATCTTGGTGAACTGTCCCATTCTTAAGGTTCTACATGCACCTGAGTAATCCAAATGCAGCTTGAAAAACTCCAGCAAAGAATGTTACAGTGAAAACAAGGTTTCTATAACCGATGGGATCAACGGAGGGATCGATTATTTTCTGAATCATTGCTGATAAAAGAAGCGAAACGACCGCTACTGGCCCGATCGCTATCTCTCTTGAACTGCCCATTGCCGCGTATATCAATGGAGGAACAACATTGGTATCTAAAAATCATATTAGAAATCTTTAGATTACATACGTAAAAGTATATATACAAAAACTTCTATTTATGTAGAAAATGACTAGATTTTATTCAGAAGATCGACTTACAAAGTCCATATTGAGGATCAAGCTTCGCTAAATTAGCGTATCCGATACTCTGCATATATACAAAGATAGTTATGAAACGTATAGAAATCATTTACTGTTGAATGGGGTAATTTACCTGTGAATCATATGCATAGATTACCTGCGGGATGCTCAAACTTGCTAGAGTTAAGCCAGCGAAGAAATCACTTTTAAATTTCGTAGCAGTATACTTTCGACCCCATCCAAGAATTGGAAATATCCCCTGTAGGATCGAAAAAATGTGCTTCGAGTTGCTTTTTGTTTTCATCTTGGCATTATTTGATGGAGGATACGTTTTCATTCCAGAATGAAAAACGGTCTCTTTGATCGAACTAACTAGCTCGTGTATCAGACCTGGTGGCTCGGGGGAATCAAGTATCCATCGAGCTCTCTCGGCTCGACTTTGAACATCAACCTGGAGCTGATGATCATCCATGGGGATGATTCTTTCGTTCAAGGAAGTATTATCAGCCATAGTGTTTTTGAAGAGTTTGGAGGAACCAAAATGGGAGCTGGTCCTAGGCTATATCATGATATAAGTGGTGAATCCGGTGATCATAGTTTTTAGAAAACAAAGGAGCTCCAATTTCTTACACATCGAGGATCTTGTTTATATATAAGAAGCTTTGCCTAGCTAGCTAAGCGAGAAAGCGAGGGCGAGAGGGAGTGTCAAAAGGAGAAGAGGATCGAGAAGAGTATGCACAATTGGTGGTGCAGAATTTGTGATGGAGTGAAAGCAACTAAAGAGAAAAGAAAGTTCTTGCAGAAACGAATGACAAGTACTCAATGTGGATTAAGGGAGAGAAAACCGAGTCCGAATACATTAAATTCAAAGAAAAGCCTCTCAAACAAATTACTTTAAGGGAGGGAAATACTAACCTTCCCAAGATATTTGAGTTTCTCGATACGGATTATCATTTCGGAACCACATATGCTTTAGCTAAAGAACAACCAGGTTTTTCATATTGCTTCAATATAAATAGGACTATAAGACCAGATCATCAAAGAGGGACTCAAAGGATAACGGACCTAAAAGCTAAAACGACCTTCTATGCCCAAGTTAAAGACAGATCCATGATTTTTTCTGATCATCTGCTTAAGATGGTGTTTTAGGTATGCCGGATATTCATTTTATCCATCGACAGCCCTACCCGCAAGTCATACCTAACGATTAACACCGAACGATCTTTTTCCCCATTGATATGCTGAGCTATTTGGCATATTATTTCTTTTAAGCGAGCATGCAACTTATGATTCTTAATAGCAACCAACTCAGACTTGGAGAAAAGAGAAGAAGAAATAAGAAATGAAACCAAAGTTCAGTAGTCAAAATCCAATTAAAATGGAATAGTTATAAAGAGCGATTATATTATTAATAATATTAATTACACACAAAAGTTTAGATTACAACATTTAAGTCGATTGAATCTGAATATAAGAAACGTCTATGGAGTTTCCAATCCGGTGACCGAAGAACAGTGTCCCAAGACTTCAGAAAATCATTGCACTTATGTTAGTTGGTTTTGATTCGAATTACAATTGTCAAAACCGAGTACTACTTTTTCCCATTGAAAATACCCTTAGGTTCAATGAACCTGGACAGAATTTGGGTGATAAAAATCTTGAAAAAGGAGAACCATTAAGTGTGGAGATAACACTTTTTGTTTTTTTTTGTTTGTTCTCTCCTTAATTTTGTACTAAATGTAAGTATGGATGTTATAATTCTCAAGGATAACAGAAGTAGAAGCAAAAATGCTTCTGCTTCTGGCACAAGTTACTTCTCAAGGATCACAATCAGTAGAAGCTTGTTTGGCAAACTCATTACTTATAAGCCATTAAGCAATTAAGTTAGTTTGGCAATAGAGAATTTAAAAGTTGCATTTCTGTATAGTTTTGTGATGAAAGATGAAAAATATGGATGTTATAATTCGAAATACCCGCAGACCACACAAAATCATGGATTCATCTATGAAAACTTGAAATCAATTCAACAATAAGTTTGTACTTTTCTGTTAATTAAGTTTTGATCATAACACAACATGATAACTCATTTCCAACTGAAAATGCTTACTTCAAATCAATTCCTTAATTTTAACATGAACTTTTTTTCCAACTGAAAATGCTTACTTTGTGAACTGATCTTCCTAGCTACTTTGGTCCAACTAAAGTATATATAAACTACATAGCAACAATCTCAGCCATTTGATTGATGAGAGCATTTCTAAAATTAATGACACTAATACTAAAAGCTAACAGACTTATGATCCATCAACATGAAGATCAAGGACAAGTAAAATATCAATTCTGACAATATAACGTTTCTACAAAGATATTGATATCGAAATCTTGCCAAAAATTAAATCCATCATTCAATATCTATTTATGTCAGTACTAATTAAGAATTAAATCCCATCAATTTTTCATTGAACATCATCAACCCACCTCTAGATAGGAATCCAAATCTTCAAAAACAATAGTTATTTAGGGATCCTTGCAACAAAATACAGAGATTTTTTATCATATTAGCTATTTATTCAGAAGAGAATTTAATGTTCTACTTGAGATTTTTGATATCACAGAGGTTAGACGAGGACGAGACGAAGAAAAATAGGGAACGACGGAAGGGAGGAATGAAAAATATCACAAAAGAATTTAATGCCTGAGATTAGTACACGGGACCCACCAGAAGCTGCTTCTTTTGGAAGTGAGAAGCAATTTTTTTTTTGCTTCTCTCAGGAGTTACTTTCTGACTTTTAAGTAACTTATATAAGCTGTTTCTTTTTATCAATCCAAACTAGCTTATGGCTTATTGACTTAAATAAGTTTAAAAGTAGCTTCTCATGGTACATCCAAACAGCCTAGTATGAGTCTGATAGACGCATTTTTGTGGCTATTTTTGATCTCAATGTTCTGTATTGTTAGTGCTCGATATTGTACTAATTATGTTTTTTTGTGTGTTTGTAGGTATTTTTGGGAAATAAACCTTTTTGGAAAATTCGTCTCGAAAAGTTGTTAAAGGCACCCCGGAGGGCATTTGCTAAGCGGACTCCCACATTGGATAAGGGGAAACCATTTGATAAGGGGTACCTCCCTGCTATCGGCACCTCAGACTTGGCTAAGGGCCACCCTTCTTCATCATTTGAATTTCAGATTTTGGCGGGAAACCATTTGCAGCACAGTTTAGGTTGAAGTTCGAGATTTGACCGAGATTTAGTGAGATTCAAACACTGGAATTAGTTGTCGTGGGCCTGTTGGGGGTAAACAAGGATGATATGATCGATTTACTCGTCTGAATTGGGATGGATCACGAGATTGAGACATAACAGGGGAAGATACTTTCTCGGGTTTTTGTGTGATTACTTGACTGAGTCAGCTCGTGTTTTGGATTGGTACCATTCTGTTTCAACAAAACAGGATGAGCATATAATTTAGAACCGAATAACAAGGGCTGAATCATTGCTTTTGATAAAACAGAGTGACACGAGTAACCCGAATAACCCGAGTTCTGTGTGAGTGATACGATGGTTTGCGTGTGCGTGCTGCGTGTTTAACCACTCTTGGGATGTTTACTAAGTGTTTTTGGAGTGTTTCAACATGATAAAACGCGCCAGGAGTTAAATCTGGGAAGAAAATATTCCCGAGAATATTTTTCTTCACTGCCGATTAATCAAGAATTTTTGAAGTTATGACGGATGATTAATCCGGAGGAGTATATAATGTGTCGGAGTTGATTAGAATGGAATAGGGAGGATGGGGAGCGTTTAGAACGTCACAGAGCCGAGAAATCCAGAGTTGCGAGAGAATCGCCATTTTCTCGTCGCCGTGAAGAACACCAAGAACATTCAACGCACAAGGGACAGATCGTTCATGCAACAAGAGAAAACGATTGCGGGTGTGGGTCGCAGAGATACAACAACATGTTTATCATTATCGTTCTCTCAGACAAATGGTTTGTAACAAATATAAGTGTTACAAACCCGGTTTTATTGTTTTTCTCCCATTTCATCATTTGTGAACCATTTTTGAGCAATGAAATTAACTTTTGAGCGTGTTTCCAACATGATGAGCTAGAACCCATCACTGGGACGACGGAGGAAGACGAATTTCATACATGGGTAAAATTATTTAATTCTTTTTTAAGACTTTTGCATTAATTTTAATTGAAATATGATTTGATTAAATTAGTTATTATTTTATTAGATGGGTCATGCTTGATTAAATGTTTGATGTCCCATGCTTACGATTTATAACTAATATTTTGAGAATCAACCTTGGCAAAAATAAGAGTCCATGTTTTTATTTGTTGAGCGATAATTGTTAAAAGAATTAATATTTGAACCTTTTGTTATGAGTTTGGCCGAATCCTGAGTCCCAACATATCTCTTCATCTTGTGACATAAATTGTATATATTCTCTATTTTTATTATTTTTCTTTATTAAATCCTAAAATCAATTTCATCGAGTCCGAGTGAACGACAACTCTACTTACCACTATTCTAAATTACATCAATTTTTGGCGCCGCCGACGCGGACTTGTGTATAGATTTGTTTTTAGGTTTTTATTTTTATTATTTTTGTTCCTTTTTACGCGTTTTGGTATTCTCTGTTTGCTTTCAGACTTGGTGCGGAGCTTATGAAAAAGAGAAAGTGTCAAAAGAAAAGCAAATCCAAAATAGGAAAGAAAAGAGAGATCCGAACGGAGTGAAGAAGAAAATTTTGTATATAGTGTAATTATTATTTTTATTTTTATTTTAGAAACTGTAATTAGGTAATTATTTTTGTAATTTTTAATTTTTGGACTTTATTTTTGGACTATCGGACATTATTAATTTTAAACCCTAAGGAAGGGTAATTTAAATATAAACTACACAGGGAAGGACGGTGATTACGATATCACCTCGGCCCCTCGGGTTCGTACATGACATAGGAGTCGTGGCCCAATTCGACCTCAACGGTTCATCCCCCGTCTGGAACGGGAGGTAAGAATTCTAAACACCCGTGAATCCCCTGGTAGCGGGTTTACTGGATGATTTTGTATGCATATATGTTGAGGTATTGAAAACGACTGCTTTAAATTCCTAGTAAATGGCAAGGACTGGCCATACAATTTAAGGGTTCGGATTTCATCACCGTTCTCTTCTTGCCCACCTTAGGAAAACGAAACCAAACACGAACCTAAGCTTAAAATTTTTACTATAACGAGACCGATAGGGTAACGAGCTTAATAGAAAAGTCATTCGAAAAATATTGGTTACTCTTGAAGCATACTTCGAAGTTCATGATGGTTTCTGTGAGTTGAATGTGTGATTGCGCCGCCTTGTAATGCGTTGAGGCCTTGGGTATCAAAGCTCCACGCAGCTTCCCTCGCCTCTATTCAGCTTACTTAAACTCGGATTGATTCCAGAGGGGTTTTCTTAAATTGTAACGAATTCCCTTTCGAAGGATTAGAAGTCGGTCTAGAAACAATCTAAGTGGAGCCATCATGCTTTTTGTTTGCTAGAAATCGCAGGTTTGTTGTGGTCGAGTCGCCTTGTTTGTGCTTGTGTAGAATTCCCTTGCAGTTAGAATGTCAAACTGGTATTACAATAGCCATCACAATGAATATGAATATCCAACTGAACAATATGGACATCACTCTTTTTATGACCATAGTGTGAATAGTGGTTGGGAACGCCAAATTTTTGAAGGTTATGGGTCATACCATGGTGATCCCAATTACTATCCACACGCCAACCGGTCGTACGAGCAAAATTCCTCTCTACTAGAGTCAACACGTAAGTTAGCTGAGTCGACACGTAAGTTCGCAGAAATGAATAACTTAGTTATAGACGAAAGCAATGCAACGAGTGAAATTTCTTTCCTAGATTCAATAAGGAAGTCATGTGAGTCGAGTCACGATACAATAAGGAAGTCATGTGAGTCGAGTCACGATACCATAATGAAGTCATATGAGTCGATTCGAAAGCTTTTGTTAGAGGCCCCGAACGGAACTGCTCGAGATAATATTAGTGTTTCCAATAGTACCCCTGAAAATGAGGATAGTTATTTACATAATCAAGATGACGAGGATAAAATTAGTAACACTACTTGTCTAGATGAGGTTCAACCATTTTCATATTATTATAATGATGATTATGATGAGGATAGTGTTAATGAAGAATTTGAAATCGGGGCATAGTGATCGGAATTTGTTACTCCAATTGAGCTTAATGATGATAATATTTCTAGTTCAAATCCAAATAATTTTAATAATTATTCACCTATTCAAAAGGATGAGGATTTGACTAGAGATACCCCCATTTTAGACGATGTAGTATTTCCTTTTGATTACGAAGCCAATGATGGTTTAGAGGAACGAGTATATTTTGAGTCTAGCGATTTAGAAATAATAGACTTAGAAAAAGAAAATGAACTCGTAGATATTAGTGAGGATGTACCTGACTTAGAAGAATCAATTGACCATTTTCAGGAATCAGATGACCTTGAAATTAGGGAAGTTGTGACTAGTCTTTTTAGAGATACTGAAAACTCTAAGTTTGGGGGTGATTATCATTCTCCATGTGCCTGGACTCTTAGAAAGGTCCCTAACTTGGGACTTGACATATGTGCCTCAACCATTTTAAAAGATTATCTTCATACACTTTTTCCTGAACCTAGTTGTGTCCAGAAAGAAGTTCAGTTGTTGGAAACCCATCCTCCAAGTTGATGTGGTTAACCCAGGCTATGATACCATGATTGATTTTGTTTTCCCACCAAAAACCTTCCTTCCAATTGTGGGAACATATAAGTTTCAGATGTGTAAATTATTAAGTTTTGAGACTAAACCTAATTACTTTAGGAGATTAGGGTCGACATATTTGCTTAAGAATGACCACTACTGTGGTCAATCAGGTGAGTCAAGTCCGATTGACTTAGAGGGTCCCCAGCTTATTCAGGTTATTGTTATGTGCTTTTAAGTTCTTAATTGAGTATTTCCAGACTCTAGAACCTGATCTTCAGGATACTGCCTTGAGGAAATCCAGCCGATGAAAACTTTTTATCTAGATCCTTTCATAGAGCTCGAACCCGAACCACAACTAGATGTAGTTGTCTTAAACAAAAATATATATGAGGGTGTGTTGGATATCTTCCGCTTTCTGTGGCGCTTTCCTCTTCTTGTGGTTAGCACTTTTGATCCAGATGACCCGCAGTTATTCCGACTGTTGCTATATGATTCTTCGAGGTGACTAATCCTTTCCAATGTCTGGCTGAAGATTTTAAACTTAGAACTTCTTGGGAGGTAACCCATGCTCTTGCAACACGGTAATATTTTTCCTTAAACTCTTTGCTTCAAATGGTAACAATTTCTCCTTGTTCATGTTTTTAATTTCATCTTTAGAACATTGAGGACAATGTTAGATTTAAGTTTGGGGGTATGGGAGAAACTTTTTAGTTGCATTTTTGAAACTTCTAGCGTCACATGGTATCCAGTTAGCTAAGTTTACATACTGTTTCTCACCGAAAAGATAGAAATTGGAATGCTAGGGATAACAATCTATTGAGACATTAGATAAAAAGACATTGAGATCCTTGAAATTCAGGAGAGAACTTGTTCCTTTTAGAGGGTAACCGTGATGGACCTAACCATCCATGATGGAAAGGAAAGTAGGTCAGGAAATGCCAGAAAGACAAAGCAACCTCACAATGTAGTATTAGTTACTGGATTACAACTCTCTCTCAGTAGAAACTTATCATCATCAACAAACGGAGCGACATCAAAAAAAAAAAAAAACAAAGAAAGTGGAAGACGTTTAAGGTTTAGAAGCAACAATAGAAAATCAGAATTCAAAATCAAGGGTTACAAGAAGTTATAAGAGCAAGAAAAATCAAATGATATAAGTTGTTGAAGTTCATGATACTAAGACATTACAAGTTGCAAAGATCCAAGTGTTAAATTCCTTCTGTGATGGCCATGTAAATTTTTGTCTTGTTCTTACTAAAAAAAAAAAAAAAAAAAAAAAAAAAAAAAATTGTTCAATAAGGCGGTAGGGAAGTCGAAATCTATAACGAAGGAATCGAAGAGAAGAGTTAATTGTCAAGGTTCTACGAGGTTCAAGAGTTTATCATCAACAGTTGAAGCCGAAGAAGACATTGTTTCTACTGAGCACTATGAGAGAGTCAAGAAAGATACATTTGGTTGCTTTGTTAGTCCGCTTTCAATCCGCACAAGATCTTTCTAGCACTCGGTTTAACTCACACACGTAATTAGTCCAAATTGCAGCGTATGTCCCTCTCATCTTTTTCTCTCTCCTAATCTTATCCTATCAGTAAATAAGCGGACGCATCTTACAATGTTTATCTAGCTGTGTAGCGGATATCTCTTTATCTAGCAAAGATTGCGGATGTGTCTCCCCTTTTCTTGATCGGCTTCTAGAGCCGACACCTTTAATTTCTCCGCATTCTAGTCACTTGGAGATAGGTTGAGAATATGTATGTCCTCATAGCTCTTTGGATACTGGTGACCAATTAGAAGTAAAGGTTTTGTGGGTACACCTCTGGTAAACCCTCCCGAGACAACACTCGGCTTATTTTTGTAGATTAGATTTGCTCGAGGACTAGCAAATAATAAGTTTGGGGGTATTTGATAGACGCATTTTTGTGGCTATTTTTGTTCTCAATGTTCTGTATTGTTAATGCTCGATATTGTACTAATTATGTTTTTTTGTGTGTTTGTAGGTATTTTTGGGCAATAAACTTTTTTGGAAAATTCGGCTCGAAAAGTTGTTAAAGGCACCCCCGGAGGGCATTTGCTAATCGGACTCCCACATTGGATAAGGGGAAACCATTTGATAAGGGGTACCTCCCTGCTATCGGCACCTCAGACTTGGCTAAGGGCCACCCTTCTTCATCGTTTGAATTTCAGATTTTGGCGGGAAACCATTTGCAGCACAGTTTAGGTTGAAGTTCGAGATTTGACCGTGATTTAGTGAGATTCAAACACTGGAATTAGTTGTCGTGGGCCTGTTGAGGGTAAACATGGATGATATGATCGATTTACTCGTCATAATTGGGCTAGATCACGAGAGTGAGACATAACAGAGGAAGATACTTTCTCGAGTTTTTGTGTGATTACGTGACTGAGTCAGCTCGTGTTTTGGATTGGTACCATTCTGTTTCAACAAAACAGATGAGCATATGGGTTAGAACCGAATAACAAGGGTCAATCATTGCTTTTGATTAAACAGTGACACGAGTAACCCGAATAACCCGAGTTCTCGCGTGAGTGATACGATGGTTTGCGTGTGCCTGCTGCGTGTTTAACCACTCCTGGGATGTTTACTGAGTGTTTTTGGAGTGTTTCAACATGATAAAACGCGTCAGGAGTTAAATCTAGGAAGAAAAATATTCCCGAGAATATTTTTCTTCACTTCCGATTAATTGAAGAATTTTTGAAGTTATGACGGATGATTCTGGTGTCTGGAGGAGTATATAATGTGTCGGAGTTGATTAGAATGGAATAGGGAGGATGGGGAGCAGTTTAGAAAGTCACAGAGCCGAGAAATCCAGAGTTGCAGAGAATCGCCATTTTCTGCTGCTGTGAAGAACACCAAGAACATTCAACGCACAAGGGACAGTCATTCATGCAACAGTAGAAACGACTGCCGGGTGTGGGTCGCAGAGATACAACAACAGTTTATCATTATCATTCTCTGTAACAGCTGGTTTGTAACAAATATAAGTGTTACAAACCCGGTTTTTATTGTTTTCTCCCATTTCATCATTTGTGAACCATTTTTGAGCAATGAAATTAACTTTTGAGCGTGTTTCCAACATGATGAGCTAGAACCCATCACTGGGACGACAGAGGAAGACGAATTTCATACATGGGTAAAATTATTTAATTCTTTTTTAAGACTTTTGCATTAATTTTAATTGAAATATGATTTGATTTGATTAAATTAGTTATTATTTTATTAGATGGGTCATGCTTGCTTAAATGTTTGATGTCCCATGTTTACGATTTATAACTAATATTTTGAGAATCAACCTTGGCAAAAATAAGAGTCCATGTTTTTATTTGTTTAGCGATAATTGTTAAAAGAAATAATATTTAAACCTTTTGTTATGAGTTTGGCCGAATCCTGAGTCCCAGCATATCTCTTCATCTTGTGACATAAATTGTATATATTCTCTATTTTTATTATTTTTCTTTATTAAATCCTAAAATCAATATCATCGAGTCCGAGTGAATGACAACTCTACTTACCACTATTCTAAATTACATCAGAGTCTTACCGACCACTGACCATACTCTTTCTAGAAGCAAAATGTCAAAACGTTCGGGTGTGTATGTGCCGGAAATATATGATTTAAAATAAAAATGTGTTTCTAGTTATTATTTTAAACAATTGAATAAAAAATTTAATTATTCGGTTAATTCAAACAGTTTCAAAATTGATTAGGGTGACAAAATCATAAAATTGTATGTTATAGTATGCAAAAGAGACTCGCTGAATTTGAGTGATAACTCATATGTTGTTCATAAAACTGCTTGTTTGCTTTATTGCTTTAGGAATTTACTGCTTGTTTTCTCTGTTAATTTATCTTGCTCTGTGCACTTGTCCATTAGGAATGCTAATTAGAATCTGTCTAATATGAAAATCATAGCTTGGAACCTTCAAGGGGGGTGGTAACCCTTCTACCCAAAACCATCTGAACCAATTGATAACTAATGACAAACCAGAAATTTTATTTCTTTCTGAAACCAAATCCAAGAGGTCCTTAGTCAAAAATTTGCTTAAGGATTATCCTAATACTCATATTGTTGATCCTAAAGGGCTAGCTGGAGGATTAGCATTAGCTTGGGTAGATGGGTTCTACTTTGAAATTGTTCATTGGAACCTTAATATGATCAACATATTAGTACAAACCAACCCTGCATCAGAAAAGTGGTTGCTAACATGTTTTTATGGTTGCCCTTATCACCATAATAGAAAGAAGGCTTGGAACTTTTTAACTGATCTCTGAACAAATTGACAAGACTTCTATGCCGTAGATCCTTATAAGAGACCTTAATATGATTTTTTTGTCAGGAGGACAAAATAGCAGGGTTACCATTCAAATTTTTTGATTGTGAATTCTATCATAATATTCTATCAAAGATATTATAAATCCGCGGATTACGGGCCAAATGCTCACTCTACAACCTGGTGAGGCTCTCGGAAAACTTGGTATCGCTACTATAAAGATATAAAGTTCACCCATTGGACTATCTGTTCTTGAAAATGGGCCCATTAAGATAAGTTAAAACCCAAATGATCCAAGTTCTTCCCAGTCCTCTTCTTCACTCCCTCAAAATCTGAGTCTCTCAAAATCTCAATTGAGAACTCATTTCTCTACTAATTTCTCTAAATCCACGCAGAAATCAGTTCCGTTACTATGGACCGAGTCTCTCCGGTGATCTAAGGTATTGATTTTGTCCTTGTTTTAATAATTAGTTAAGGAAATCTAAAAAGAACAAAATAACTAGTCATACCAGAAACATTTTCCATTGTTTTTAATCCTTGCTACTACTTTATAATCTCTCAGGTCTCTGCTGAATTTAAGGTATGTTTCTTCTGCTTCTCCATGACTTTTGAATCTTCACTTCCGTTAATCGTCGAATTTTTCGTTACCAGAATCCCTAATGTTTCTTTTAGGTTGAAATGAAACCCTAGGTTGGTTTTTCAAGAGAAATAGTATGAATTTATGTTAGGGGATATAAATCAAAATAAAATCATAGTTCAGGGATTTAAATTTATTTTCGTAATTCAACGTTATAAAGAAATTTATTCTGATTTTTTCGATTTTCCTTCTCTTCTTTGTATGATTACTTTCAAGGAAACACATATTAATATGATGAGGGAGGCAGCAAAGGATAGAATCAGCGATTTGCCAGACTCTCTTATTCATCATATCCATTATTTTCTTCACATCAAAGATGGTGCTCGTACTAGCATATTATCAAAGAGATGGAACTATCTCTGGACCACTATCCCTATCCTTGATTTTAGGAGTCTAGATTACGATTCCATCGCCACTTCCGAGACTGAGAAATTCATGGATTTTGTGGATGGAACGTTGAATCGTCATAAATTGTCTAATGTAGACAAGTTCTCGCTCAGATGGAGTCGCCACTTGAATGAATTTCGGGTTCATAATTGGATCTCCTCTGTAGTAAGGGGTAACGTCAAGCAGCTCACTCTAAACTTATGCCAAAGACAACCATTGTTTATTCCCCTATCACTTTTTACGTGTGAGTCATTGGTATCTTTGGAGCTAGATACTTACCCTAGTATCCGCCTTCCTAAATATATCTCTTTTCCAAGCCTCAAGCGCCTCCAACTTTGTGAATTTAAATTTACCGATGAGTGCTGGAATGAGGAACTCTTTTCAAATTCCACTGTCCTTGAAGAATTGATTCTGGTCAGCTGCATTTATTCTATGAGGAGTTTCTGTATTTCAATTCCCACACTCAAATGCTTGACAATTGATAGTCTGAATGAGGAGGAAAATGGTTTACGAGACTGTGTTTTCAAAATTGATGCACCAAGGCTTGTCACTTTCGTCTACTGGGGTTATGGTGCAAAAGAGTTTGTCTTGTCCAGCTTTGAAGCACTAGTGGAAGCAACTGTTTACTTCAACTGTCAAAACAATGTTGGTACAGAAAGAATAAGTCAGTTTCTTCGGGCCCTTGCACATGTAAAATGTCTAACTGTTTACAATCCAACCCTTAAGGTATTCTTCTCTGCTTATTCGAAAAATGTCTTAATTGTTTATGAATAGATAGTTTATGTATTTCTTTCTACTTTATGGTTTAATATGTCCCCTTGTAACCAACTTATTTTTTTGATTTTGTCTTGTGATAAATAGGCTATCTGCTCCGCATATGATCTGTCAAACAATTTGCTGACATTTCATAATGTCAAAATGTTGAAAATATCTGATGACATAACTAGTGATGATCAGGGACTAATTGCTTTTCTCAAAGCAGTACCTAAGTTGGAGTCCCTCGTGTTAGATGGGGCAAGTGTTCTTACCTAATGATGTTGCATGTCGTCGATAAATAATAAAATTCAAGTTTTGGGCTTACGTTTGTTTGACTTGTTACATCTATGTTAATTAATCATTTGATATCTTTTTATTGATTCAATTTCAATTCCAGTATATGAATCATAAAGAAGATAAATGCAGTAACAAGGACAATGAGAGCAGCAGTGGCGATGATGATGAGAATGACAGGGATGATGCCGAGGTAGATGGGGATGATTCTAATGAAGACGATGCTGCTGATTCTGTTGAGGGTGAAAACAACCACCACACCGAAGATGAAGGAGATGTCACTGACGCTGCTGAGTGTGAAGACAACTATGAGGAGAAAGATTATAGTCTTTTGCCCGGTATTGTGACTACTGGATGTATGTTTCTACACCTTAAATCAGTTTGCTTTCGGGTATTTGCTGGGAACTCAAGGGAAATGAAGTGGGTGAGACTGATTTTGAGAAACGCAAAAGCTTTGCAAATGATGACTATTCATTATCATAATTTTCATATCCGCGCTGTAAATGTGAGAAGTGAAAAGGAACTTATGGTAGAGTTACCAAGTCTTCCAAGAGCCTCACCAGGTTGTGTGATTAAGTTCTATTCTCCGGAGAACTCGGTTGTTTTTCATTGAAAATGTAAGTTAGAATCGGTTTTATTCTGGTTCTAGACTCATAAAATGCTAAACCCTAAAAGAAGACGAATGCTTGAATAATTTTGTTTCCAAAGACAAACAAGGGATTGTTTTGCATATTTTCTTGGAACAATTTCTTCGTGATTGATGTGGTTTCCAATATCTCTCTATTGTTTGTTATTTTAGGGATTTTCACATGTTCCGCCATTTTGTATGTCGGATTCTGAAACAGATAACAATCAGATGCACAATAAAAGATATTAAAAAAAAAACATTAAAATTTTGGGAGGATCAGTTGACATTATCATTCTCATATTATCTGTCGGAGAAAATGAGTTTTTAATATTTTGATTTTATGGTCTAGGTGGGAACGGGAACTTAGGATCTTTGGGTCTCTAAGAGTTCTTACTCATTTTCTATGAGTGAATGAAATAGGTCCTTTAGTCCCACATTGGGTATAACTAAAGAGGATATCCACTATATAGCTATTCCTTTATGGATAGTTAGTAAAACAATGTTGGTGGAACGTGTGGGGTGAAATATTTTTGTTTTCACTAATGCTTGGGCTTAAAGCTCGAGCTCGTGCCACCATCGTGGACAGGTAAACCAAGACATTCCTTTTTTTGGCAAAATTTCCTTTGAATTATTTCTAAAAGAATTTAAATTAAATTAAATTTTGTCATTAATTGTGGGGGGCGTATGACCTGGAAAGAATTATTTCTTTCCGTTTTTCTCTATGTCGACATTATGTGCATGACCGTTTTATTGTTGTTACAAGAAATCTTGAATTTAATTTGAATTTATTTTGTCTTTAATTCAAATTTTATTCTCTCATTAATTCGCGTTTATTGCACAATCAATTCGACCTCTCTCTTCTCCCCTATATAAAACGACCACATTCTTCATTTCAAATTGTGTCCAAAAGAGCTACTATCCTCTTCTTTTCGTCTCTTTCCCTCTGTGTGGTCTTTTCTTTTCTTCTATGCAATTGCTGTTGAGTTCGTAAGAGTGGGAAACTATTGTAGTGCTAACAGTGCTTGCATCGGGCAGTTTTATCCTGGATACGACTTGACCACAGGGTATAGGCATCACTCATTCTTGAGGCGTGACTTGGTCAACTATCGTGTTAAGGACAAATAGTTGAACGCGTGACTCTGTCCTCTGTTTGCTATCAATGAATGTTTATTTACCTTTCAGAAATTTATTTCTAACATCTTCACATCTTCTTTTAGTGTTTTATTGTTACAGCCGCAATATTTTCTACCTCTTTGAAATTAATCTTTAACTTTTAACAATTAGCGCAAAATTTCGAGAATAACCATGTCAATGGAGGTTCCCCTTAAAACTAGATTAGTAGCATCATTGAATTCAACTTGTAGGTCTGAGTTCGGTAATGTTTCTTCAATAAAAAAAAAGAAAACATTTTCAAAAAAATATATATAGTAATTATTTTTCATATTATAGTGTTTGTTAAAGTATCTTTAAAGTGTTTTTAAGTTTTAACCCAAAGCACTTTCAAAATTCTCCAAATTTTAAGAATCGGGGGATGCGCTTTTAAAAGCTCTAAAAGTAAAAGTTTGGTCCCACCGTATTCTAATGCATGTTTTTTCTTTTATAACCCTACTATATTATATAAATATAAATGACCAGTATTACCCTTAAATCTTTGATAATTAATTTCTTATATTTCATTTTTTTTAATAGGAAAGAAGATACATTATATTAAGAACTTAAACTAAATTTTACATAAGAAGAGTATTTCATGAGATCTCCAAACTCATGAGCGGAGACTCGATCCGCCGACCTCCTATTTGAGAGTCAAGCTCCTCGCCAACTGGGTAACCCTGATGGTTTCTTATATTCCATATCATATGTTTTAAAGATCATTATTTTAAATTTAATTATGTCACATTCAAAGATTATTATTTTCACTTTCCAATTATATTTTATATACCATTTAAATAAAAAAATATGAGAATAAGAGTCAGTATTAAATAAAATTTATTTTAAAATTTTACTATTATTATTGGATAACGAATATTACATGAAACTAGTTGGAAGCCTAACAAGCTAAGCTCCAACGGCGTACTACTATATTAATTGAACAGGTTGCCGTACTAGCCTACCAGCGAGCCTCATGAGGAACCAGCCAAGGGAGCCGAAGCAGATAGGGGGGCTGACTATGTTGCAAGGGGGACAAGCTAACTCTACCTTCCATGTCAAATACTGCAATATTGCGCCATCTGGGAATCGAACCTGGGACCTTCTGGAGCGCATCAACCTTTGAGGAACGGGGATGACCAGCTGAGCTTGCTATATGTTTTTTTAGTATATTTTTTTATCCCAAATTATATCACAATAAGAAATAATTACTCAAAATATATATAAATATCTAATTACGTTTGAATCTCATAAAATATAAAACTATATTAAAAGATTATGTATGTTTTTGTCATTTGATACAACTAATATAAGTGAACCTATATTTTAACAAACACAATCAAATCATTTTTTTAATCAGCTTTAGCTTTTAGTATACAGTTTACCAAATACTTAACTGTTTTTTTTTACACAGCATAACAAAAAAGCGCTTTTACAAAAGCCACAACATGCATTATCAAACTTAGCCATAAAATTGCATTAATAGTTTTGAGATGTTGTACGTAGGTGTGGGACATTTATTTTATATGTAAATAAAATTAGGGAGAGAGCCTCACTTTAGTTTATGGGAAAGAAATTTACACATTGAAAGTGATAAATCATTGGGGACAGAGTCCTAACTTTAGCTAATGGGAGAGATATTTACATAAAAAATTTTAAAAATTAATGAAGTAATTGAAGTACCCTTTATCTAAAATAAAATCGATATTGCATATTTTCGCACGACAATGCCTACTGTGGCTCAAAACATGGCAGAATTTCAAAGAATACAAAACCTAACAGTCGGCATTAGTTGAGTAAGAATAGCATTGGTTGAATAAGAATGGGTATTGGCTTCATCAACATATCGATACCGATTACAACATTTTACCAATACCGCCTGTCATTTATATCATAATAACCAACAAACCTAATTAAATCCCGAACTCGACCAACAATTATCAAATTCATCTCTACTATATGCAATGACGCAAAAGAAGTCGAGGATTCATCCGCTTGATCTTTAGCCACCAAAACATTATTAATGTCTTGGTAATTAATAAAGGTTCAATTTTGTTGGCTTCTCCTGATCTGTTGGTTTATATGGCACTGTTTCCCTAAATCATTTTTGTTTCAACAATTCTACACCCACCGAAAATTTGTACCGCAAAATGCACTTCGGTGGAATCCAATGGTTTGGGAACGACTCTAAACATTGGGATAGGGAGTGAGGTAGAAGTGGGCCCCACTTCACCTCTCACACGGTACACCTTGCGGTACAAATCTTCGGTGAACCAATCATTTCTGTTTTTGTTTTGCTTGGATTTGGATGATTAATAAAAATAATATTACAACCATTGATGATAATGTCGATACAACTCTTCTGGCTTCAACACCCATCTCTCTGTCCAATTTTGTCTTCGAAATTATTTGAATGATGATGTTATTTCTCAAAGGAAATTATATAGAACTATGAATTGGTTTATAGGAATTTTTGTTTAAGAGCCTTCATTGAACTTTTACACGTTAAAAAAAACAAAAAAAAGAGAAGGATTCTTTGGAATCGTCGATAAATTACAATGAGAAGAAGAAGGAGGGAGATACTATCAATTTAGTTTTTTTTTTTTTTTTTTTTTTTTCATTTTTATCAGGATAAAGAGAAGAAAAGATTAAGAAGAGAAGGGGATACTATAAAAAAAAATATCCCTTAGCCAGAATCTAACCTCATGTAACCATTAGTATCCCGCAATTTGTAGGAGTATGTAAAGCCTAAAGCCTGCCCAATAATTATTTCCAGTTATTTAATTCGATTTTGGGTTCTAAACTTGTAATTTGACAATAAAAAAATTTTCTTTATTCCCAACATATTTGGTTTTATTTTGAAAATAAAGTTGATCTCCAGTC
Organism: Papaver armeniacum; assembly: GCA_023531295.1. NCBI lineage: Eukaryota > Viridiplantae > Streptophyta > Magnoliopsida > Ranunculales > Papaveraceae > Papaver > Papaver armeniacum. The sequence goes on along the minus strand of JAJJWW010006602.1, from coordinate 740,096 downwards.
GAGGGAATGCGGTAATCAGCCATTGATAATTCTTGAGTTTGACTCTCATTCGTACTTTCTATTCACAATTCTAAGTTTTTTTTCTTCCTCTTTATGGTTTTCGACTATTGTTTTGTCTATATTAGTTATTTAGGCGCTAAATCGATAGCCCAAGTCCAAAAACCATCTATATTTTGGTCTCCAACATTTTGAGGCCGCTAGGCCATTTGCCTATGAGACGGTCATGAATGTAGTGTTTTTCAAGTTTATCGTTGAACGCCACATTAGGTCTCAAGCACAAATGATTACTGCAACCCCCTTTTTTGAGAAAGTTGAGCATGATTTATAATTACATATACCATAAAAGTTTGGAGACAAAGAAATGCCAAAATTTGATAAAATGTGTAGTCATTATGGTTGTCCTCAAGCTGTGGTACCCAAACGCATAATCAAACTCATGCCTATACTGGTTAAATAAAAAACCCATGAGTTTCATATCACAGAATTAATGCTACGCCTTACCATATAAAAACAAATCTAGTTGAATCAAGAGCAACACCTAAAAATTTGATAAAATAGATGATATAACTGAGACTGATTTAGCGGAGGTATTCATATAAATCTATTGTGTTAACGAAAAAAATGTACTAGAGAGAGAGGAGACATCGGAGAAAACCAAAAGTATTAAGAGTTGCGAATTGTGGTTCAAATGATTTAAGAATAAGAGGGAAAATATCATTTTCTCACAGAGTTGGTCTATCTTCCGGAGTAACCGACCAAAGCGTTTTATAACAATTCCTTTCTCTGAGATTGTATGATCAATTCGCAAGAAAAAGCCACACAATACAATCTTATCATAGTCCTTTTTTCTATTTGATTGATATTCTTGAAACTACGTCACATTTATGTTAGCTTCCGGTTTAAAGAGATGATGTATGTTTATTTTCCATGCCATATATTTTGTATATTAAAATTAATTTGTTCTCCTTCCGTTTCATTTTAAATGAGATTTTTTTTTCATATTCCACAATATAGGAAGGCTTATGTATTTTCTAAATGTTTCCTCATTTAACTCTGGTTTGGAATCCACATACAGTAGAACTTTGATAAATTAATCCGCGATAAATTAATAACTTCGCTAAAATAATATTTTTTTTGTCGATCCCATTCTACCAGTGTACTAAATTAATAACCTCACTAAATTTATAAGATAATAAATTTTTATGTGTCCAATAGGGCCCAAACTGAAATATAAATTAATAATCATTATAATATTGGATAATATAATATTTCTATTAAATATTATTACATGAAACTAGTTGGAAGCCTAACAAGCTAAGCTCCAACGACATACTACTACATTAATTGAACAGGTTGCTGTGCTAACCTACCAAAATGAGCCTCATGGGTAACCTAACCAAGGGAGCCGAAACTATGCGGGAGGGGGGCCGAGATTGTGTCACAAGGGGGCAAACTAACACTACCTTCCATGTTAATTCCTGCAATATTACGCCATTGGGGACTCGAACCTGGGACCTCCTGGAGCGCATTAAACTTTGGGGAACGGGGATGACCAGCTGAGCGCATTTTAATATTGGATAGTAAAATAAAATAATGAAATATAAATTAAACTAACTTGGAATGATTTAAATCATTCCAAGTTAATGTATAATGAAATATAAATTACATTACGGGTGCCTTACTAAAATAAAATTTCAAAGTTGCTTGTTTTTTGTTCGCATTTATGCAACAATAGACATTATCTCTAATTTTTTATAATCCCTTGAGGAGTTCAGGAGTGCGTTTTTCAAATTGTAGGAGGAAATCATTCCTCTTAACATCAAAACATATAGTATAAATTTATGCACATAATATGCAATATACTATACTATATTATTTATGCCAAAATCTTTATTAGACATTAATTTGAACTGAAACTAATATTTCATCAATATATTTATTATTACAGGAAACCTTTAAGTTTAACATAAATATTTTATTTTATTTTTGGAACTTAAATTTAGAATGTTTCGATAATTTAATAACTTATTAATTTACCGATAAATTAATACTTCGCTAAATTGATAAAATTTGGTAGTCCCAACATTATTAATTTATTGAAGTTTTACTGTATATAAAAATTGTATATGCTCAACTTTCTGAATAGATTACCCTTTCTTAAATACTACATTATACTTTGTAAACATTTTTCATTTCCATGAGTCTATAACTAAGAACTAAGAGGCTTAAATATTTCAGGGAGATATATCATTAATTAAAGGTATATCTTGAAAACTTTTACTTTCTTTCATTTTCATTAACATGCATGAAAACTCTAAGATCCTCCTCTAAAATGGTACAAATGGAATATTAGACATAACTTGGGAATACCGAGAACATGTTTAATTGGTTGTTTTATTCTTCGATTGTAGGTACCAAATAACTATTGTACACATGGAATTGTCTAAGCTAAGTTGACCAACAGTACGCACACCTTGCACAAAATCAGATCCAAAGTTACTTTACCTCGTCATGGGACGGATTGAATTGGAATCTAGTCTTCACTGACATTGAAGTAACAAGTCAAGATGAATAGTTTTCTAGCATAGAGTCAATTGTGGGGGTGGGGGGGTGGGGAGCAGCAAGGTTGTGGAACATTATAGAATCTGAAAATCCTCTTCTGGGTCTTAGTTTTACTAGCCCAAGTGAATGAAAAAAAAAATTGCATCCCTTAGAAATATTAAATGAAAATCCCAAGAGTGAAAAAACGATTTTGTAAATTTCGTTTGTCTTCAATAATAACTTGCACAACACAACTTGAACCCCCTTGTGATCAATCACACACATAATGCAGTCTGTTAACAATGGATTTTCACAAGATGTCTTTAGATCCGAAGATGGTTCTAAAGATCCCGTCAATACTTTGATCTCGTTTGAGTTAGCCTTATATCAGAAAATAAGGTTCTCTAGAATAAACAAACTAGGTGCAATCAAAGTTTCAACAACCGTTAGTCAATCAAATCAATAACCGAAAACTAAAATAACAATGCAATTATCTAGTTTCTCACCAACGATACTTGTTGAGGGGTGAATTTTGGTTCTACAAGTCCTAGCCACAACACACCCAATTTCCAAGAGGAGAGAGAGAAAAAGATCCCCTCCATTGTATTACATGCCTCTTTATATAGACTTTTCAAAAGCCCCTCTTTTTATGATATCATGCCACATGTCCTAAAACTCCTTAATTACTACTAATGACATTCCTTCTCTAATACAACCTCCTTCTTTCCTATTAATTCCTTCCTTGTCTTTTCCATCTTATGGATACTTTTTTAGTGGACTTGGGCTTTAGTCCCCATGTTTCATGTGGGGTTTGCCTCCCTTTTGGGGGGCGCAGTAGGCCGTCTAAGGGGGAATATTTTTCATGTATCAACATTAGTCCCCTAACTATTTGGTCAATTTTCAAATGACCCGGTAGTCACATCATGCCTTATCCTAAGTTCTACTTTTCAACAGTAGTCATTGTCCTTTGATGATGCCATCCTAAAGTCCCCACTATAGGCTGCCCCATATCTGGTTGTCATCTTTGTATCTCTGATCGAGCGACTCCACAACTTCTTAGATATACCTTGACCATGGCAATCTTATCTGCGCTCATATCTCCATCCTACCTTCGGGGTGAACTAGTACGCTTATTAGTGTTGAAGGAGGAGGTGGTCATGTTGGGGACCGGGTGATTCATCAAAGGCGCGTAAAGCTTATGACGAACATGAAGAGATTGTATCACTTGCGCGGGGTCACAGTCGTCTGATAAGATTATGGACAACATCCGCAAGTTGGTAGACGAAGCTGATCGGGATTTGGATTTGGAAAGTGTTTTGTGAGTAGGCGCGTTTAAAGGTGGAGACTCTGGATGTAGATATTTCCCGTTATCGTGCATTGATATCCGGCTAAACTTGTGCGGGTAGTCCCAGTGTTGTTCCTCTCTTTTAAGATATTGGATAGGCGAAGCGTGTCGTTTGGCAATGTTGGAGCGCCTACTCCTTTCTTTTATTTTCAATGGAACGCGGCGTTTGGTGCTTCGCCTTGTTTGGGATAGGTGGAGCGTGTATTGAACGCGGCCGATCGGATGCGCGGAGCAAGCCGTCGCCTTTTTGTATATTTGTGGCCGATCGGATGAGCATATCAACCCGTCGCCTTTTTTGTATATCTGTGGCCGATCGGATGAGCATATCAATCCGTCGCCTTTTTTGTATATCTGTGGCCGATCAGATGAGCATATCAACCCGTCGCCTTTTTTGGATATCTGTGGCCCGTCTTGGGGCCTTCTTGTATATTTGTGGCTGATCGGATGAGCATATCAACTCGTCACCTTTCTTGTAAAATCTGTGGCCGATCGGATGCGCGGGGCAACCCGTCATCCCTCCTCTTTTTATGTAAATCTGTGGCCGATCAGATGCGAGGAGCAACCCGTCACCTTTTTGTATGTCTGTGGCCGATCGGATGAGCATATCAACCCGTCGCCTTTTTTGTATATATATGTGGCTGATCAGATGAGCATATCAACCCGTCGCCTTTTTTGTAGATCTGTGGCCGATCTTGGGGCCTTCTGTAAACTTGTCAGCCGACCGGGTGTCTATGCATCTCGTATCCTTTTGTATAATCGTCAGCCATCCGAGTGTCTATACATATCGGGGCCTTTTGTAAACTTGTTGGCCGACCGGGTGTCTATGCATCCCGTAGCCTTTTATAGATTTGTCAGTCAATTAGGCGTCTTTGGCTTTCCTGAGACCTTTTGTGAATTTGTCAGTCGATCAGGCGCCTTTGGCTTTCCTGAGACCTTTTGTGAATTTTTCAGCCCGGGCGCCTTTGGCATTCCCGAGACCTTTTGCAAATTTTTGTTCAAACGGCCTCTATGGACCCTTGCTAGCATGGTGCCCTGAGCACGTTACTAGAATTTTTGTTGCATAACCAATCATGAAGTTCAAAACAAGGTATTAATGATGCTTGGAGTTAATATCCTATACATGGGACTAGGTGACTCATGGGGCGTAAATGTCTATATTCAAGTAAGATCTAATTTAGATACTTGATGATTTTTCAATCGCATGTATGTACAAAAAGCAAAGATGGAATAAACAAACAAGGTGTGCGAGTTTTCCATACATATAGGTAGGCAAATACATGCTTTATACTTGAAATTGAATCAAAACAGAAAGCTCAAGACATTTTAACGTACACGCTGTAGATGTAGAAAATCCTACTTCTACATCCGAAGGTAATTAAGCATGCACGCAAAGAAGCAAAACAAACAAGGAAAGTAGAAGAACACGAGATATACGTGGTTCGGTATGATTACCTACGTCCACGGGGGTTAAAGGATGATCTTATTGTTTAATTCAAGGTTACAAGACGAGTGTTTCTCTCTCAATGCTTTAAGTATGCTCTCTTTCCTCACTTCTCACTTGAGTTCTACCTCTCTACATGGTCTCTATTTATAGTTACAAGTGATGATACATCCAGTACTACGGTGTTAGGCTCCGGGCGTAGCTTCCTCGATGTTCCTCTCGGGTGATCGGTCGATACCTCACCGATGTTCTTATTTGTTCGGCCGGGATGTCAAGCCGAGTGATGTCTTCTTCGCTATCTCGTCACTCGATGTCGCTCACTTGGTAGGGATGATCGATGTCGCCCTTTGGATCCTTGGCCGAGTCTTCCTTGACCGAGCTCTTCTTATCTCTTTACCAACTCGTCAGCCGCATTTATTTCTCCAAAGACCCGATGACCATCGCATCATAACTTTTCCCCTTTTTCGTCGACTTCTCGAGCCGTCTCCGCTCCTCTTTTCTCGCGCCCAGATTCGGAGAAGTGATCCGGTACTCTAAATGCGTATTTCTCCGGTACGCCATGGCTTAGGATTATTCCACCTGTCCCTGTGGATTATTTACACCTACATTTATGCCCCTTCTTTCACTCGTGTGGTCAACACGTGGGGAAGAAAAACCGCCTCGTCTTCCCACGTCCCCTGGTCATGCCGCTTTTGCGCATGCTTGTTCCCCACTCGCTTCATTCTTTGCAACCTGGTTCACCTTCTTTGCCGGTTACCACAGGAGGGGTTTATAAGTCCGACACCTAAACCTTGTCTCCCTTTTATTTCCTTCTCTGCAACTTCATTCTTTCTCTATCCTCTCTGCAACTTCATTCCTTCTCCATCCTCTCTGCAACTTCATTACTTCTCCATCTTCTTTTCGTTCTTTGTTGGTCGTTTCCTCGATGCATCTCTTTCCTCTCTTCCTCATTATCCGTCGTCTTCTCCGTCTCCGTTGCCGCCGCAACCTCCGGTTCCGGTTGTGTTTCGCTTCTCCCGCCGTTTCTCTCATTAGTTTTTATGGCATCTTCAACTCCTCAAATGACGGAAAGAAGGTGTGTGAGTTATGTGTTTTCCGATGAAGACGGCGATCGCTTGATTCCCCGTTTGTCGTAGAGAGTCCTCCAAGTATGATTACCGCGCTCTAGATTCTATCTTTCCTGATAACCCATCTTCGTTTTCTTTTAGGGCTGACAAGAGGACCGCGAAGGACTTAACGGACGAGCAATACGTTCAACAAATGAAAGATGAATTCGGTCTTCACGGATACGATGTCGGGCTCTTGTCGTGCGTAGGGGTTCAAGAAGGAGGATGTTTTGAGATTTCCTCATTCACCCGAGGCGACCATTGTCACCAGGGCCGCCTAGAGCTCGGGCTGCGTTTCCCTCTATATGATCCTAGTCGCCCGTTTCGTACGAGGCCCTTTCTAAGATCCGTCCGTGCCGTGCCTTGGCTCAATGGAATGGTAACACTTTCGTATCATGTCCGAGTGGGAGAAGCGTAGTCGAGGCGAGTGTGCTCCTACTACTTGGTCTACCTACGATCCTTCCCAGTGCGAGTGACTATACTCCCGCCTGGTTTCACGATAATTATCGGAGCGGGACCACTACTAATGGCGATCTCGCCGGTTTGTCGTCAGCCCTCATCGTCATAAAACTCTTCCCGAAGGAGTTAGGAGACTTCTTTTGGATGAAGATCCCGAGGGAAAGAGTTCCAACAAGCACGCCCGTCATACTAATGACACGGCTTGGGACCGGGTTCCCTTGGCTATTTCCGGGTCCTCTTTTGAGTGGCAAACTCCCTCCTCCGGCCGAATTTTATCCTTTCTGGGTAGTCAATGTTGATCGGGTCAGTGCATTTCTCTGTCTCTCTAGTTTGATTGATCGGCTCGGGCGACTTGCGGGGTGATGTTTTGTTTTGGTGTTTTTCAGACTAAGTCCCAGGGTATTCCTTTCTGAGGCTTTCGTTCATCGGAGAGAGATAGAATTGCGGGAGCCGAGGAGGATACGGGGAAGGTAACAAATATACTTATTATTTTTTATTTAACGTACATGTACGTGCCCCTATTTGTTGCCTTGCATGGATCTCGACGTCGGCTCATGCACGTAAGCCGAGGGTTGACAAGGTTCTTTGGTGCTTCGGCGAAGGACGGTGAGGATCCCGATGATCGACTACCTTTGTCACATTTCCCGGGAGGTCGCCTCAGAAGTCGTCTGACGATTCGTCTGCCTTTGTAGGTGGGAAGCCCAAGGGAAGGGGTAAAGAACCTAAGGAGGATGCGTCTGCCCCGGAGAAGAATGTGCCCTGGAAGTGGTGATGAAGGATTGTTCTCGCCGATGGCATTGTGTATGTTGTGTGCAAGGTGATGATGAAGAAGGTCTTTTTGATGATGAGGATGATGCCCTTGGTAATGAGGGGGAGTCGGGTCAGACGGAGAAGTCGGGTGGTGGTGGGAACCGTTTGATCGACTGTGATGTGGAGAATGTTGCTGTCGGGGGTCAACCGCTGAAGACTTTCCCTACCGTGGTTCCTAATTCCGGTAGCAGTACCTCCTTCACCGTCTCGGGCCCTATGTGCAACTCGCTTGGGGCACTTATCTCTCCCGATTTTGCCTCTCTGTCCGATGAGGAGAAGATCAATGCCGTCTCGTTGTATGAAGCCGTCCGAAAAGTACCTTTGATCTCCGGTGAGTTAAACTATTCGGGTGTTGCGTTCTTGTTTTTGTTTAGTGCTGACTATGTTGGTGTTGTTCTTAGGATGTCAACCGCTCGCTGTTGAATGCTGCCATCCAACGCCGGGAGTCCTCGAGAGGGAGGGTCTTCGTCTCTTGTTGCAGCAGGAGCGCGAACGGTCTCGAGGGTTGGAGAAGGAGTTGGCCAAAACCCAAGGTATTTGTTTTACTCGCAGCTAATTATGATTGATCTTGTAGTGCCAATATCCTAAGTTTAGTACTCCCTGCTTAGCCGAATCTTCTATTGCGGAGGCCGACGCTGCCACAAGGTGTCTTCTGTTGAAGAGGGAAGCGAACATAGAACGAGATCACGTTTCGAACTTACAACAGAGAATAGTTAATAAGGATGCTAAGATTGATCGTCTAGAAACCGATATTGAAGATCTTCGGTCCAAACTTTATCGAGTGCGAGACTTTTGAGTATGTTCCCGAGGAAATTGATAATCTGAGGGCGGACCTAGCTCATTTCCAAGGTATAGCGGCCGATAAAACATTATTGGCCGACAACTTAGAGGATCAATGTGGTCGGCTAAGACTTCAGGTTCGAGATTTGCATGCGGATCGCCTCCGGATCTTGGGGGAGAGGGACGCTGCCGAGAAGTGTGGCCGAGAGTCCCTTGAGAAGCTTAAGGAGTCCGTAAAGGTTTCTGAGGAGTTGGATTGGGTTCGTGCTCAATTGTCAGGTTTGCAGGCTGCCCACTCTCGACAGAGGGACGAATGGAGGGATCACAAGAAGTATTGCCCCACTAATGAGTTTAACGAACAAATGATATCTAGAACTTTCTTCGAAGATATCTTCTCTCGAGTGTAGCCTGTCTGAGTCCGAGGAGTCCATTAGAGTAATTGCCCCTTTGTTGGAAGGTGGTGTGCCTTGTGTAGTGCTTTCCGTGTTGTTGTTTCACTGCTGTTGTTGTGTGACTGACCGTTCTTGTTGTCTTGGCAGCCGAGCAGAAGAAGGCAGCCTCGTTGGAAGAAGAGATCGTCCGTTTAAAGGGGAGGGAGGCTCATTTGCTCGATCGAGCGGCCACTGCCGAAGCGGCATCGGAGCGAAATAGCGCAGGATCTTGCTGCCGAGAAGGCGAAGTTCAGTGATGAGCTCGTCTCGAAGGTCAAAGCCGGTGTGAAGGCAGTGCTTGATAAGAAGCGAGCCGATGCTGCCGCCAAGAAGGCAGTTCCGGGTTCTACTTCCTCCAAAGAGTGATCATGTTTTTTGCAGCGCTGCGTCGCTATCTTGCCCTTTTTCTCTGGGTTGTAATTCGTTTGAACACCTTTACTTTCTCGTAAACTTTGATTGGGGTGCTGCGTTGCCAGTTTGTTTGCTCTTCTTGCCACTGACGCCATTATACTACTGATGTTATTATCCTTATTTATGTTGAGTTGCCTGTGTGTGGTTTGCTGTCGTAGCCTTGTTATGTATGCCTGTACGAATAGATAGGTTAGTCATAAATGCCGTTTCTGTCGAACACACTCAACAAGGAGGGGTCATCGGGCCGATGCCATGTCCCGACCGAGGCATCTCATCACCGTCTTTCGAGATCTAGTGGAAGGGAAGTGGGTCTTGCCTAGTTTCTATGGGATCGACATCCCAAGAAGTTATCGATTAATCTTCTTGGGCAAGTGATTTCGCCACTTGCGAGGAGAGCAATGTTGATCGCTCGACTGTCGAGTACTCATGCCTCGACAATCGGCCACCGGTTTCCAACCGCCGGGGCCCCGAACTACCTCGGCACTTGCACACCGCCATCGCCCGAGTTCGAATAGTCCGTGTTAGTGTAAGTCGCCCGGACTTGCACAATGCCATCGCCCGGGTTCGAAACAACCATTCAGACGCACTTGTCATATTTCCAACCCCGCGCGGCCTTTCACGGAAATAGATGACAAGATATCTTACCTGATTTCATGGATGGTAGAGCTTTAGTCGTGCCGCGTTCCATGGTCGTGGCTCGGGTGTTCCGTCCGGCTTCAGTATCTTGTATGCCCCTTCTCCAACCTTCTCAACTATTGTATAGGGTCCTCCCCACCGTGGTGCAAGTTTACCGCCCTTCTTGTCACGCTCATAGCTAGGTAGGTGCTTTAGTACCACTGCCTGGTTGGAATTCTCTTGGTCGAACCCGTTTGTTGTATTCTCGTTGGATCCTTCGTTGGTAATTTTCCATCTTTTGCAGGGCCATCTCTCTCGTTTCTTCTAGATCGTCAAGTTTAGCCAAGATAAGGTCCGCCGAGATGTTTCGCCTCCACGCTTCGGTCCTTGTGGTGGGTATCATCGCCTCCGTAGGCAGGATGGCTTCGGTCCCGTATGTTAACATGAAGGGTGACAATCCAGTTGCCTCCCTGCGAGTTGTCCTATATGCCCACAAGACGTTGTAGAGCTCTTCACACCATTCCCCATATTCCCCGTCAAGTTTCTTCTTCATGTTATCGGCGATGGTCTTGTTTGTGATCTCGGCCTGTCCATTGCTTTGGGGGTATAAGGGCGTGGACTTGCTCTTTCGGATGTTGTAAGTGTTGAATAGCAGGTCGATGTTTTTGCCTTGCAATTGTTTCCCGTTGTCAGAGACGATTGCTCGCGAACCCCAAAGCGGCATATGATGTGTTCCCGCATAAACCGAAAAACATCCTTATCCCGTATGTGCCTTAGCGGAGCGGCCTCAACCCACTTGGTGAAATAGTCGGTGGCTACAATTAAATACTTCCTTTGTCCTGATCCGACGTGTAGTGGTCCTACGATGTCGATTCCCCATTTAGCGAAGGGCCGTGGGACCGATGACGGAGTTTAATGTTACAAATGGCGCATGTATCTTCTTCCCAAATTTCGGCACTCGTCGCAAACGGTGGCCATATGCTTCAAGTCCTCATTCATGTATGGCCGTAAGTATCCCATGGTTTTAGCTCGTGCCGCTAGGTCGCGACCCGAGCCGTGGTTTTCCGCAGCCCCATAGTGTAATTCGTTAAGGATCATCTCGCCCCTCCTCCTTACTCGTGCACTTTAGCAAAGTGGTCCTAGATATGATTTTTCGTATAGGGCGCCATCCCGGGTTCGTACGCGGCGGCTTTGCTCTTGATCTTGTTGATCTCGGCCTCCCTTGGGCAACCTTCCCGTTTCGAGGTATTCATGGATCGGCTTCCTCCAATCATCGGCCCAGTATTGATCGGTAGTGGTTGCCGCGACTTGTGCGCCGATATCCACGTTCTCGGCACTCGAAGGCATTAGGACCCTCATGATTCTAATACCCTCAATGCTTGAGTCTGTCAACATGGAAGCGATATATGCCATGGCATCCGAATGCCGATTGTCTTTTCTGCAGATGTGTCGGAATTTGATGCTTGGTATTTGCCCGATGTAGAATTGGGCGAGCTCCCGCATTTCGCAACAAGGGGTCATGTATGGCATATTGCCCGTTGATTTGTCGCACAACTAGCTGGGAGTCGCTTGTCAGTCGTACCTCCTGGATGCCCATCTCCACGATCAAGCGTAGGGCATGTATCACTGCTTCGTACTCCGTGGCATTGTTGGTTGCTTTAAATTCAAGCCTAAAGGAGTGGACCATTTTCTTGCCCTTTGGTGTCGTGAAGACCAGTCCTAAACCCGATCCGTCTTTATTGGATGACCCGTCGACGAAGACCTCCCATCGTGTCGGGCTGCAGGTCTCGAGTAAATCGGGTGAGTCATCTCGATCTTCCTCCATTCCGGGAATGTCTTCTACTTCGTCCTCGTCACTGAGGGGGAAGTCTGAAAAATCGCCACTGCTCATGCGCTTTTCACCGCTGTCCTCATTTCGTAAAAGATATCGAACTGCTTTATTTGTGCGCTCCATTTAGAGATCCGCCCCGACCTAGCCGCATTGTCAAGTACTGACTCTATGGAGGACTTGGTAAGCACTCGAATCTTGTGAGTTTGGAAATACGTCCGGAGCTTCTGTGTTGCAAACACCAACGCTAGTATGAGCGCTCGATTCTCGTGTAGTTCTTTTCCGCTGTGTTCATGGTCTTGCTTATGAAATATACCCGGCTTTTCCTCTCGCTCCTCGTTCTTGACCAACACGGCGCTGATGGCATGACCGGTTGCCCCGAGATACAAGTGTTAGTATGTCCTCTGCCTCGGGTCTTTGTAACACCGGTAGGCTCGCCATATGTTGCTTGATTTTCTCGGAATGCTTCCTCACACTCCTCGGTCCATTTAAACTTATCTCCCTTTCTTAACGTCCCGAAGAAATCCTTGCACTTGTCGACGATCGAGAGATGAATCGTCCTAAAGCCGCCAAGTTCCCGTTCGGCCGTTGCACGTCCTTAATCACATGTGATGGCATTTCTACTACGTCTTTGATTTTATCTCGGATCTCGCTCGATCCCTTTGTCGGTGATTATGTATCCTAGAAACTTGCTCGAGGTGACCCAAAGGTGCACTTGGACGGATTCGCCTCATCTTGTACTTCATCATGGTTTGGAAGATGCCTCTAAGGTCGTCGATGTGAGTATCGGCCACTTTGCTCTTGACCAAAGATGTCGTCCACGTATACTTCGATGGTGTCGTGTATTTTATCCTCGAACATGTCTTCCACCAGCCTCGATATGTAGCACCCGCATTTCTCACCCGAATGGCATTTTGGTGTAGCAACACAAATTCTTTGGCGTGAAAAAAGATGTATGCTCCTGATCTTCGGGGGCCAGGGGGATTTGGTTATATCCCGAGTATCCGTCCATGAGTGTTATCGCCTTATACCCGACAATGGATTCCACTAGCTGGTCGATGCTGGGGAGAGGGAAGCTGTCCTTTGGGCATGCCTTGTTCAAGTCGCTATAGTCGACGCAAACTCGGACGCCCCCATTCCTTTTGGGGACTATCACCATATTAGATATCCATTGCGGATATTAGGCCTTTCGGATGATTCCTGCCGCGTACAGTTTCTTCAGCTCGGCCTCCACTGCCGGTTGTAGCTCGGGTGCGATTCTTCTCATCTTTTGTCTGATCGGTTTGAACTTGGGGTCTATCCGCAGATGGTGTGAGCAGACTTCTGGGTCGATTCCTTCCATGTCGTGCATTTGCCAAGCGAATACATCCATGTGCTCCTTCAGGAGAGTTATCAGCTGCTGGGACTATTCGTTCGTTAAGCGTGACCCTATTCTCACTAACCTCGGCTCCTCCTCGGTGCCCAGATTGACTTGTCGGGTTGGTTCTAGGGCCGAAAAGTTTTGCTTTGGCTCGCCGACGGTTGCCGGCTCCTGTGATTGCTACAAGATTTCTGTCTCGCCCGCTTCGTAGGTGGCGATGGCTTGTGACATTACCTTTTCCAATTCCTCTCCCGCCTCCATTTCCTTAGACTTCTTCTTTTATTGGCGTTTCCTCGACCGTCTCTCCTCATTCTGTTGGATGTCTATCTGCACGCACTGCCTTGCCGCTTGGGGGTCGCCTAGCACCTCTACCACTCCACGATAGGAAGGGAAGCGCAATCTTTGATGGTAGGCCGAGGCGACTCCCTTGATTCCTGCGATCCAAGGTCGTCCCAGGATCGCTTCGTACGGTGATGCGACATCGACTACGCAAAAGGTGGTCAGTGTATCGAGGAACCCTTCCCCGTCCGAGACTCTTCTCCCTTTGGCACTGTCACCGTGCCGTTGAAGCCGTAAATTCGATAAGTCGACGGGATCAGGATGTCATCAGACAATTCCATCCTCTTGAAAGTGTCATAGAACAGAACTTCGACTGAACTACCACTGTCCATTAATATCCCGCGGACGCCCCATTCCTCGATCGCGGGGTTATTACTAAGGGATCCCCATGTGCTTGCCCGTTTAATGGAACATCTTTCGCCGAAAAAGTAATCTGGCCGCATCATCCATGGCTCCATAGGGAGGGTCTTGGCCACACTAAAGATTTCTCTGCCCGATCTGTCCCTCTTGTGTATCCTCGAGGTGATACCGGTCCCTAAATCGTATCCTTGTGTTGCCGAGTGTGATATGGTATTCCAGGTGAACTGAGCGCCGCGATTGATTCTTATTTGGTGTACTGGGACCTCGGGCTGAGCTGGTATCGACGGTGTTTTAACAAAATGCCGTAAGTACCCGTCTCGGATCAAATGCTGGACGATATCCTTTACTTCCCGACAATCATTAGTAGAGTGGCCTCGGAACTGATGGTAGCTGCAGAACTCGGGGTGGTTTTGTGTTTCGTCAAACTGGACTCCCCGAGTCTTAGGGTACCGAATGTCATTTCTTTTTTCGACCTCTTTAAATATCTCCTCTAAGGGAACGTTTAGCGGAGTGTATGTCCTGGGCTCATGACGGGGTTTCTTCCCCTTCTCGGTCCAAATCTTCCTGTTCTCCCCACGGTGGTGAGTGCCGGATCTCTTTTCAGGTCGTTTCGAGGCCTCATGTGGGATCGCCTCTATGGTGGTGCTTGCCTCTTGTACTCCTCTATCCTGCGTTCCTTCTTGAATTTCTTCCAAGGCGATGTAATGCTCTTGCATCTTCCGGATCTCCCTCAGTGTTTTAGGTTTTTCTGTATACATCGCCACCCAAATGGGATCTGACTTTCCCAACGAGTTCTCGAAGCCAAATATCTGCTGATCGACTGGGACCTTTCCGATATCCGTACATAACTTCCTCCATCGGTCTGTTAACGAGCGTAGCGGCTCCCTGAATCTTCGCGCAAGTGTGAACAGTTTGTTGACTCTGGGCCGGGCTATACTGTTGTGCATGTAGGTCTCGAGGAAGGTTTCTACCAAGGCTGAATAACTTCCGACGGATTCATCGGGAGGGTGTAGAACCAACTTTTGCCTCGCCCTCCAAACTTGCCGGAAAAATTTGCACATGACTACATCATAGTTCTTCCATTACAAAGAAGGACATTCCGTACATTTTGATGTGCTCGCCGCATCGCCCGTGCCGTCGAACCTAGACGGAAGACCGGTAACGTGCACTTGGGCGGAACGGGGTTCGATCTAAATCCCTAGTAAACGGCGTCTTCGGGCTTCGCCGACACCTCTGCTAGCTTATCGTCCTCGCTGTTTCCCCGTCGCCACCATTTGCTCGAGCTGTTCGATCTTCTCGTTTGGTTGTCGCGTCAATACCCTCACTAGTGACTTCCTCCTCGGTCGACGAATCGTCTACCTGTCCATACCCTCCTCTCGGCTGATTAGGATCGGGTATACGTTCTCGGCCTAGGGTATTCCTCGACGAAGTGTGGTTGCTAGAGGCACCTCGGCCTGATGATTCTCTCGACCCCGTTCCCCTGTTGCGGAGCTGGTAGTTTTCATGTTCTAAAGCCAGGTTTCTCCTTTGTAATTCCCTCATTAGGTCTTCTTGTCTTCGTTGGCTGGCCAGTATTGCGAGTAGCATCGGGTCAGTGCTTTCATGACTAGAGTGGCCATTCACTTGGTGTCCTGTGATGTTCAGGGGTGCAGTTGGAGGTCTCGTCGGGAGAATGATAGGGGGGACGATCGGAGCTCCGGGATAGGTGGTCGTGGCGGGGATTTCCTGGGGGTGGTCGCCCCTGGCCAAATGTATCCGGCGAAGCCTCTCCCCTTCTAGGTCTAGCTGGTGTTCCGTTGGTTGCCTCCCTCGTCCCTCCTGTATCGTCTGCACTTCCTCTTCCTCCTCAGAGTCCGATGCAGTTCTTCCGTCTTCCATGTGGTCCCCACTACCTTGCCCCATCTGACCTGGGTTGACTCTCAACATCCCGGGCGGTAGATCATCGTCTCGGCCCAAATCGATCTCCTCGTCGACAGTAGTCATACCCTTTATCAAAGTCTGAGCCTCGCCCTGGTTGTTCGGCCGATGACCTTCGTGCCGAGAATCAGTGAGTCCTTCTTGTGCACTGGATCCCACCGCGGCTCGGTTCCTCAGGATCCTGCTCGTCCTGGAGGTACTCGCCATTATCTTCGATGTCGTTCTCGTCCGTTGGCTCTCCTACCCGTCCGTACCTACGTCAGCAAAGTAGACAACACTTACTTCGAACTGCTTTCGAAAAGGTTAAGGATGAAGTACAGCAGTTCAGTGCAGAGTGAAAAAGGTTTTTATAGTACGCTTCCATTTACGCTAGCGTGTCGGTCTCAGCAGTCAAGTTGTTTTTGCCGCAAAGGACAATTTTTGAAAAGCTGTCTTGACACATCGCTTTCGGTACTTTCCCTATGCATTAATCATTATTTGTCCTAACATTCCTAGCGCCAGAAGTCATTAATCATTTGTGCGTTAAATCGGAAGATTTCTTTCATGGCGGTGATAGATAGTAATGACGACCCCTAACAGCCGTCGTGCTGATGACCCTAGGATTTTTACAGTTTCCACTGATGCTGTGAGGCTCTTAGCGTAGGATCACGGTGAGACTTGAGCCGCTCACTATTATCCTGCAGGCCATGGTTTCCGGAGACTATACTCAATGATTCTGAGCTAGCCTTGTTTCCACCATTATCGTGCTTCGTACATTTTGTTAAGATGAAGACAAAGCGAAATGAAGATGCAACAAGATCTCTCCTTAGAGGATAGATCTCTGCAACCTACGCGTTGCGCTTGTTAGAGTCTTTCATTTAGCATCAACTATCCTCACTAGATGTCGATAGGAGTCGCTGAATCTCTCTTCAACAGGGTTTGAAGCCACGATCACGGTCACGAGATGGGATCCCCTTCTAGCTTCTACCAACATCGAAAGATGTTATTTCGGGAGCTCATGGATCTTCCGATAACTCACTGAGGTGTCTTAAGCAAACAGCCTATCTTGACGGAGCGGTCTCGACGACTTTGCTTAAGCGGAAAACATGTTTTGCTTGGAAAATGGAGACTATTAGTTAGAACACAAAACGAACTTATATCAACTCGACGAAATGTCGCTAAGAAAACGAAGATAACAAGTAGGAACACAAAGCTAACTTTTATCAACTCGACAAGATGTTGCTAAGAAAACGAAGATAACAAGCAAGAACACAAAGCTAACTTGTGTCAACTCGATAAGATGTTGCTAAGAAAACGAAGATAACAAGTAGGAACACAAAGCTAACTTTTATCAACTCGACAAGATGTTGCTAAGAAAACGAAGATATCAGACCAAAAGAGTTTCTCTCTTAGCATCAACCAGCACACAAGGTGGCTTAGGAGCTCGGATTTTCCTCTTTTGGTGTCCGATTTCAAGGTATCCGGAGATGTTATACGATCCCCTTAGTCGGCGCCAGAATGTAGATGTAGAAAATCCTACTTCTACATCCGAAGGTAATTAAGCATGCACGCAAAGAAGCAAAACAAACAAGGAAAGTAGAAGAACACGAGATATACGTGGTTCGGTATGATTACCTATGTCCACGGGGGTTAAAGGATGATCTTATTGTTTAATTCAAGGTTACAAGACGAGTGTTTCTCTCTCAATGCTTTAAGTATGCTCTCTTTCCTCACTTCTCACTTGAGTTCTACCTCTCTACATGGTCTCTATTTATAGTTACAAGTGATGATACATCCAGTACTACGGTGTTAGGCCTGGCGTAGCTTCCTCGATGTTCCTCTCGGGTGATCAGTCGATACCTCAGCCAATGTTCTTATTTGTTCGGGTCGGGATGTCAAGCCGAGTGATGTCTTCTTCTGCTATCTCGTCACTCGATATCGCTCACTTGGTGGGGATGATCGATGTCGCCCTTTGGATCCTTGGCCGAGTCTTCCTTGACCGAGCTCTTCTTATCTCTTTACCAACTCTGTTAGCGCATTTATTGCTCCAGCACCCGATGACCATCGCATCATAACTTTTCCCCTTTTTCGTCGACTTCTCGAGCTGTCTCCGCTCCTCTTTTCTCGCGCCCAGATTCGGAGAAGTGATCCGGTACTCTAAATGCGTACTTTCTCTGGTACGCCATGGCTTAGGATTATTCCACCTGTCCCTGTGGATTATTTACACCTACACACGCGAGGTTTCAAATGCTTTCAAATATGCATCTAATACATGACATTGTGGAGGAATCACGATTTCTAGGGTCAGTGTTTTAGGATTATTCAAGTGGTGTTGAACTGTAAACATGTGAAATGAAGTTTATTTAGTCTTCACACAGTGTGCTAATGAGTCATGTAGATGTAATATATAAGGCATGTTATCAATCTACTAGGTGTCATTCATCAGTTTTTTTTTTTTTTAAACTGCTTCCAATCATTTGCAAGTAGTGTTTTACGACTTCAAAAGTTTAAGAGGAAAAAGTAGGTAGTATTAAAGAAATACATTAAAATTTATTAAAGAGAAAGCAGGTAGCATTCATGTGATGAGGCGAATTATGAATGTCGAGTGATACAGGAAAGTCACGGATAAACCGGCCGCCGTACTCAGAGATGTCAATGAGGAAAAACAAAGATCATGCAACTTAAAGTCATACTAGCTCGTTATCATTCATTGGACGGAGATAACACAAACGTAAGATATACTAGTGCAAAGAGAGATAAAAAGGGTACCATTGCTATTGTACTCAGGGTGTGAATGGCGATGATTAGAGTCGAACTGTTTGCAATATAAGCTTCTTGTCCTTTTGTGACGCAAGTGCATGAGGGAACTTGATGATGGCTTTGTTCTTTTACGAAATTTCTGGATATATATTGTACTATGTTCTCATTAATAACTTATCTTCGTCATTGCTTGGGGGATCATCTGAGAGGAAATTGGCACTATGTGGCGCTGGTATAGGCAAGCGATGTTGAGGTGGTCGAGTGGTACAGTTAGACAAAGATGCCCGTGGAAGGTAAGTGGTGCTGATGTGACTTAGCGTTGAGTGGTAAATCGAAATAAAGGGCCCATGAAGACGCTTTTTGGATTCGTTCTACTGTGTTTGAAGTTGGTGTTTAGATGATTGATGGTGCAGTGCCTCAAGTTACAGCCCCATTCTCATCAGTCCATTGGTTGAAGTTCTGTCGAAGAACGCTTTGAAAGTGGCTTGATATAGGCTTCTCACCCCAGGACTCCAACAATAGCAGCGGCTGCGAATTCAAGGTGATGAGTGGTGGGAGTCTTAGTTGTAGTAGTAGTCAGCATATCTTCTATAATGGAGACTGCTAGTTACTCCCCCTGACTTTTTTTTTTTTTTTAAAAAAGAGAGGCAATTCGACATCAACGCTACTTGTTATCTTTACTCGAGTGGACTGGAACTCCACCCAACAGTAGAACGCTATCATAAGCTTGGTGCCTTCGGAATTGATTATCCCAGGAAGATGTTCGTTTCTCTGGACACATGTGTACCCAACCGCCCATCGGCTAAGACTGCAAGGGGATGGTCTATCTTGAATGTTGTTAATGAGCAGTTGGTGCCTAGTTGTGACAATAGTCAGCGTGGCTTCCTAATGACATCATAGTTAGGCTAGACTGCTGGCGCGCCACTACCTTGTCCTCATCCGCTGACCATACTGATAACCTGAGCTTAAAAAACACAGCAAAACATCAATAGTCGAGCAGTAAACTCCAGTGTTGCAAGATGATTGATGATAAAGGAGTTTGGACCACAAGGTTTACGCATTTCCGAGGCAAGGATATTGTCTTGTTCATCTAGTTGTTATTGTTGTTGTCAGCAGATGGTTAGTGGCGGTGAAAACACACGTCGAGTGTCTGTTGGAGAGGCCGATGGTATGACCTTTTCAACAAACTAGCGCTTTCCCAATGTTCCCGTTGTTGCTTCACTTGAAGCATCTCCCAGGATAGATATCTGATTACTCGGTCAAAAATTCCCAACTGCGACTCTACCTTACGAAACAACAGGCGTCTTCCTCATTGATTGAGATTTGATTCAGGAGGCTTCAGATATAATTCTGAAAACAGGGAACCAAGCTTAGATGAATTATTGAAGTTCGAAAGTTGGACATCTTATTGTTTCATTGTAATTAAGAACTTAAGAAATTTATTAATCCTAGTTACTGTAATCCTTCAAGTACAGACATAAGTGCCGATTAGATGGAAATAAAAAGAAAATAAATTAAAAACAATTTGGTGGGTATTGGAGTTTATACATTATGCTCGAGCCTTTTCTCCATTTTTTTTTCATGATTGCAAACTTAAACTTAGTTTCACAGATACTCTTGTTTAATGACAATTCTTCATTATTAAAAATGATGAATTACAAAACCTAAAGAACTGAAGAACAGAAAATCACACCCTGAATTATCTTCTCTCACACACACTATTTAAGACACTAACACAGAAATAAATATCTGTGTAATGAAGGCTAACGTACACAGACAGGCTGTCAATCCTGCTAACCTACACAAGACCATTGGGAGAGTTACAACTCATAGACTACTCCTGAACCAATGAAAGAGTGACAACTCATAGTGAGTTAAACAGAAATAGTTGTTCTGTTACTACCCCCCTCAAGCTGAGCAGAGCTGTCTTGGGCAGAACTTTCAGCTTGTCCCTCAAGAGAGCAAATCTTGGTCCTGACAATCCTTTGGTAAAAATATCTGCAGCCTGATCAATAATAGAAATGTAGGAGATTGAGAGATCCTTGGCTTGAACCAGCTCCCTGACAAAATTATAATCTATTGCCAAATGTTTCATTCTGGAATGAAAAACTGGATTTGAAGAATAGGATATGGCACTGATGTTATCACAAAGCAGAGAGGGAGCAATGGGAAGCAAAATGTGTAAGTCTCTGAGTAGTTTGCAAATCCATAAGACCTCAGCTGCAGAGTTAGCAAGGCTCCTAAACTCAGCTTCAGTGGAAGATCTGGCAACCGAGTGTTGCCTTTTGCTTGACCAAGAGATTGGACTTGAGCCAAAAAAGATGCAATAACCACCAGTACTTCTTCTAGAATCAGGGTCACCAGCCCAATCATCATCACTAAAACCATGAACTGCAGTTAACCCTTTGCTAAACAAGATGCCATAGTCAATGGTGCCTTTAACATATCTTAATATCCTCTTAGAAGCAATGAGATGATCAGTTGTTGGAGTTTGCATGTGTTGGCATACTTGATTCACAGCAAAGCAAAGTTCTGGTCTAGTCCAAGTCAGATATTGGAGAGCACCAACAAGAGATCTATAAGAAGTAGGATTGTCCAGAGGAGTACCTGAACCAGCTAGAAGTTTACAATTTGGAACAATAGGTGAAGAACATGGTTTAGCTCCAGCCATGTCATACTTGTCAAGAAGATCCAGAGAATACTTTGTTTGAGACAGGAAGAGACCTGAGGCATTTCGCTTGACCTCCAAACCTAAAAAATAGTGAAGGGATCCTAAATCTTTGATAGGAAAGTGAGTTTGCAAGTCAGTGATAAGCTCTTGACAGTAAGTTTTTGAGTTACCTGTCAGTAAAATGTCATCAACATAGACAAGGATAATAGTAATTCTTGAACCTGATTTCTGAACAAATAGAGAAGAATCTGCAGAAGAAGGCTTAAAATTGTAGGATAATAGAACTTGCTGAAGTTTGTCATACCAAGCCCTTGGAGCTTGCTTGAGACCATAGAGAGATTTATGAAGTTTGCAAACATAGTTGGGATGTTCAGGATCAATGAATCCAGGGGCTTGAGTCATATAAACTTCTTCTGAAAGATCTCCATGTAAAAAAGCATTGCTCACATCCAATTGAGCAATGTACCAATCATAGTTGACTGCAAGAGATAGAATGACCCTAATAGTGGTTGGTTTTGCTACTGGACTGAAAGTTTCAGTGAAGTCAATACCTTCTTGTTGGTGAAATCCTTTTGCCACAAGTCTTGCCTTGAATTTGTCTAGAGAACCATCAGGATTATGCTTGATGCGGAACACCCACTTGCAACCTACAACATTCTGTGAAGGATGAGGTGGTACTAAAGACCAAGTGCCGGCAGTTTGTAAGGCATTGAATTCTGCATACAGAGGAGGCCTCCAATCAGAACTCTTTAGTGCTTGAGAGACACAAGTTGGCAGTGAAGGATTTTGAGACTTTAGTAAGGTGGCAGATAAAGTGTATTTGGTAGAGTACTTCTTCTTTTTAAAGACCCCAGCTTTACCCCTTGTAATCATAGTATGATTGTTATGTACCTGAGGAGACGGAGGAGTGATAGAGGGTGATGCAGAATAGATGTTTGGTGAAGCAGTAGAAGAACCTGTTGATGCAGAACAAGTAGCTGGTGATGCAGAACAATCATTTAATACATCAGGAGAAGTATTTAGGCAGGGTGAAGCAGGACAAGTAGCTGATGGTGCAGGATGCTGATCTTTAGGCATTGGAGTTGCTGGTACTAGATGAGGAGCAGGAGAAATAACCTGTTTCAAAGGATATACTGCTTCTTGAAAGATTACATGTCTAGAGACATAAACTTTTCCTGTAGAAATATCCAAACACCTATAACCTTTATGATTGGCAGCATAACCAAGAAAAATACATGATACACTTCTAGGTGCCAATTTGTGAGCAGCATAAGGTCTAAGCCATGGGAAGCACAAGCAGCCAAAGGATCTTAAAAATGTATAATCAGGTGCCCTGTGAAATAGAACTTCATATGGAGATTTGAACTTCAAAGATCTGACTGGTAATCTGTTCAAGGTAAAATTAGTTTTAGTGAAGGCTTCAACCCAAAAGCTAGAAGATATACCAGATTGAAGAAGCAATGTTCTGCCAACATCCACTAAATGTCTGTGCTTTGACTCAGCAACACCATTTTGCTCAGGTGTATGAGGACAAGTTATCTCATGTAAAATACCTTGAGTTGAGAGAAAAGAACCTAATTCATTATTTATGAATTCACCACCACCATCAGTCCTTATAGCTTTAATGTAGTATTGGAGTTGCTTTTCAATTTGAGCTTTGAATGTTTAAAAGACTTTTCTGAAATCAGTTTTGTCAAGCAAAGGAAAGATCCAACAAAATTTTGAGAAGTCATCAATTATATTCACATAATACTTGTATCCAGAGATGGAAGTTACAGGACTTGGACCCCAAAGATCAAGATGTAAAATCTCTAAAGGATGTGAACTACAATGAGTAGAAATGGAAAATGGAAGTTTATGACTTCTACCTAATTCACAATCAGTACAAAAGATAGGTGTTCTCATTACAGAAGAGTGTAGAGAACTGCATACATGTTGCATTATTTGAAATGAGGGATGAGCAAGTCTTTTGTGCCAAATATCAGCTGAAATTGTTGTTGTGACACCAGTGAGAGCCTTGTAGGATGGATTATGCAGAAAATGAAGAGGATATAAACCATTATGATGAGGGCCTTGCAAAAGTATCTTCCCATTGAATAAGTCCTTCACATAGAAACCATTTGAGTCAAATGTTATGGAACATTGATTGTCAGAGGTAAATTTATGAACAGATAATAAGTTGTGGGAAGATTTTGGAACAAGAAGCACATTTTTGAGATGAAATTTGTGATTGGGTGAAGATTTTAAAGTAAAGCCAGAATGAGTGATTGCCATACCTTCACCATTAGCTGCTTGAATTTCTTCAAGTCCTTCATAAGTAGAAACTTCCTGGAGTTCAGATGGATCAGAAGTAATATGATTGTTAGCCCCTGTATCTGCATACCAAGGAATGGTGCCCATAATATTTGCCGAGGCTAGCATAGCAGTGAGGTGCTGAGGAGTGTGGGAACTGTGATAAGCAAAGTTGAGTCTATTGTGACACTCAAGAGCACTATGGCCAGCCTTGGTGCAAATTTGACAAAAAATTGGATTGGATGTAGAGGCAGTGTCTAATGATGATATTGTAAAAGTAGGTGGTCTGTTAGTTGGTGGTGGAGGTGGTGGTGAAGAGGTGAAATTTTGACCATGAAAGAAGGAACCTCTGCCAAAAGGAAAACCTCTACCAGATCTACCAAAGCCTCTTGAAGAATTGGTAGTAAAGTTATTAAATCGACCACCAGTACCTCTACCAAAAGGTTTAAAGGAATGCATATTAGCAGCAAAAGCCTTATTGGATGATTCATTTATCAGATGTGCATTTCTATCACTAACAACAGCTTCCTCACTAAGAAGATTGTTATGCAGTTCAATGCAAGTGATAGGAGGATATTTGTGACGCATAGAAGTTGCAAATGGAATGTAATCTGAGTTTAAAGCAGCAAGAGTAACTACAACCAATTCTTGATCTGAAATGATTTCTCCAGTTGCAGCAAGTTGATCCGACAGAGATTTAATTTCATTAATAAGAGTAGAGACAGTCTTATCACCTTGTTTGAGAGCTAAGAGTTTAGTACGCAACTGAATTGAATGAGTAGTTGAAGATCTTGCAAACCTTGCAGTGATGCTAGTCCATAATTGGTGAGAGGTTGAACAGTTCGAGAAATAAGCAATTACTGCATCTGAGATTGTAGAATAAATCCACATCATGATTGAAGCATCCTCATCCATCCAGTCAGTGTAAAGCTGATTTTCAATGTTATTAGCTTGATTTCTTACATTGGTGAACTGAGGAGGACATGGATGTGTACCATCAAGAAAACGCCGGATCTTGAATTTGCGAATTACAGGAGACATTAGATTTTTCCAGGTGATGAAGTTGTCTTCTTTGAGTTTAAGATGAACAAAACTAGTGAGTTGAGATAGAGAGACAGTTGTGATAGAAATACTGGTAGGATTTTCCATTGAAAAAGAATTTGAAAATGAAGGAAATTCTTGAATCATAAAACGAACGAAAAAAAATACAGATCTAAAAGGATGAAATCTTGAAATCAAAGATGAAGCGGAAGCAGAAACAGAATCGAAGAACCTGAGAGATGTGAGAAGATCTCTCAGTCTGATACCATAGTTTCACAGATACTCTTGTTTAATGACAATTCTTCATTATTAAAAATGATGAATTACAAAACCTAAAGAACTGAAGAACAGAAAATCACACCCTGAATTATCTTCTCTCACACACACTATTTAAGACACTAACACAGAAATAAATATCTGTGTAATGAAGGCTAACGTACACAGACAGGCTGTCAATCCTGCTAACCTACACAAGACCAATGGGAGAGTTACAACTCATAGACTACTCCTGAACCAATGAAAGAGTGACAGCTCATAGTGAGTTAAACAGAAATAGTTGTTCTGTTACTAAAACTAACGGTAATTGTCTCAAAATTATACAGCAAAACAACTCGATAGAAACGAATGTGAAATTAAATTTTGTGAGTTTATCGAATCATAGAATAAGGGAAGAGAAAATCTCATCAAGTAAATTGAGATTAAGTGAGGAGAACTTATCTATTTCGTCTAGTTTACCGGTGGATCTACCAACTCCATCTCCAGTTCCTTTGGTCAAAAGGCGAGCTATTCTTTCTGGGAAAGCGTTGATGCACCATGGGGTAGTCGGAGAACAAGGATGAAGAGGCGCTGGTGTGGTGAAGCAGCGCTGAGTCATATGCCGTAATGCGGTAGAATGTTTGATGAGGTCAAACAGTGGGTTGTCACGAAGGTGGGTGTCACCAGTTTTCGTTGGTGCTCTGGTCTGGTAGTTAAAACGCGGAATGGGTGTGAGACGCGGCTATGGAAGATGCGGAGATAAAGAGAGCTGAGGTAAGACGTGGAAGGGTATGTTGAGAAAGGAGGACCCGCTGAAAAGAAATTAGATGGGAATTGGGAGTCTGGGCTAGAGACGAGCCTTCGAGTGTGGTCGCCAAATATTGAGGGGTGAATTTTGGTTCTACAAGTCCTAGCCACAACACACTCAATTCCAAAGAGGAAAGACAGAAAAAGATCCCCTCCATTGTATTACATGCCTCTTTATATAGACTTTTCAAAAGCCCTCTTTTTATGATCATGCCACATGTCCTAAAACTCCTTAATTATTACTAATGCCATTCCTTCTCTAATACAACCTCCTTCTTTCTTATTAAATCCTGCCTTGTCCTTTCCATCTTATGGATACTTTTTTAGTGGACTTGGGCTTTAGTCCCCATGTTTCATGTGGGGTTTGCCTTCCTTTTGGGGGCGCACTAGGCCGGCTAAGGTGGAATATTTTTCATGTATCAACGGTACTCGTAGAGCTTCTTGATCCCACAAAAGTCTTTAAAGGAGCGGTCGTAAGATATGTTGCCTGATTAGGGTACTTTCCTCTTCGGATGGCTCCACCAGAAACAACAAGAATGAAGTTTGCCTAGCTTTTAGGATATTGGTTTGCAAGAACAAACTCAAGTATTTATAGACCAAGGTTGTTTGGACAACAAGGAAATTCCAAAACCGAAAATATTCTCAAGATATTCACATTAAACTACCTAAATTCGGTTTTCATATTTCCAATTAATTACCAAAACATATTTCCAAAAACTCCCTTAGAAAACTTCTATTATTAGTATAACACATTAACGAATAATATTTTCCACAGGATATGCGTTAATTGCTGATAATTAAAACATATACTATGAAAATCATAATTAAATGCATTTTTTCAATTTTTAGTTATAGGATCACCTTGAGTATCAAGGAATATCTTTGAACAATTAATGATAAGAGTTATATACATGTTCAAATAATGTCCACATCTAGAAGTTTCTCATCAAACCATAATTCCAAGCTTCACACAAAACATAAAGAGATATGTGAATACTGGAAACTCAGTTTTTCTCCTTAGTATCGGTTCTACCATGACTCACAATGTAAGTTGTGATCGGTTATACCATGCTTCACAAAGTAGGTTGTGACTGGTTACACCTTGCTTCCCAGAGGTAGCTTGTGATCGGTTACAACTTATTTCCCGAGTTAGCTTGAGATCGGTTACACCTTGATTCCTAAAGTAACTTGTGACCGATTATAACTAACTTCCTAAATTAGCTTGTGATTGGTTACACCTTGCTTCCAAAAGGTAGCATGTGAACAATTACAACTAACTTCCCAATGTAGCTTGTGACCGGTTACACCATGCTTCACAACGTAGATTATGACCGATTACAACATGCTACACAGTATAGGATATGACCGGTTATACCTCAAATCTCAACAAGTTAAGGTAAGTTCTACCTTGTCATCTTATATTAGTCGTTCAAGAGATATTCAAAAAAGAACCCGACCAACCATGATTTCCTTTCGATTATGAAACAAGTTCATATATGTACTTCCTTTAAACAAATGTTATAAAACATTGTTTCCTAAGGTGAAGTTATACCTATATATTACATATAATCAAGTAACTAAATACAAAGATTATGTTGATGTCGTATTTACGATTCCAAAATATAAGCGTTTATACTTCGTAATTCAATAAGTTCCTTGACACTTTGTTCATAATGATATGAACAAGTCTAACCACTAGAGTATTATTTATATACAGCTTCGCATGTTATTTTTTCAATATAATCCGACTTGAAATATCCGTTAGGAATTGAAACAATATCAATTCAATATTACTAACCTCAAGTGGAAGGATGAGGTCCTCGTTGTAGTCGTTACTTCTTCACATTCTTCAGGTCTTCGGAGTAATAATTGTACGTCTCAACATTCCTAGACTTTCTAGTCTAACCTAAACGAAGTTGACTCTAGTATTAATCAATCGACTCTAGCTAGATGAGTTTTGATACTAAAATATGACAACCAAACTTAACATACCAACGCTTGGTGAGTTCAACCGAGTTATGCTCTAACATGGTCATACACCATTTTTCTAACTTTAACATACTGTAGCATTGCACTTTTTATGTACGCGAATCGAAATGCTAAGTTTCTCCATCTACGGTATTTTGGATTCGTGGTGCGCTTATAATAGAACTGTTTGACTCTCTTCCAAAACGTCGAATATAGTTCATTGAGATGTTCGTGGAAGGTAGGGATGGTCATGGGGCGGGTATGGGGCGGGTATGCCAATCCCAGTCACTGCCCCGTTCGTAAAAGAAAGACCCATACCCGCCCGGTTACCTACATGAATTGGGGCGGGGCGGTATGGAAATACCCATATGGGGCGGGTTTCCCATGGGTTACCCGTAACACCGTGTTAATATAAAAAATTATTTATAATCAAAAATTAAATATGAATCAAACAAAAATAATAACATAAGAATAATGCATTCTAAAATTTTAAATTCAGAAATTCATCTTAAAAGTGAACAAAGAATCTTTAAATGACTTATTAGTTTTTCTACATATTCCTTTCTCATACTATCTTCGTCCATGTTAACCATTTCATTATCTGTATCATTTTAACTTTTAGAGAATGCGTCTGATCACAACAAAGAAGCGAAAGTGATGAATATACAAGAACGATCAAAAATATAATAAAAGTCTAAACCCTTATTATATGAAATTAAGTTGCGGGGCGGGTATGGGGCGGGGACCTTGAATCCCGTCCCCACCCCATCCCCGTGGCTAAGGTTTCGGGTATTACCCATACCCAACCCCATCCCCATTTATGCGGCTAAAATCCTACCCAAACGGGCCGGGTACCCACGGGGATGGGTTTGGGTGGGGCAAATGGCCATCCCTACTGGAAGGCGAGAAAGAATTATTTCACGAGCTGTATATCTTCTTACGGATCTCAATCCGTTTTCTAACTTCTATTTTAGAAGTGTGTGAAGTATGAGTGGCTCTAAGTTGCAATTTTGAGGCAAAATGTGTTTGGGAAAAGGGTTATCCTTATATAGATTATCGTTGTCTACCATATATATATATATATGGTTAAGCATACGGTTTCCTAAAAGATGGCTGGAAGGAACATGCCTAATCCCAACTATAACAATTTACAATCATTTAATACTACTTGTAAGAGGCATCCATAATTATGGACCAAACACTACTAAATATTGACATTGTAAACGTAATTGAATGTGAATGTCACCTAATTCTTTGGGCGTGGTCACATTGATTTGAATGCTTACAAAAGTTAGTACTAGTTATACGAATTACAAAATTTATGCCTAATTAATTCTTATAAATTTGGGTCAATCAATAGTAAAACCTAATTCTAAACTCTACTAAAGTTTACACAAAATTGCAACAATTTCAATAAAATTTTATATAAACCACATGCCAAACTAAAACCCCTTACATAGTTTTCACATTCCTGTTTAGATTTTTTTTTTTTTTTTTTTTTTTTTTTTTTTTTTTTTATCATGAATCTTTTCCAAATCAACAATAATCATCTTCCTTTCTTTAAAAAAACTTGATTCTTTACCAAGTTTGATTTTGGAGAAAAATCATGTTCATATTTGAAAAAGCGGGGGTCTAACAACCACACCCAATATTTCGTTTCGGCAATCTGTATGGACTAACTCCAATATATTTCCAAGAGAATCAACTAGACAGTCAGACTCAATCAAGGAAAATACATCCAAGAGTTGTGTTTTTGTTTCTCAATGTAATCAACAATCAAACAGATAGAATCTGCGAGCCTGATTATTATGAGAAACAACTTGATTGGTACCAAAGACCGATGTTCAAGTGTCAATCAATTTATATTAACAACCAAAGGTTGGATTATCTAATTGATTGAACTATGCACAACCTGTGATATTTCAATTATATAGAAAATATAATGCGGAAAAGAAATAACACAGATACCAGAAATTTTGTTAACGAGGAAACCGCAAATACAGAAGAACCCCGGGACCTAGTCCAGATTTGAACACCAAACTGTATTAAGCCACTACAGACTCTAGCCTACTACAAGTTAAATTCGGACTGGAATGTAATTGAGCCCTAACCAATCTCACAGTGATCAAGGTACAGTCGCGTTCCTTACGCCTCTGAATCCCAACATGACTGTACGCACTTGATTCCCTTAGATGATCTCACCCACAACTAAGAGTTTCTACGACCCAAAGTCGAAGACTTGATAAACAAATCTGTCTCACACAGAAAAGTTTATTGAATAGATGAATCTGTCTCCCACAGAAATAGCTACGAATTTTTTTTCCGTCTTTTAATAAATCAAGGTGAACAGGAACCAGTTGATACACCGGACTTATATCCCGAAGAACATCCTAGTAATATCAATCACCTCACAATAATCTTAACCGTATGGAAGCGAAAAAGATATTGTGGAATCACAAACGATGAGACGAAGAAGTTTGTGATTACTTTTTATCTTATCTATTGGAGATTAAATCTCAAGAAAATCTTAGAGAAGATAGTACTCAGCACGATAGAAGAAAGTAAGATCAGAACACGCAACTATAGAGAAAATAGTTGGGTCTGGCTTCAGAATCCCAATGAAGTCTTTAAGTCGTTAACCTATTATGGTTTTAGAAAAACCTAGGTTAAAGGAGGAACGACTCTAATCGTAACTAGTATCACACATGAGGTGTGGGGATTAGGTTTCTCAGTTGTTACAGTTCTCCCTTATATATTCTTCAAATCAAGTTTTGCAATCAATGTTACCTTGGTAACAAAGCATTCAATATTCACCGTTAGATGAAAACCTTAATAGATTCAAGCTAATATCTTTCAACCGTTAGATTGAACCTAGCTTGTTACAAACAAATGAAATGTACCTTCATTTAGATATGGGTAACCGTACCTGAACGTGTACACTTTGTTGGATCAACAATAGTTAACCGAAGTTAGCCATATGAACACTTTCATATCAACCTTGTTCATCTTAATCACAACTAGTCAAATGACTCAAATGAAACTAGTAATAAAGTTGTTCAATTGTTTATATTCTCATATAAGTATACAAGACATAATTGAAGCAAAATCGGTTTTGATTCACTCGAATCAATTCAAGAACATCTTATCCACGATTTGAAAAGATTGCATTCTTTATTATATAAATGTAATTGTTCATGAATAACCGATTTTAGAACTTAACCCACTCAAGTATGCAAACGTGTACGCATACTTAAAGTTCCGCACTTGGTCCGTCTGTCAGTATGCGAACATTTACGCATACTGTCGTTCACGACAGAACTTAGTTGAATTAGTATGCAAACGTGTACGCATACTAAATGCCGGGACTTGAACTGTTAAACCAGTACGCATACGGTATGCATACTAAGTTCCCGGACTTAGAATAACTTGCAACAGTTAGCATACAAGTACGCATACTGTGCTCCAATCAATGGTTAGTTGTTTAAAACTCCCATTTTAATCATTGAAACATTCTTAGAAGACGGGAATAGCTGTCTCACATAAACCATTAACTTCAAAGCAATTTTCAATTCATCAAATGATCAATACAAAATATTCAGAGTCTACATCAAATGAATGTCTCACACAAATCATATAAGATGTTATCAGGCGATTTTCACATGATCATCTTTTGACTTTCGTCAAGAATAAAAGATGAACTTGGTTAAAGCGAAAGACTACCAACACATATTTCGAGAAATATCTGAGTGAGTTAAACTCAGCTCGAAATATCAAATGTGTATAAAGTAAAGTCTATATAGCTATACGACTTCTGTCTCAATAGGAGATATAATAGAAATAAACTTGTGAGTGATAGATGAGTTCAAGTCTCCACATACATTTTGTTTATGAAGTTCCACAAGCTCCCCTTATTAGTTTTTTTTCGTCTTCAATCGATGAACGCCGTGAAGTCTAAAGCTCAACTACACATTCTATACTAATCTGAGATATAACTATAAGTAGACTAGAAATCAAGACTTATAGTTTTGACAAACAAGCTTGAGATAACAACGCGTGCGAGTTCGACCGAGCAGTGCTCTAACAATATTCGTCGTAATGGTTAGACAATTGATGTAATTTCCCTTTGATAATCAAATATCAACATCTAAGCAGAGAATGTGTGAGTAAATCTCAGATGGTTAAGTTGTTGGATCATTCGGTTTGTCTTGTTGAAATCAAAAAAATCATACAAAGAAGAACAAAAATGGTTTTCGTGGAACTCAATTTTTTCTTCTCCGTGTTGGATTTGATTTGAAGATAGCCGATGTGTTTTAGAAAGAAGAAACATAAATAGATATTTTCCCCTCGGTGTTTCGAAATTAACGACAATATAATAAAGAAGGGAAAAATACGGAGGGATTATTTAGTCTTTTCCTGTGAAACCGGAAGAAACCTCTCTTTTCTTTATATTAGTTAGATTAACACTCAACGACTAGTTTTTTTAAAATCAATCCACATAATCGGCTGTTAATTGTGTCCATATAGACCAATTTAAAAGTTCCTTGCAAAATAATCTAAAATCTGCCTCGCAACAATTGGTTCATAAGGAAGCTTATGTAATCCGATTATTGTCAAAAAAAACATATAACAAAGTGTAATTTTTTATCTACAAGAAACAGACTACATGTTTTACCACATAAACAGGATCTGTTAGGTTGTCAAAATTCTGGATTTTTTCATTTAACTGTATCTATATACAATGATTTTGAACCTTAATAAAATAAGGGAATGGAATTTTCAGAATCGGTCTTTGTTGTAAATAGTATAGACCAATTCTGAACTTGTAATGCTGGAGAAAAAGGAACAATCGGTTTTTATCTGGTAACACGTATACCGATTGAAAATAAATAAACAGACAGAATGCATCTTTGGCCTAAATTGTGGTCATTTTGTGGCATCTTAGGCAAACACAACATTTTTAGAACAACTAAATTCGTCGACTCAGACTAACAAAACAAAATAACAAAATCTGAACAAACATAAGTTCAATACATAAGTTCTGACTCCGTAATTAGGGCATATCAGATGTATCTGACACTTCTGAGTGTGTCAGCAATGATGAGGGCGATGTCAACTACGACATGATAGTTGCGCAATTGATATTGTAACTATTGGATGTTTACTTCCACACTCAAATCAGTTTGCTTTCAGAGACTTGCTAGCTGGGTACACAAGGGAGATGATGTGGGCAAATCTGATATTGATGAATGCAAAAGCTTTTCAAATGATGACTATCCATTACTATTCTTTATTTAGGATTAGGATATGAGATGAATAAAAAAGAGCTTATGGAAGAGATACCAAGTTTTCTAAGAGTCTCGCCAAATTGTGTGATTAAGTTCTGTTCTTGAGATTAAACTTAATTGTTTTCTTAGAAAATATAAATAAGCTAGCTAGATTCAGCTTTATTCCAATCTTTTATTGTTATGAAAGAAAACAAAATGCTTGTGGATTTTTGTTTCCAAAGCCAAACGTTGTTTTACATACATTTTCTTGGAGTAGTTTGCGGAACAATTTACATTGTAATTGGATTAATTGAAAGCTACAATTACAGTTTAAAGTGGGTATGATTAATCCGCAATGTCCAATGGATAACAAATTGCTGCCCCCATTTGGTTCACCATGAGAAGTCTTGGGTACACACTCCAGATTATAAATGCTATTGACCGGTTGACCATGGACTCCAATAAATAAAGGGAATCCAAACGTTCCGAGTCTTCACATTTTTCTAACTCGCTTTCCTCAATTCACATTATCAAGTCCGTCTGCCCAACTCATTTCTCAGAAATTACTCAAAAATCAGTATGTTTCTCCTTCTTATCCATGATTTCAAACTTCATTTCCATGCTTTGATTATTTCAATTTTGTATGTTCATTTTCACAGAAACCCTCGGTTCAAATGAAATTTAGGTTTTTTGAAAGAGATATGAATTTTAGTTACCATAAACAACCCTAAGTTAGGGATTTGGTATGATTTTCGTTTGATCAATTATGACTCCCATTTTGCAACGCGAATTTCAATATTTCAGATGGGAAGAGGCAACTATGAATCCGTATTTGTAGATTGTCGATTCGCTGTGGCTCCTATAAACCTGTGCACATATATTGAAGAAAGTTGGTCAACAAGATATCATGATAGCAACAATAGCATACTAAATATGTATTCTAATATTCAAATTTCCTAATTACTAGTAAAACACTTGAGAAATGATGGGAAGAAAACTTCCCCTCGTTTACAATGAAAATTTTGGTGTAAATAGTTCTTCAAAGATTTGATGCACATTTTTCAGTTCAATTATGTGCACACTTCTGTAAAGAGTGTGTATTTGAGTTCAATTATGTGCACAATCCTGTAAAGAGTGTATATTTGACATCTTATTTTGATTAGTTGATTAGTTAACTGTTGGCCCATTACCCTTGATGTTTAGAATCACGACCCTTGTTATGTAACTCCCTAAATTGAACCAACGGTGGAGATCTAAATGTTACGTGCACAAAATCGGACTCCACATTTTCTGTAATTGGATTTCCTAAAGCTCCGTGTTGTCACATTTTCTAACTCATTTTCCACTTTCTTCACTTCACTGTTTCTCAGTTTCTCAAGTCTACTGAACTCATTACTCTGAATTCACTCACAAATCGGTTTGTTTGTCAATCTCTCAAGTCTAGTGAACTCATTACTCTGAATTCACTCACAAATCGGTGTTGCCAAAAAGTATAGGGACGCAAGGGGGGAAAGCTAACTCTACATTCCATGTCAAATTCTACAATGTTGCATCATAGGGACTCGAACCTGAGACCTCCTGAAGCACAGGTTGTTGTGCTAGCCTATCATCGAGCCTCATGAGGATCCGACCAAGGGAGACGTAGTAGATAGGGACGCAAGGGGGACAAGCTAACTTTACCTTCCATGTCAAATTTTACAATATTGCGCCATCAGGGACTCAAACTTGAGACCTCCTGGAGCACATCAAACCTTTGAAGAAGGGGAATGACCAGCCAAGCTAGCTACCCGTTTAGTAAACATTTATGTTACTTATATTTAGTAATCTAGGTTTTAGAACTAAGTTATATTATTCATATTAAACATTTATCCGTTCTCGTTTATAAGTTTTTTAGATCCGCAAATCTATCTGCATTTTATAAGTTAATCTGACCACTCGCGGGTACCGCATCCAGTGGACAATGGATTGGACGTGAGGTAAAATTTTCAAATTCAGAATCAAGATGGACTGGACACCCCATCCATGATACCAAAATTCGCCATCAAGATGTGGATAACAAATCGGCATTC
The DNA here is from genome assembly GCA_023531295.1 of Papaver armeniacum. NCBI lineage: Eukaryota > Viridiplantae > Streptophyta > Magnoliopsida > Ranunculales > Papaveraceae > Papaver > Papaver armeniacum. The sequence goes on along the minus strand of JAJJWW010006602.1, from coordinate 705,247 downwards.
ATCTCACCCCAACTAAGAATAGGCACGGCCCACTAAGAATGAAGTTAAAAACTCAAATGCCTTCATTTTTCAATTTCTTCCTCTTTTTTCGCAGTCTCTCTTTTGAGTCTCTGCAGAACTGATTTTTCCTGAAGCCACCGATCCGTGTTCTTGCTATTGACTATTGAGTTAAGGTATTTTCTACTACTAGCACATGATTCAATCTTTCATTTATTTTGATTACTTCACTACCATCAATTTTGAATGTTGTTGCCCAAAACCCCAACATATCTGATTCCAAAATTCAAATGAAATCTAGGTTTTCTTGATAGAAAGAGAGATGATTCTCGATGAAAAACCAAAAACACCATGCGTTGCTGTTACTGTATTAGTATTAGACAATCAAATGTTGGTGTTACCTTAGGGTTTAGGGTTTTGTTGAATAATCAAAATTGTAGTTTAATTGAGAAATTGTTAGGGTAATTTCTATTACTGTAAGTATTTTTCATACAAAACTGTGAGCATTAATTCTAATTTATTTAATTTCTTTTGTTCTTCTCTATATATGATTGTTTCTAGGGAAAACACATATCAATATGAGGGAGGCACCAAAAGATAGAATCAGTAATTTACCGGACTCACTTCTTTACCATATCCTTTCATTTCTTCACATCAGTTACGGTGCTCAAACTAGCGTATTATCAAAAAGATGGAACTACATTTGGACCACTGTTCCCACCCTTGAATTTTCGAGTCTAGCTTACAATGTCATCCCCTCTTCTTACTATATCGATAAGTTTATGGAGTTTGTGGATGGAACATTGCATCGTCATAATTCGTCAAATGTAGACAAGTTCAAGCTCCACTGCAATCACTACTTGAGTGAATTTCGGGTTCATTCTTGGGTCTCTACTGTAATTAGGGGTAACGTTAAAGATCTCAGTCTAAACTTAAGTGAAGACCACCCCTTGTTTATTCCCCTATCTCTTTTTACTTGTAAATCATTGACATCATTGGAGCTGTGGAATCATCCTAATATCCGCTTTCCTAAGTATATCTCTTTTCCAAGACTCAAGTGCCTTAAACTTCATTATTTTAAGTTTACCGATGAATGCTGGAATGAAGAACTTCTTTCAAATTCACATGTCCTCGAAGAATTGATTCTGGAAGAATGCTCTGTTAGTATGGAATTCTGTTGTATCTCAATTCCTACACTCAAACACTTGAAATTTAATGCTTTGAATGTTGAGGAAAATGGTTTACGAGACTGTATTTTAAAAATCGATGCGCCAAGACTTGTCACTTTCTTATATACTTGTCCTGTTGCAAAAGAATTTATTTTGTCTAACTTCCCAGCACTAGTGGAAGCAACTGTTAACTTCAACTTTGAAGAGTATGATGCTTCAGAAATAAGAAGGTTACTTAGTGTCCTTGCACATGTAAAATATCTAAGTGTTTGTAGCCTAACCCTAAAGGTATTCTTCGTGCACAGGTTCTGCGTTTCTTTTTACTTATATGGTTTAATCTGTCTCCTTCTAATTGACTTATTTGTTGTTACTGCATTGTGATAAACAGGTAATTTACTCTGATTACAAACTGTCGAACAATTTGCCGACATTTCATAATGTCAAAAAGTTGATCATATCTGGCAGATTAACTGCTGATGAAGGACTAATTGGTTTGCTCAAAACAATGCCCAATCTGGAGTCACTCGCAATTGAGGAGGCAAGTGTCTAGAACTGATGAACTTGCGTAATGTCATTCGATAAATAATAATGTATAAATTTTCATTGTTAGTACTTGGTAGTAATTAATCTTCTTAACATCAGTCTATTGTTCGGTATTTCGATTCCAGTGTATGGTTGATGAAGAAGAAGAAGACAGCGACGACGCAGAGGCCGAAAACAACCACATCAATCACGAAGAAGTTGTCTCTAACGCTGCTAAGTGTGACAACAATGATCAGGGTGAAGCCAGCTATGACAAAGATGATGATAGTTGGGCACTCGATATTGCGACTAAAGAACGTTTGTTTCCACACCTGAAATCAGTTTGCTTTGAGCAATTTGGTGGGAACCCAAGAGAGCTAAGGTGGGTAAAACTGATTCTGAGGTACGCTAAAGCTTTGCAAATGATGACCACTTGTTACGCTGATTGTGATTTTCGCTTTGTAAATGTGAAAAGCGAAAAAGAACTGAAGGCAGAAATACCAAATTTTCCAAGAGCCTCACCAGATTGTGTGATTGATGTCTGTTGTTGGGATTTGAATGCATTTTTATCTCGATAAAATAAACATAGATTAGAGTCTGCTTCATTTCAATCTATCTTGTACTGTCCATTTCCAGTTCTTGACTCAGTAAGTTGTTAACCATATGAAAATGGAACAAAAGTTTGAGTATTTCTGTTTTCACAGCCAAGCTATGGGTTGTTTAATTATTTGCTGGAGACTGGAGTATCCCGCGGACACTAAGCATGAAAGCTCCATTAACAGATTTTATCTTGGGTTTAAAGTGGGTTTAAGCTTTATACCCAGGCTTCATTCTTGCAATTTGGGATATCCTTCGATAATCTTCATAATTGCTTCTTTACTAGCAATTTGATTCATGGCCGATAATTTTCCATTTCTGGCCAATCTATCCCATGCTTACAGATTTCTGAAGCTTTAATTTTGTTGAGAGTCATAGTGGTATGCTTTTCAAAACTGATGATTTCTTTGTGTGTTGTGATCCAAATGAGAAGAGATGAAGCAATATTGACAATTCATGGTGCTGGCCTTGTGCTAGCAGTGGAGAAATATGTGAGTAGCCTAGTATCACTCAATCACACACTTATATGATCAAGCTGAAAGACAAAATCAGGAAACACAAAAGACACGTGAAGGCAAATGAGGTATGAAAAATGTTATACCAATTTATAACTCGGCATGGCTGCTGAGTCTTGATCTGCTTTCTGGTAATAATCAGTTGTTGTTTACTTATGTTTTGATTTTCTTTTTTTGAGAACCGAGTTTCGTAGTTGTGTTTATGTAAGTAATAATCTGATTTGAAATATCAGACTCCAGGCCCAGTAGCCATGACATTTTTTTTTTTTTTTTTTTTTCTCAATGGATGGATTGGCTGTATTTATCTGTTCCAGAAGACATTTTACCCTGGCGTTTTTGAGTAACCCTCATTTGGGGCATACATGAAAATTTTGGGGCATACAGACTTATTATGCCATCCAATGCAAGATGATAAGGGGTGTTCTAGTAATGCTTAAGTTACTATAATACCCTTATATAGTTTAAATTATATTATTACCCTTCCACTAAATTAGATTCTATCCTAAAATCCTCCCACTAATTAACTACCATGTCACTGATTAACCCACTAATTAACCGTTACTTAGTAAAAAAATAATTAAAAACCAAAACTCTTTCTCTCTCCCTCTTCTTCTCCTCTTCTTCTCCCCTTCTTCTTTAAAAACGACAACCAAATTCCCAAAATTTGATTTTTCGATTAAGCTCTCGATTAAACCCATATATGGCACCTCGTTATAAGCGATGTGCGGTAGGACGCCGAATTCTGGTGTTGCTTCTGTAGCATCTCAATCTAGGGTTTTTGGAAAAGATGGAGATGAAGAGGATAGTGGATTAATTGGTGTTGGAGAACGAGAAATAGACCCCGATTCCATAAAATTGCACATAGAAAGGTATTTCTCACAAACCCATTGCTTGTTTTTTTTCGTATTTCATTGATTTCATGACATGTAATCGATGGTTCCTTGCGATTTTGGTAGTTACATAGCAGTGTTCGGCTGACATCATCACCGAACTTATTTTTTTTTTACAGACGAAGGATAGTTTGGCCAAAAAACATGCTGTGTTTTGAATATCGAATCAGCCGAACCTACATGTTCGGCTTATAAATATTCTTTATGATAATCAGTCGAACTTGAATAATCCATATTACACTGTTCGGCACATTGTTCAGCTCATTTTGATAAATATCGGATGTGCCGAACTTTACTCTGTGTATGGCTAATAGCTTCATATAAACTTCTCCATGTATAGGTGACTTATCACATTGTTTAGTAGAGTTATATTTATTTATTTTGGAAAATTAATTAAGGTGTATCAATTGTTTTAGCACCCATCCGGGAAAATTCAAAGAGAAGCTTAAAAGGTGAACAATGGAAGTGACTCCTTCCAATTCAAAAACTCCCAAACCTCGAGGTGGTGGCACCAAAAATTTGCATGTAGGGAAAATGGGAAATGACACAGGTGGATGTTTGCCCGTAGAACAAGAGGATGATAATGATGAAAATAAGGGTGTAGTATGAGGTGATGATAAAGATGGTGGTGGAGGGGGAGGAAGGGATGATGAATATGGTGGTGATCGCGAACCTCTAACTTGATTTTTCTTCTCAAAATTGATGCATGTCGTTTTAGAGGTTGGATGTTTTTTATGATGTGGAAGATAATATGAATGATAAAATGTGGTGTAAAGAGATGATAAAGATTGAAAGATCTCTTCTTAAGGATTTTCTTATATGGAGCTCTCAAAGTTAGGCTTTAGAATCCTTCCGAAACCTTTTCTCCTTGAGATAAAAGTCAATTTTGCATCCAAACATGTCCCAGAACAGTGTCAGGTTTGGCTAATACCTTCCTAACCTTTCCCGGCCGAACCTGACAAGTGAAATTTATCCCAGGTGGTTGTCAAGTTCGGATGACTCGATTATTTTACTTTTATCCTGAACTTATCTTTGTAAACACTTCGAAAATCTTGATTTGTAGGCTCAAGGTTCGGCTAACTCGTGATGATGAGTTATCAGCCGAACTTATATCTGTACACTCAAGTTTTTAGATTTTATTTTGGCTATAACTTCTTCGTCCGATGTCGGAATGGCCTCATTCTTTTCGCGTTGTTTTCGTCTTTTCATTCTCTTGAAGATGAAAATAATATCTCATTTATTTGAATGAGTTTAATTTGTACCTTGATGTTCTCCATTGGTAGACTTCACTATCGTTTGGGGTTAGGTTCGGCTCATTCGCAATACTATTTGAAAGCCGATCTTTCAAGTTCGGCTCACTCGTGTTTGACTTGAAAAGCCGAACTACTAGTCATATATGCGTTCGGCTTACTGGGGACTAATATTATAAGCCGGACCATTAGACTTGTGTTTTATCAAAACAATAAAAATATGTTCGGATGGATCACGTGTGAGCCGACCATTACACTGTAAATCATAAATATTTTTGTATATGGTTCGGCTTATATTAGCACATCCTCTTTAAGCCGATCGAACCATGGAATTTATTTGGCGCGAAAATAATTTTATGACAGTTCGGCTTATAAAGAATTCAATCGTACAAACCGAACGGTTCTTATTTATCAAGGTTCGGCATACAAATTATCTGCTGAACCTAACTCTGTTGCGCCGAACTACATACAAAAATCAAAGGGTTATTTGGTGTTTGATACTCAGGTTTTGTCCAAAGTTAGTGTTTGGTCTAACATCTGTCCAAGTTAGGGCTTGGTACTTGGAATTCACGTTGACCGTGGTTGACTCTGTTAGGTCCAATTTTAATTTAACTTTTTATATAAATATTTATACATTTACTATTGTAACCTTCAGTTGGACTAAATTACCCATATAAACACACAATTTTTACATACATTAAAATTCTAGACTAACCCAACTCTCGATCCTTCTTCTCTATTCCAGTCTCTCGACAGAGTTACACCGCCACCACCATCTTCCTGCTTCAGAAAACAAAAACGCCACCATCTTTCAGACCTGACCCTAATATGCTCAAACCTCTCATCGAAAATACCAAAGCTCGTTGAAAACTGATTACTTCCCATTTCAATTATTCATCAATAAAAAACAATCATCACCAGTCATCTGTAACCAGCACAACAGAAATTGGGTTTCCATTTAGTGAATTAGGGTTTTGACTCAGCAAAATTGGGGTTTCTATTTCGAATTTCGATTCAGTGAATTTGGATTTTGATTTGGTTTACTAGGTTACAGTTTTATTTGATTCGGAAACTTGGGTTTAGATTTAGTGAAATTGGGGGTTTCGATTACAAATGGTTAAAAAGGTTTCGTATTAGGTCGTCTAGAATACAGATTTAACCAATCTAAAGATGCTTCTCCCATTTCATCATTACCATACAATGAAAATTCTTCTTCCGAATCCATTTTAGGGTTTCTTCTACCTGCTGCTCTAGGGGCTTCTTCGGAGTAAATGTTATTGATGCTGAGAACGAGAAACAGTAGTATTGTAACTGAACAGAGAAAAGTGGATTGGGCCATTTGCTTTATGAAGAAAACTATAACTGAAGAAGATGATATGGGAAACAAGTTTGTGTCGGAGGCAGAGTAATATTGGACGTGGAAGGAAGAAGAAAAGATTAGGGATCTTAGGTTTGATGATATTTAATCTCCAACCGTAGGCTAATACTTTCATCAGGCCCATTGGATTCTAAGACCATTTTAGGGCAGACTTGTAAATTCAGTATAATTTCCAACATAAAACTAATTATAATCTGGTCATAGACAGACAAAGACGGTCAATGTGAATTCCAAGTACCAAACCCTAACTTGGACAAATGTTAGACCAAACACTAACTTTGGACAAAATGTGAGTATCAAACACCAAATAACCCAAAATCAAAACTTTTGGTGAATTCAAGCTACAAAACGGACATTAAACAACGTCTACAACCATACCTATGTATTATTAGCATTGGGTTCCTCATCCATGTACTCATCTTCGGGATTCGGCTCCAAAAAGTCATCATCTTGAGTTTGAGAAAAAAATTGAGTTTGAGATTGAGTTTGGAATCATTTTCATAATCCAACAAATAAGCCATCTCTGGATCTCCATCGCAATTGATATGTATTTTCTTAGTACGTGATGAAGATTCACCTTCCTCACTCGAATTTGGATCACACATCTATCAACAATCACAAAGATCTCAAAGAAAAAAATAATTCTTTACTCCTCTTCTTCTTCTTCTTATTCAAGGGATACCCTAGAAACACTATTTCCAACCCTGTTTTTGTCTTATTCAAGAGGCCCCAAAATTTTCATGTATGCCCCAAATGAGGGTTCTTTTTGAGGGCTACCTCAAAAAATAGGCAATTTTTTGTACCCATCCAATAGAAGTGGCTATGGGATGTCCTAATGGTGGTAAACATACCCATATTCCCTTTCACTATGAAATCGATGATGTAGGCTTTGATGGGGATTCTGATAATCATTCTCTTCGGAAATTTCGAATGGCCCCAATCAATTAAGATTCTACCAAATTTTGGGTTTATATTACTTCAATTTGATGAATCGATGATTTCTTTCTAGGGTTTTCAGTTATTTTCCAGAATCGGTAGTTTCGCACATCTTTTAGCCTACATATTGTGTCCAGGTTCATCATTCCTCAAGAACATCAAGCAGAATTGGTAGACAAATTTCGTAGATAACTTCCGATTATATCTGGTTATTTCCTTAATTACTGTGCTTAAATTTGGCCAAAATCCGTAGATAATGGTTTTCCTAGACTACCGATTATGAAAGACGATAAAATTCTAGAAAATTTAAAAAATTTCAGATTATATTCGAGGATATATTTGTATCGGTGGTAAAAAAAAAAAAACCCAGACTACCGCTTGTGAAATATGAAAAAAATTGAAGTTTTATAAAATTTTCAAATTCATATTTGGGGCTACGTATGTAATGAGTAGTAAATTAATTTCCTAAGACTATCGATTGTAAAAGATGAAAAAAATTGAAATTTTATAAAAAAATTAAATATATATATGGGATGCGTCCATAATCGGTAATAAATTGGTTTTCCCATAAATAGGAAATATGTACTCAGTTTGTATTTGAGCAAGAACATCAATAAAATGGTGAGTTTAAGAGAGAATAATCTTGTTTCACCACTTCACAACTAGTACTACTCTACCACATAAGTATGATAGATTCAAACATCAAAGCAATAGGTTGGCATGGGCAAAAAAATTACAAGTTTCAGCATCTCTGGCTAGCCTCATCCACTCAAACAAGTGGTCGAATCAGCATGGACGCAACAAAGTGATTCAATTTCCGCCCTAGACCTTCAACTAAGGTTAATCACAACATGACAAACTCTGATGGAATGGAACAAAGACACTTTTGGACATCTTCCAAAATTAATACACAAATATATAGCATAAATTCAGCAGGCACAACATCAATGTGGCGTTCAAACTGGAGAGGAACTAGATTACTGGCTACATCAAGAAAAAGAGCTGCGAAGTCAACACCTAACCTTACTCTAGTGCCATGCAACATACTGGAAGCAAAGGTCCATAATACAATAGCTCCAATCTGGTGATAATGATACGACTTTTTCCCATACCAAAGCAACCATACACCGAAGCCGTAACAACATAAAGCAATTACAAGATCAATAAAAAAAACTGGGTCAGTAATAAAGATCAGGTTATCCTGATCATCCGAGATCACTTCACTTCTCAATATATGGACCAAAATACACCAATAGATGAGGATCTCTTTAAATATATCACTCCAAGATTAACAACAGCTCAATGTGACATGCTTTAAGCGGATGTAACAATGAAAGAAATCAAGCAGGCTCTGTTCTTCATCAATTCTGAAAGCGCCCTGGACCAGACGGATACACCAGTAAGTTTTTTAAAGTCTTCTGGGAAACCATTCACTGTCAACATATATCTAAGGCACAAAGTTTTCCACTTTCTTAAGCATTCACCCTCTCATGAATCACATAAATATAACTCTCATCCCAAAATTAGACAATCCAACAGAACCATCCCAATTCAGACCTATCAATCTATGAAATGTCTGTTACAAAGTCATATCCAAAATCCTAGTCAACAGGTTACGCCCCCTACTCCCTTTCCTAATAAGCCCATATCAAAGTGCTTTCGTACCTCAAAGATCAATACATGATAATATAGCTATTGCAAGAGAGATATTCCACCACATCAAAACTTCATCAATCAATAAAAAATCCAAAATAACCCAAAAACTGGATATTCAGAAAGACTATGATAGCCTTGATTGGGATTCATCAAAAAAGCATTTACAAAACTGGGCTTTCCATCAATATTTGTGGAATATATCATGGTATGTATCAAGTCAGTCACTTACTCGATCAACATCAACGGTACACCACATGAATTCATCACACCTACCAGGGGCATTAGACAAGGTGATCCCATATCTTCCTACATTTCATCATATGTGCGGAAATTCTATCAACAAATCTTAGAAATATCGAAGCAAAAAATCTGGTTGAGGGTCTCCGAATATCAAAATAGGAGTCATCCATTCTACATCTAATGTTTGCAGACGATCTCCTCATCACTTACAGGGCAACCCAAGAGGGTAGCACTCACCTAAAAAGTATTCTTCAATCATACAGCTCGTCGGCACGACAAATAATCAACGCAAGGAAATCAATACTCATTCACCATTCGAGGCTATAACCACAGACCATAGACTTGCTACACCAATTTTTCGACATGCCAACCACATCAATTCCACCTATATATTTAGGAGTCCAATTCAAACACGAGGGAAACTCTCGACACATATTCGAAACATTACTCCAACGACTGGCTCGTAAAGCTCAGGGATGGATGACAAAATGCCTTAACCCTACTGAAAGGATTGTTCTCATTAAAACCTCTTTAACACCGACCTGCAATCACCTGATGCAAAACCAAGCTCTTCCCACACATGTGAACAAGCAAATTGATAGGATTGTTAGGAATTTTTTATGGGGATATGACTCATTTGTTAAGAAGCTTCACCCAATAGGATGGAACAAGCTAAACAAGCCGATAGCGTAAGGAGGACTCATAATCCGAAAGAGCAGCAATCACAATAAAGTTTTGTTCATGAAAAGGATCTAGAACATTCACGACCAGTCTCAGTGCATTGGCACTAGCTTATTCAACGAGAAACACGCCCATCATCAACCAATACTCCAAGGTACAATCACAATTCCTTCTAACGCCATCCCGTAATGGAAACAAATGGGTTCTCTTATACCTTCTATAAAACAACATTTGTTTCACCACATAGAAAATGGTTCGGATACACCTATCCAAGCTAATTGGATGCAAAACTGTCAAAACCTTCATCCTACCCAATGCTACCCTATCCAATATGTAGATGATTTAATTGACCCCGTTTCTCATAACTGGAGACATGACCAGCTACACAACCTCCCACCTAATGTCATCCAACACATTATAAATATCCACATTCCTCTTAAAACTACTCCAGATAAAATAATCTGACCCCACACTAAATCAGGAAAATACACAACCGCATCCGGGTATGGTTTTCTAACACAACAAGATAATATCGGACACTCAAACCTCCTCCCAGCAACCAAATTTGTATAGACCTTACCCTGTTCTCCCAAAATTCATCTTTTCTTGTGTAAATCTACAAATGAAGGTTTACCCTCCCATTCTAACCTTTGCCCCCGATGCAACTCCGAACCAGAAACAAATTCACACATGCTTATTCACTGCCCGGTAGTTATGTCCACTTGGACCAGCCTCTCTCACCACATATTAGCAAATTCATCGTAGAGTAACAACCAACCAATTACCTTAAACCCCCAAACAACAATTTCACAAATTATACAAACACAAGGCAATACCTCTTCTATCATATCTTGTTGTTTTCTACTTTGGTCACTATGGACGACCAGAAATGAACTCGTGTTCAATCAAGCACAATCCACTCATGCCGACATTCTGGCAAGATCATTAGCACAACAACAAGAATTTGAATGGGCGAAAAAGATTTCCCCACCAGTTCTACCGGGGAAACCACCTACCAGAATTACAACAAATATAACTAGGACGAATACAACCATTTAGGTAGGTTGGTGCCATACATCTCAAGATTGGATTAAAGTTAACACTGATGGGGCAGCTAGAGGCCACCCGGGTATGGCGGGAGCAGGATTCATTTGCAGATACTCGAACGCACAAGCAATAATGGCTCTTGCACAACCTCTAGGAGTAACCACGGCTCTCACGGCAGAGACATGTGCAACCGTGTTAGAAACCAAAACCGTGAACGAAAGAAGATCGACTAAAGTGTTATTTGAGACAGACTCAAAGAATCTCATGCACCTCATTAAAACCCCAACGGAAGCCCCTTGGTATATTTCAGAAATGATCGCAGAAATTAAACAACGTATGCATCAAATTCCATTTTGTGTTATTCAGCACAATTATAGGGAAAGACACCAAGCTGCAGACGGGCTAGCAAACTATGCGGCTGATGGTAGCCAAGTCGGAAACTACTCAACAACAATATGGGACCACGCAAACCCGGCTTTATTAACCAAATTTTCTTAAACGACTCTAGGGAAGTCACCTTCCCACGTGTAATAACAATTTAGATGGTTTTTTATAATATATGCATGCTTCAAAAAAAAGCATTAAAACGGAGATAGTATTAGGTCATGCACTTATGCTCATGCTTCCAATTCCATAAAATATAATTATTCTCCACATTTTCCCAGAAGAATGCAAACCGCTTTGGATTTGGTTGATTACTATTGTCCATAATACATTGAGACATACACAAATAAAATATCCAAACGTTTGGATTTTGGAGTTCTTCCTTTCTATAACCCTCCTAGTTTGGGGCCTTGAGCATTTTCTAAAAGACAAAAACGATCATTAGGAAATAATTTTCCCAAAACCCTTAACCAACTATTCTCTTTCTACTTATTTTATTTCTGATTGATTAGTGTTATATTCTAAATATTGGAGTATAACTTTTTACAAGGAATTTAATTTGGAACCACATATATTGGCATTGCCTTCGAAATTGAATGAAGGATATATTTTTATTAATATTTTAGATTGGGTCCCATTAAAAAATAATTTATGAATATAGAAAACTTAAGGGTATGTTAGAGAGTTCATTGGAAAAATATGACTATAAACAGAAGATGGACACATTTTTGAAACATACCAAAATGGAATAGAGGACGATCTTTTTGAAACATAGGGAGTACTCATTCATTTCAAATGTACTTATTTTTATAAAAATCACTGATGCACTTGGCATGTGCATCAAGCCTTTGAACCCCTAGGTGACCCTAGTGGACGAGTTATAGTATCGTGAGGGTTTACATAGCTAGCAAAAAAACCTACAAAAAAAAACTCCTAAAACTATTAATCTTCGTCGGAGGAATCCGAGTCCGATTCACCCACCAGAAAGTCCGAATCGTACTCCAAAATTTTGGATACGATGAAGTGATAGCTTTCATCAAATATTAATGCTTCCCCCTTTTCCTACAAGTAGCGTACTTTCACGACTTCGTGCTACAAAAACACGACACAAACTTACTTTGTTAGTTACCAATTGATATAAGTAGATTGTGTAGAATAAACCATAAAAATACTTACAAATTGTTAAAAGGACGAGCTAAAGTGACTAGCGTTCAAAATACGTTGTTGGATAGGTATTATCGCATCTAGGATGACTTGGTTCCTATCATGGATTTTTTGAAGACTTCTTCTCTTTGGGTTCCCACAATCTTGCTTAAATTTGTTATATATCTTCGCCCAAAAGATCTCGGACGAGGAGTGATCTAGAAATCGACATTCGACGTTCCATGCTTTGGTGATTGTCAAATCTTCCGCCGAGTCAAACGATGCGATTTCTTGTTTGTGGAGGTATAAAATGAGTAGTTGTGGAGTATATGGAGTACGAGCAAATATAATGAGCAAGTTTGGGGCAAATTGACTCCAAGGATGAGATCTCTTTATATAGAGAAAAACCCCAACGACTAGTTTTTTTCGAAAAAAAGTAAAATAATTTAACACAATCGGTATTCTCGAATATCCACAAAACGCAATTATGCTTTCATGCCCAATAAAAACGGTCTTTACGTTTGGCGACATAAACTGGTTGTGCGCTTGTAAAAAATTGGAATTTCCACCGACAATTAATGGGTTACATATTTGTACATGTAATTCGATTCTGACTAGAAGAAGATACAGAAAAACTGCATTTTTAGGGCTTGAAGAATCGGATTATACCCATATAATTGCAACCCAGATTTGGAAGCATGCATAAACTTGTTTTACCATAAACCTTAAACTTGTTTTACCATAGACCATAAACTTTATTTTACCAAATACCCATTATACACATAATCATAATTAAAACTATAAGTGCATTTAAATTCAAACCATAATCATCCAAAAAATAAACCATACTCATCCAAAAAAGTGTTAAAAACTTAAACCGCCCAAAATATTAAAACCTTAAAACTTAAAATATTTAAAAGAGATCATCGTGCATCATGGTTCAACAACATCACGAGCAGCAACAACTTCTGCTTCAGCAATGGTTTAAGTTACAGCCGTTTTTTTCAAACAGACCATCCAAATGTTTTTTGTGTGCTCTCGTAGCTTCAATCACATCCCTCCTTATCCTTGCAACCCCGATGACCTCAACAAGCTCTTCCAGTGTGACCTTATCTTCCAGTGTGAGGGGCATCTAGGTACCATGGCATGTGGTTCCCTGTGAACATCCTTCTGGTTGAGCTCTCGAAAATAAAATGCTAAGCGGCCAAAGTCCATATCTACAAAAAAAGAAAAATCTAGCTCAACAATTGATACATAGGTGTAATCCGATTCTAACAAGAAAAACATACATAAATTTAAACATCAAGAATCGGTTTATGTGATACATATATATATATAAAGACCGATTGTGAAATGGAATCTAAAGAGACAACTTCACGGTCGGTACATTACCACGTAAATAAAAATTGATTATAGGAGCACAAAGATCAAAATAGTATTCTACCCAAAATCGGTACATTACCGCGTAAATAAAAACCGATTGTAAGAAAACTAAATGCTCGGGGAAGTAGCCAATTGTAACTGGCTTAATTTAAAGGTACAGTTACAGTTTAAAGTGGGTATGATTAATCTGCGATCCAAGGGATAGCAAATTGCCGCCCCATTTTAGATGAAGTTACTCTAGGTTGACCACGGACTCCAATAAAGAAAAACAGCGAAGCCATTGGAGCAGAAGTTTGTGTTAAATCTGGTTCACCATGAGAAGTCTTGGATATACACTTAGGCTAAGTCCTATGGGCTAGATTGGAGTGCTAGATTGGCCAAAAAGTGTTGCAAATCATGAAAAAAGTGTGGGAAAAAAGTTAACACTCAATCTGGCTACTTCTCTCTCTAGCAACAACTCGCAGTCGCACTATCGGCGAGATTGAAACGCCGAATGGTGCGGCGCTTAAAAACTGACTCTACGCTGAACGGTTCGGCGTTAATATGTTGAATCTGGTTACTTTTTGGTAGAAAGAGAAAGTGAGAGAGAGAGAGAGGGAGAAAGAGAGAGAGGGACGTGTGATAAGATGGATGTGTGAGAGGGAGAGAGAGAGGGGGAGAGAGAGAGGGACGTGTGAAATAGAAAAAAGAAGGAGAGAGTGAAGAAAAAGAGGGAGGAAAAGAAGGAGAGAGGGGAAAAGAAAGAGCGCCGAACGGTTAGGCGTTTAAAGCCGAATGGTTAGGCGTTTCGCTGTTAGATTGGCCATTTCATAAGGGTTAGGAGGTTGCCCTATCTGACGTGGATGGCCAATCTAGCAGCTAGATATCTAGCCCATAGGACTAATAGCGCGTTTGGATGCATACTCAGAAGTTAGTTTTTGACTTCTGGAAATCAAAAAATCAGAAGTCAGTTTGGAAATAATATTTCAGAACGACTTCTAAAAGCAGAAAAGTCAGCATTTTGTGAAACAAGATAGTTTTGCTTCTGACTTCTGTTTCTGACTTCTACTTCTGGAGAAGCAAAAGTCAGAGGCAGATTTGTATCCAAACGCGCTATAAGTTTATAAATGCTATTGACCGGTTGACGAGGGACTCCAATAAAGAAAGGGAATCCAAACGTTCCGAGTCGTCACATTTTCTGACTCGCTTTCGTCTTTCTTCACTTCACACACTATCAAGTCCGTCTGCTGAACTCATTTCTCAGCAATCACTCACAGGTCATCGTTGTTGATGCGATCTAAGGTATGTTTCTTCTGCTTCTCCATGATTTCATTCTTCATTTCCATGTTTTGATTATTTCATTTTTGATTATTTCAATAATTAGTTTTCCATTATTTTTAATCCTTGCTACTATTTTACAATTTCTCAGGTCTCTGCTGAATTCATTTCTCTGAAATCACTCACAAGAAAATTAAATCAGTGCTGTTGATGCGATTTAAGGTATGTTTCTTCTGTTTCTCCATGACTTTTGAATCTTCACTTCGGTTCATCGTTTTTTTGGTTACCAAAATCCCTTATGTTTCTTTTAGGTTGAAATGAAACCCTAGGTTGGTTTTTGAAGAGAAATAGTATGAATTTGTGCCACAAGAAACACCAGACATTTATGTTAGGGGATTTAAATCAAAATAAAATCGTAGTTTAGGTTGAGGGGATTATAAATTTAGTGTAATTCAACATTATTGTAAAAAGATTTTATTCTGATTTTTTGGATTTTCCTTCTCTTCTTTGTATGATTAATTTCAAGGGGAGACATATAAATATGATGAGGGAGGCAGCAAAGGATAGAATCGAAACAGAAATGATCTTGTGATGTTAGGGGTTAGAGTTTATATGAACAATCAAAACAATTAGTATTATTAGACACTGAATTTTTAATCTATTGTAATTGATTTATTTTCATCAGTTTAATTGTTGTGTTCTTCTGTGTATGATTATATTTCAAAGCTACTGAAAGGGGAAACATAAACATATAAATATGATGAGGGAGGCAGCAAAGGATAGAATCAGTAATTTGCCAGACTCTCTTATTCATCATATCCATTCTTTCCTTGACGCCAAGGATGGTGCTCGTACTAGTGTATTATCAAAGAGATGGAACTACATTTGGACCACTGTCCCCATCCTTGATTTTGGGAGTTTAGCTTACAATTCCATCCTCATTTCTTATGATACGGAGAAGTTCATGGATTTTGTGGATGGAACATTGAATCGTCATAATTTGTCTAATGTAGACAAGTTCTCTCTCAGCTGGAGTCGCCACTTGAATGAATTTCGTGTTCATAATTGGATCTCCTCTGTAATAAGGGGTAACGTCAAGCAGCTCACTCTAAACTTATGCCAAAGACAACCATTGTTTATTCCCCTATCACTTTTTACTTGTGAATCACTGACATCATTGGAGCTATGCGCTCATCCTAATATCCGCTTTCCTAAGTATATTTCTTTTCCAAGACTCAAGCGCCTTCAACTTTGTGAATTTAAATTTACCGATGAGTGCTGGAATCAGGAACTCTTTTCAAATTCCACTGTCCTTGAGGAATGGATTCTGGACAGCTGCATTTATTCTATGAGGAGTTTCTGTATTTCAATTCCTACGCTCAAATGCTTGACAATGGATACTCTGAGTGAGGAGGGAAATGGTTTTCGAGACTGTGTTTTCAGAATTGATGCACCAAGGCTTGTCACCTTCGTCTACTGGGGTTATGGTGCAAAAGAGTTTGTCTTGTCTAGCTTTGAAGCACTAGTGGAAGCAACTGTTTACTTCAACTGTCAAAACAATGTTGGTGCAGAAGTAATAAGTCAGTTTCTTCGGGCCCTTGCGCATGTAAAATGTCTAACTGTTTATAATCCAACCCTTAAGGTATTCTTCTTTGCTTATTCGTAAAATGTCTTAATTGTTTATGAATAGATAGTTTATGTATTTCTTTCTACTTTATGGTTTAATATGTCCCCTTGTAACCAACTTATTTTTTTGATTTCGTCTTGTGATGAATAGGCTATCTGCTCCGCATATGATCTGTCAAACAATTTGCTGACATTTCATAATGTCAAAATGTTGAAAATATCTGACCACATAACTAGTGCTGATCAGGGACTAATTGCTTTTCTCAAAGCAGTACATAAGTTGGAGTCCCTCGTGTTTGATGGGGCAAGTGTTCTTACCTAATGATTTTGCATGTCTTCGATAAATAATAAAATTCAAGTTTGGGGCTTACATTTGTTGAGTTATTACATCTGTGGTAATTATCATTTGATATCTTTTTATTGATTCAATTTGAATTCCAGTATATAAATCATAAAGAAGATGAATGCAGTAACGAGGACAATGAGAACAGCAGTGGCGAGGACGATGAGAATGACAGGGATGATGCTGAGGTAGATGAAGGAGATGTCACTGACGTTGTGACTACTGGATGTATGTTTCTACACCTTAAATCAGTTTGCTTTTGGGTATTTGCTGGGAACCCAAGGGAAATGAAGTGGGTGAGACTGATTTTGAGAAACGCAAAAGCTTTGCAAATGATGACTATTCATTATCATAATTTTCATTTCCGCACTGTAAATGTGAGAAGTGAAAAGGAACTTATGGTAGAGTTACCAAGTCTTCCAAGAGCCTCACCAGGTTGTGTGATTAAGTTCTATTCTCAGGAGAACTCGGCTGTTTTTCACTGAAATATAAGTTAGAATTGTTTTTATTCTTGTTCTAGACTCATAAAATGCTAAACCCTAAAAGAAGACAAATGCTTGAATAGTTTTGTTTTCAAAGCCAAATTATGGATTGTTTTGCATATTTTCTTGGAGTAGTCTGCAGATTAGTTTGCTTTGTAACCTTGTTCAATAAGCTTTGTTTCTTGCTTTCTTTCTCAAACTTGCATCAGGTTAAAAAGAGACATTCATTTTTCAATGTTATGCTAATTAATTTTGTAATTCTTGCGTTGCATGTTATAGGGGCTCAAAAAGACTAATTTAGGGCTGCTGATAAGACAATATAGGGTCATTAGAAAGTAAAATAAGCAACCCCTTATCCACCATTTCTATAAAGACTAATATGCCCTTGATTAATTAGTGTTAATCATTGTTAATTAGTTGATAAATATTGATTATAAATTTTATAAGTTTACAGGCTGTCAATGGATAAAAATCCATCGGATATTGGCAATACCGATAAGGTTAAGGTTAAGGGTTATCGGATATCCGGTATCCGATAATATCCGTCGGAATTCAAAAATTCCATATCGATAAGGTTAAGGATAAGCTTTATCGGATATCGGATATTATTCCGATAATATCCGTTATCTACTCTTGATACAAAAACTTCCAATAATTTCCGATAATTTCCGTTAATTTCCGTTAATATTTGATAATTTCCGATATTTACTTAGGAGAGACGTAATCAAATGGCTAAAGAGTAAACCTAAAGGGTATTAGTTATCGAAAATTTCCGAAAATTTTATGATATAGTTATACACTAACGGTATCGGATATTAACCTAACGGAAACTCCCTTAACCTGCACCGTTATGTTAATAAACGGATATCCGTTACGTTAAGGTTATCGGATATCGGATAACCATTATGTCGGATATTAACCTAACGGAATCCGGATATTCGGAAACGGATACCGGATATCGAATATCCATTGACAGCCCTAAGTTTACTGTGACAGAAAATCATTAGAGTTTAGTTTTTTTCTTTAGAAGAGATATCGTGTTTCGAGAAGAAGAAGTGAGAAGCGAAACTAGGTATTTTAATTTTAATAACCAAAATGGATGAGTATGGAGACGGAGTATCTTCACACCGTCTAGAAAAATCAGGTTTTTTTTTTCCGGATAATACAAACTTTTGTGAATAAGAAAATCTAGCTCAACGGTCTAGCATACTCTCCCGTACAAGCACAAGCGATCCGTTCCTAAGTTGTATCCCAACTCTCCCGTACAAGCACAAGCGATCCGTCCCTAAGTTGTATCCCAACTAACACCGATATTGTTCCCATTTACCCACTGCGGTTATCCTGTGGTGTGGGATTCTAAATGACACTATTGCGGATAGCAGTATCTTCCCGAGAGGTCACTCATCCCGTCACTACTCCCGGATGAGCACGCTTAACTGAGAAGTTTTTTTCCCGCAACTCAATCAAGTGTACTCATCAGGCCTCGGTGTTACGAAAGGACAAACCATTACTTATATTTTATTCAGCCAACCACTGCCGAATATCGGGGTATTACAATACCACCACCCTAAATTGGAGCCATCCTCGGCTCCGGAATATAAATACAAACCCAAATCTCCGACGTTCCCTGCCCCTCATGAGAACCACCTGGACCAACCCCGTCCAGCATACCTTCCCATCCTCGGCAGGTGACCCGTCGTCGGCTCTGATACCATTTGTAATGACTCGTCCCTCCACCGATATTTTCCCTACTTAGCCACTGCGGTTATCAGACAGCGTGGGGTTTTCAACGGGCATAGCCGCGGTAATCCATCAATAACTTCCCGGATGGTCACCCATCCCTGGATTATTCTCACCCGAGCACGCCTAACTACAGAGTTTTCTGCCAACTTTGGAGCCAATTTTGATGCAGGACGTCTACCTTATTCTATCTTGTTTCCCAAGTTATTATTACTTCCTTTCTAGTATTTCTCCTTATTTAGACGTCTAGTTATTTAGGTATCTTGTAGCCTTATAAACAGGCATACGTTTGTCTTATGGTTATCATCTTATTATTATTATCAATCAATATTATTATAGTTAAATACGATTCTCTTTTATCTCTTTTATCTTTTCTTTGATCTCTTGATTAATATCGTCGATTCTCAACCTTTTCGTTTCTTCACATCACTAACAATATCTGTATTGCATTCTTTTCTTATCGTTCTACATTAGTTGGTATCCAGACCTTTTTTCTTAGATTTTTATCTAGGATTCGATCCTTTCAACCGCTTCCGCAACTCAAACCATATATATCAAACAAACATAAAACCCTAGTTTTCTTTTTTTTTTTCACCAGAAAATTTTAAACAATGAGAAAACACATAGTACCTATTGAAGATCTTCCGGAGTTTAGACTAGAATTATTAACAAGTATTAAAGAATATAACGAGAAAATATTTAGGCTTCGTTATAAGCTTCATCCCGACGAAGAAGGTAAATGGAAAATAAAAAGACTTTTTCGTGCCATAGAAGAGCAAAAGCGAATATTGGAGGAGCTTGAATATTTTCTGGTGGCTAAAGCTAAACGTGAAAAACTTAAGATTGTCCTCGCCGAATATTACACCAAAATTCTCTGTAATATTTCACATAATGATAAAGAAGTTAAAAGAGAATTCTTTGTCTTCTAATGGTATTGTAGCTTTCTCGGTTACATCAGCCGGTGAGGAAAAACGAAGCTTACTTCACAAGAGAAAGAACAGAACCATGTTAATAAGGTTTCACATGATCCGTTAGAGTTTAATGCATCAGTTGATGGAGAATTTATGGAAGTTACTTCTCAAAAGAACGAAGAAGATCAAAAAGATCTTTTCCCTACGGAAGAAAATCAACTCGATGTTTCGCATGATTTGCTAGAGTTTAATGATTCATCGTCCACTCAAGAGAGTTCTTCTTCAACTAAAAACAATATTGATATGATTCCCATTACATCAGTTGGTGAGGAGAATACAAAACTATTTCGCATAAGGATGAACTAAATCATGTTTCGAAGGAAGAATGTCCAGTGGACAAGGAGAATCATGTTTCTAAGGAGGAAGAGAAGAAAAATACATCTCAAAAGGAGAATGAACTTCCGATTTTGCACAATTCTCTAGAGTTTATTGGTAAGCCTTCACATCTTAATAAACTTGTAGATATGGAAATTCCCGATAGTGATATGTTTTCTTAATCTACCGGTGATAATAACCAAGTTATTGATCAACTGAAGTCACATATGGTCTCTCATACTTTCCCTAACAAGACAGACGTAGTTCAATAAATCTATGTGGATTATGAGAATTATTTTGTGTCTTCTTATATATTCGTGGATGC
This sequence comes from Papaver armeniacum, assembly GCA_023531295.1. Classification (NCBI taxonomy): domain Eukaryota; kingdom Viridiplantae; phylum Streptophyta; class Magnoliopsida; order Ranunculales; family Papaveraceae; genus Papaver; species Papaver armeniacum. The sequence continues at coordinate 684,400 of JAJJWW010006602.1, read as the reverse complement.
ATATTATTGTCGATTTAAAGAAGATATAATTACTGAGAATTACGCTGGGAGAATTCGTGATTGAATTTTGTAAGAAATAATATGCCTTTCAATCAAGACATTAGTTTTTGCATGAATGATATTCTGTTGCGATCAGCAAGAAATATAAGATGGTCAGTTTTACTACAGGCAATTTCAGTTTCAGATATTCATTCATCTCTATTTGAGCCAAGACTTTTGCCACCAAGTTATGGATGCGGTGTTGATATCAAGTCGGGTTTGGTGAGTTGTAGCTGTGAGAAGTTTGCTCTGTTTGGTAATATTATTCATCCTGGAGTTGTTATACATCTAACAACCGTGTTTAAACCCAGTGAGGAGTTGTTTGAAAATCAAGTTTTGATGCATGCAGAGGTTGATAATCAAAGTGTTGTTAATTTTGTTGACTTCTTAGACTTTTCTTTCCAGTCTGTTAAAGAAGTTAATCCACTATGCTTCCGATGGGTTAGCGTTAATTCTATAAAGGACGATGAAGTTGTGATAGATTTGTACTCAAAAATAGTTTATGCAGTCAGACATATGGGTACTTCACATTCTCAATATCTTCCTCTTATGTCTACTGATAGCTGTGGAGCAATTTGTTCGGTATATAGAGAGGCTTTAATAATAAATTCAGGATGCCAGTGTGAATGCGTTCAAAGCTCAAGGTAACCTCCATCTTACTATCTCAAAAGTTTGTAAACATCTTCATGGATGGCGTTTAGCTTCGTATCAAGACTGCCTAATCACTATTTCATAATAAGGAACATGTCAGGATCGTTATAGAAATATTGGTATTCGGTCTTGACATATACTTAGAACTCAAGTGTGATGAGTTTACAAGGAAATGGGTTCAGGAAGACGGTGATGTTGTAATGAATAGTTTTTCAAGCTTTGATGGAAGCTATGTAGTGCAGATATACATGTATTCAAAAATAGAGTTTTGGAGATGTTTATACCGAGCATCACTTACAGAAACTGGAAATGGAAACTGGAAGAGACATTGTATCGGTTAGTTCATGTTCTCCTCACTATATTACACAGTTTGGAGAGAATGGTCAATATCCTTTGGTAAACTGCTTTCTAATGCCTGGATTATTGAACTGTTACACTATTTTCTTGCGTTTTGGGTATACTGAGAGTGATGACCCACCTAACATCACGGATGACGATAAACAACATCAACTGTTGTCAATTCTAAATAGAATCACAAGAATAGGTAAATTTATCAAGTCGATGGTCGAGAAGATCTCCAAGTTATTGCAAATACGGAGCTCCAGTATTGATAGCAAATGTTTGCCACTCTTTCTAACACATGTGAACACCATACGTCGTATTGGAAAATATCATTGGCATTTTGGTTATACAGCAATATCAAGTACCGAAATGATTTGGATCAATGGTGAATGGTTAAATGTCATTATTTCTCCGGGATATATCGATGGTCATGTAGCTTTGGTTCTAGTCAGTACAATCTAATTAAATGTGCTTGATCATTGTATTAGAAAAGGAATTGTGTTCTTGGATATTCAATTTAGTGGAAACATGAAGGACTACTTTGAGACATTTTACAAGTTCTTCAAGATATCATTCCATGCTTTAATTCCGATAAACGTCGATTTTGAGGGTCTCGTTGAAAGAAAATTGGATATTGCCCCTAAAGTTTCTGATACGAATTGTTGGGAATGGAAAACTTTGATAGGTTACTAAGATGGTTATGGTTTAGGTGCAGATGATGACGTGAGTGGTTTTGGAGATACATATTGTGCTCGTATAGAATCATCATACGTGATAAGCTTGTGCGAGTTGGACATGAAACACGTGAAATATTTTGTATTTCTACATGAATATATTCAGCCAACGATGGTCATCCTTCACGAAAGAGAGCTTACTTGGGCAGGACGTGTCTCATAGAAGCAACATACCTGCACTAGTTTTGTGTTTGATCACGGGAAGTCTAGTCACACATTTAATATTGATTTGAGAAGCATTTCTGCTAGCCTACTTCATTTTATGATCTCCACAACTTTGAATTTTGTGTTTGATCGAGGTAAGCCATTGAACTTTACATTTGCTATTTCTATTGAAGAACACAACTCATGAACTGTGATGACAACTCGGGGACGAGTTTTTTCAAGAAGGGTGGACTGATGTAGGACATCTACCTTATTCTATCTTGTTTCCCAAGTTATTATTATTTCCTTTCTAGTATTTCTCCTTATTTAGAACTCTAGTTATTTAGGTATCTCTTAGCCTTTATAAACAGGCATACATTTGTCTTAGGGTTATCATCTTATTATTATCAATCAATATTATTATCGTTAAATACGATTATCTTTTATCTCTTTTATCTTTTCTTTGATCTCTTGATTAACATCGTTAATTCTCAACCTTTTCGTCTCTTCACATCACTAGCAATCTCCGTAGTGCATTCTTCTCTTATCGTTCTACATTACAATTTTGCTGAAAAGGCCGCAGTATAATGTAGACGTTTCTTTCCTTATGTGAGACCAGTATCTAGCTCAACGTGCTAGCATACTCTCTCGTACAAGCACAAGCGATCCATCCCCTACTTGTATCCCAACTAACACCGATATTGTTCTCACTTACCCATTGTGGTTATCCAGCAGTGTGGCATTTTTAATGGAACTACTGCGGATATCGAGCAGCAGCTTCCCGAGAGGTCACCCATCCCGTGACTACTCCCGGTCGAGCACGCTTAACTGAGAAGTTTTTTCCCGCAAATCAATAAAGTGTACTCATCAGGCCTCGGTGTTAGGAAAGGACAAACCATTACTTATATTCCATTCAGCCAACCACTGCCGAATATCGAGGTATTACAGAATCTGCCAAACGAGTTCTACCGACGGTATCGTGGGCTGTGGTTATTGTAGGTTTTTTTTTTTTCAGGGACAAAAGGTACTGTCGTAGCAAATATTCCACACAAATTTTGCACAATTTTAATTTTGGTCCTTGTAAGTTCTAACTCTCCACGTTTCACCTTAGAAGAAAAAATAACTCCCCAGTTTCCCCTCGACTTTCTTCTTCCTCTTTCTTTCGACTATAATGGGGAAAAATACCCATATTTTAAATCTCTGCATGTGAAAGGAAATTCTGCTGGTAAGTTAGGTTTTTTTTTTTTTAATTTTTTGAACCTAAAGTGCGTTTGGCTCCTTGAATTTTAGGGCGCAGTTCAGTTGGGGGAGGTAATTGACTTTATGAGTGTTTGGCATAGTTATTATAGGGATGATTCTGTTTTCCACGGAACTTATTTTCCTTTGTTCAATGGAAATGAAGTTTGTTAGAGCATTGCTCGATATAACTCACAAGTGTTGCTATCTCAAGCTTGTTGTCACATTTAATTGATCAAAACTATATCTTGATTTCTAGTTTACATTTAGTCAAGTCTCGGATTAATTTAGAAGTGTGTAGTTGAGTATCGGATATCACTGCGTTCTACTGTTTGAAGGTGAAGATCAACCGCTATGAAGAAATAACAAAAGGTAAGTGAAGAATGAACCACCTATTTCTCAAGTTTCACCTTTCTATCTATGAGACATTGTCGCATGACTAAATTAGACATTACATGCATAGTAGAAATTTCGAGTCAAGTTTATCTTGATTACGTTCTCGAAATATGACTAAGCTTAAGAACAATTTATGTTTATTACCTAAATTATGATTCAAGATTTACTCATTTGAAAATATCCTAAAACAGTGATATGTGTCATTGATGTTATTCGAAAATGTTTTGAATTGATTATTAGAGAGATATAGAACTATTGTTAATCTGGACACACCATAATATGCATATCAGTTCACATACTAAAACAGTCATAAGTCTATAGCCGCAGTACATGTACCTAGTACACGTATCGGTGTAGCTATAGTTCGGCAACGATATTTTGGTATGCATATCCGATATCCATACCATAAAAAGTCTGTTGACTCGACAACCAAGAAAGGTGCGCATACCCAGTATGCAAACCGAAAAAGATACGTTGGTTTAAAAACTAAAAATGTACGCATACCTAGTATGCAAACTATAAAATATTTGTCAGTTCGTGTACCCGTTTTTTTCTTAAGGGTATACAAACCCGGTACACGTACCATGACAAAAATACCCACAAATAGGTGTACAATACAATACACGTACTTACCCTGTTGAATATTTTCAGATGAATCAGAGTTATTTCTTTGAGATATTCGGCATTTGAATAACTCTCTAAAAACACTACCTAGTAATGATTGATCACATGTGTGACTCATTAAAGTCTTAAGGTATTATATGAAAGTGGATAATCTTATAGTTTAACTGGCTAGTTTCCATTAACCTTTAATGAACAAGTCATTCTACATGGTTCGTTTACGGTTCATCCTAACCAGGGTGTATATTCCATTATGTTAATCTGAAGTAAAGTATTACATCTAATGTTGATTATTAATTGCTTGGTTCCAAATCTATCTTATCTTAAACCTAAAGCAACCTTGACCTTGAAAGTATATATATATAAGGAGAACCTCAAACAACTGGGATCTTTGAATCCATGACACTATTCTTGTGTGTCCTAGTTGTAAACTAGAGTCGTCCTCTCCTTTAAACCTTTTTAGGTCTAAAAAATACTTCACCTAGGGACTCGTGAAGCCAGATCCAACTATCTTTATCTTGATAGTTAGTGTATCTTGATCTTGTTTTGAATGTTGAGCTTTATCCATCAAACAAGATAGATAAAAATCACTTAGTTTTTCGTCTCAAAATCTGTGATTCCACAAGTATCCACTCTTGAGGTAAATAATAATCTAGGATGCTCTTCGGGAGTCATAAAACCGTATTTTGAGGTTTGCTAGACTTTGTCTATTGCAATCGATTTCCTACCTCACCTTGATCTTTGATCAGAACGAAAATCACATATAGGCTTATCTATGGGAGGAAGAATGGTTTAAAGTCTTCAATTAAGTTGAAGCAACTCTTAGGCTGTAAAGGACGTCAGCTAAGGGAATCAATTGCGCAGAGTCCTTATGGATTCAAGAGGCGTAAGGAGCGCGACTATAACTGAATCGATGTGATGGTAGATTCAGTCTCTACCACATTCCAGTCCGAAGTTTTGATAATAGACTAGAGTTTGTAGCGGCTTAATATACAGTTTGTTGTTCAAATCTGAACGAGGTCGTGTGATTTTTTTTGCATTTGCGGTTTCCTTGTTAACAAAACTTCTAGTGTCCGTGTTATCTCTTTTTCCGCATTATACTGTTTATTTTTATAATTAAAATATCACATGTTGTACGCAAATCAATCAAAGTAGATATATTCATCATTGTTTGTTGGATACGACTTGATTGATCTTGGATATTAATCTTTGGAAACAATAGATATAAGGGATATGCAAGGAATTAGAGGAACATTGCAATATTGGTAAATATGGAAGCTTTTGAGGAAGAGAAAAATATTATAGAAATGACCTTCTCTCTCTTACCTTTCTAGGAAAGGCATTGTGTATGTTGTGACTAGGATTGATTAGCGCTTACTTTCACTTTACTTACAAAAAAATTGCATTAAAAGGATTTCAATTCTTGAATCTCTGCAATAAATGAAATAATGTAGAAGTAGAAGAAGAAGAAATTATAAGGCACCTGATCATTTGTGTCTCTTTGAATCCACTTTCTCTTTGAGAATTGAGATCTATACTCGGGGTTTGATTTAGTGAGCAACCAATTATGAAAATGGGGAAATTCCTTTAGGGGTTTAGAGTTTGTATCAGATAATATTGTTGTTGGTGTGCCTTCTTTTTAATATATTTCATCATCAAAATATCTCAGCTTCAGACATATACCTTGCAGAGAGTCATCCTCAATTATTCATCTTTCCGTGAAACAAGTTTTATCTCGCAGCAAGCCTTGCAAGATCATTTTTTGACATACCTAAACTCCAACATTGCTTGACGGTTCCCACTCGAATGAGTTCAAGGACATTCTGTAGCTGAGTAACTCCTCACTGTGGCAGTTCAGGTCCTAATTAGCAATTCGTCGAATGAATCGTGAATTATTCTGAACTAACACGGACACCGAATTATGCGCGTACGGTTCAAACTCCGAACCTAGTACGCGTATTTTATGGAAGACCCGAAATATATGCTCATAATTCGGATTCGTGTATCATTCGGCCATGAGCGCATAATTCAGATTTGTGTATCAATCAAACACGAGGTTCAGCTGACTCGTTAATTCAACTCGCTGGGCGCAACCTGTTGATTAAACGTTTTCTTCTTTCTTATTTTTTTTTAGGAAAATATAGCCAAAAGGAATTAATCCTAGGACGTTTAGCACCACTCCTCCAACACTGATCATTCTTTTGTGAGTTGACTTGTGTTGATATCTCATATGTTTTGTATATGATGCCTTTAAACCATAGAATTATTCTATACCTTAATGTTACCATATAACTCAACCATGTATACAAATACTAGTGTTATAGGATTATAAACACCTTTTATTTTATTATATATAAGCCGAATTATCTGTACCAAATTCATATCTCTAAAACGAATTATACACGTACGTATTCCAAAGAACTACTGTCAAATCAAAATGGTTGACCGAATTTTTGAGGAATTTAACTTTTGTGAATCCGAATAATACTCATACGTTTGTCGTTCCGTACATATCCCAAGCTACGAATTCCTAACTAGGGTTTAGCCAACCACAACTTTAACGAGATTTAACTTTCTTGACATAATTAACACTAAAGTTTTATTATAATGGAAACTATTTTCTTTCTTAATCCAACCATTGCTTTAACGAGATTTAACCTTCTTGACATAATTAACACTAAAGTTTTGTGAATGGAAACTATTTTCTTCGTAATTAAGAATCGACAAAAATGTGTTACTCAGAGCATCTAGGAGCTAGACAGAGTCCCTTTTTAGAGCAAAATCGAACAAGCCATATTGGAAAATGCAAGTTTGACTGTCCCATCATGAATTGAATTATATGTCTAGCCATTGCTATGCAACAAATTTTCAAACACCCTTTTGCCACACAAGTGTGCAAACTTTTTTTTTTAACTCGAGTGCTAAACTTTACTACAATATCGACATCATTGCAGTACAATGATAAAGTTATTGGGCGATGATACCAATAACATAAATCTGAAATCGTCAACGCAAACAATACCAAGTTCTTTTGTTGATCAAGAAAAGAAAAAAACTTCAACTGTAACCGACCATATACTAATGTCGAAGGGAAAAGTACCCACATATAAAGCTAATTAGGGTTGAGAATTTCGTCTGAAATATGTGGTTTCCATCCGACCCAATCGCATTTTTACGGTTAAATGCGCGGACCATTCACTAGTGGGTTGGATACGGATGCAACTATAGGAATCCGATGGATTTTGGAATGGATGCGGATGCACTCTTAAAGATTTATTGGACATCTGCATCAGTTAGATTTTAATTACTTATAAGATTTTTATAATATCTGTTACTTATTATGTATTTAAAATAATCCACCCGATTTATCTCTTCATCATTTTCTTCCGGTCAAAATTTTAGGATTGAGACGCAAAATTAAGTCATACTCTTTTATCTTAATTCCTTGATCGGATATTAATCAAGTCATTTTTGTTACTTTTTTTTTCTTTTCTCTTTTTTGATTCTTTGACCGGTATCCATTAGATCATCCGCATTCAATCCTTCTGTACGTGCATGCAAATCTGTTGATGCCAAATTTTGAGATCCGTCATTTATTGGATCGGATGCGGATGTGGCAAAAACCTGCGGATACTCGCCCATGGCTCACCCCTAAAGCTAATGGATGCAGTTATAATAGGCCCATTAAGGAAATTACCCAAATCCGACCCCTCATCAGTGCCCTAGTGTTTCATTTTGAAGGCTATTATTGGGGCGTCACATTCCATTGGAGGGGCGTCACCTAATAGGACAAAAACGGGTCACCCGTAAGTAATTTCAAAAATCCCTTATCTCAAATAATTGTGTGATGACCAAACAACCCTTATTTATTTATATAATTTTACGGGTGGAAAATGAACTTAGGCGTAAAATCAACTGAACCTAGGCGTAAAATTGGAATTACGCCTGGAAAATAATATATATCCCATTATATTATCTCCCGATTATATAAGGGAGATAATATATTATCTCCCGAATGCATTCGGAGGATAAAAATAATATATTATCTCCCGATTATATAAGGGAAATTTTGCCATTAAGAAATATGCGAGATAAGGGGTAACTCACTTTAGGTTTGGGTGACCCTATTTTATTTTGAAGGCTATTATTGGGGCGTCACCTTCTATTAGAGGGGCTCACCTAATAGGACAAAAACGGGTCACCCGTAAGTAATTTCAAAAATCCCTTATCTCAAATAATTGTGTAATGACTAAACAACCCTTGTTTGGCTTTAGTTTAATTAATTAAACCTAGTTACGTCCTAAATTACGCCTGGAAAATCAACTAAACCTAGGCGTGAAATTGGAATTACGCCTGGAAATCAACTGAACCTAGGCGTAAAATTGGAATTACGCCTGGAAAACAACTAACTAAACCTAGGCGTAAAATTGGAATTACGCATGGAAAACAACTAACTAAACCTAGGCGTAAAATTGGAATTACGCCTGGAAAACAACTAACTAAACCTAGGCGTAAAATTGGAATTACGCCTGGAAATCAACTAAACCTAGGCGTAAAATTGGAATACGCCTGGAAATCAACTAAACCCAGGCGTAAATTGGAATTACGCACTGAAATCAACTAAACCTAGACGTAAACGACATGCAAATCAAAGTTTACGCTTGAATTAAACTAAACCTAGGCGTAAGTTCTTCAAAAACTAAATTACGATTGAAAAATCTAGTACCGTACCCACGCGTAACACTAGCAGAAAGTAAATAAAATCCTAATTTTACTTCGATTTCATTCGATTAAAGCACAAAAATGGGTACAAAAAGATGGGTTTGTTTTATTATTACCTTACATACACCATGGGTTGTTGTTGAGGAGTTTGAAAACATGATTCTTCAATTGATTGAATTGGTGGAATGAGTTGAGGTTGAGTTGTTGATTACCATCACTAGGATCAGTTTGCTTCTTCCTCATCTATTTTTAGTAGTTTTAATTGAAGGGTAATTTTGACAAATTGCTATGGAATCAAAATATCCCTTAACCAAATTTTTGGTCACCAAATATCCAAATGAAGCCCCTTTAATGGAGTGTGACGTCCCAATAATAGCCTTCTTCATTTTTCAGTTTACTCCTCTTTCTCTTTCTTCACACTATCTGTTTTGAGTCTCTGCAGAACTGATTTTTCCTGAAGCCACCGATCCGTGTTCTTCCTATTGACGATCCAAATCATCCAATTAAGGTATTTTCTTCTACTAGCAAATGATTTCTACCTTTTATTTCCTTGTTTTGATTATTTCACTTCCATCAATTTTGAATGTTGTAGACCAAAACCCCAGGATATCTGATTCAACAAATTCAAATGAAATCTAGGTTTTCTTGAAAGAAAGAGAGATGATTCTCGATGGGAGACCAAAAACGCCATGCATTGTTGTTACTGTAATTAGTATTAGACAACCAAATACTGATGTTACCTTAGGGTTTAGGGTTTTGTTGAATAATCAAAATTGTAGTTTAATTGAGAAATTGTTAGGGTAATTTCTATCAATGTGAGTATTTTCATTCAAAACTATGAGCATTAATTCTAATTTATTTAATATATATTTTTTTTGTTCTTCTCTGTGGTTGATTGTTTCTAGGGTCACACATATCAATATGAGGGAAGCACCAAAAGATAGAATCAGTAATTTACCAGACTCACTTCTTCACCATATCCTTTCATTTCTTCACATCAGTTACGGTGCTCAAACTAGCGTATTATCAAAAAGATGGAACTACATTTGGACCACTGTTCCCACCCTTGAATTTAAGAGTCTAGCTCACGATATCATCCCCTCTTCTTACTATATCGATAAATTCATGGGTTTTGTGGATGGAACATTGCATCGTCATAATTTGTCAAATGTAGACAAGTTCGAGCTCCTCTGCGATCATTACTTGGATGAATCTCGGGTTCATTCTTGGGTCTCTACTGTGATAAGGGGTAACGTTAGAGAGCTCAGTCTCAACTTAAGTGAAGACCACCCCTTGTTTATTCCCCTATCTCTTTTTACTTGCAAATCACTGACATCATTGGAGCTGTGGAATCATCCTAATATCCGCTTTCCTAAGTATATCTCTTTTCCAAGACTCAAGTGCCTTAAACTTAACTTTTTTAAGTTTACCGGTGAATGCTGGAATGAGGAACTCTTTTCAAATTCCCATGTCCTCGAAGAATTGATTCTGTTTCAGTGCTCTGTTAGTACGATTTCTTTTTGTATTTCAATTCCTACACTGAAAGTCTTGAAAATTGATAACTGGACTCATGATGGAAATGGTTTACGAGAATGTGTTTTCAAAATTGATGCACCAAGGCTTGTTACTTTCTCATACACTGGTCCTGTTGCAAAAGAATTTATTTTTTCTAGCTTTCTAGCACTAGAGGAAGCAACTGTTAACATCAACTTTGAAGATTATGATGCTGCAGAAATAAGTCGGTTACTCCGTGCCCTTGCACATGTGAAATATCTAAGTGTTTGTAATCGAACCCTAAAGGTATTCTTGCTTGCTGACTACATAGTTTCTGTGTTTTTTTCTATTTATGTTGTTTAATTTGACTCCCTGTATCTGACTTATTTGTTGTTATTGCCTTGTGATAAACAGGTTATCTACTCTGATTACGATCGGTCAAACAATTTACCAACATTTCATAATGCCAAAAAGTTGATCATATCTAATGTAATGTCCAGTGATCAAGGACTTATTGGTATGCTCAAAGCAGTACCTAATCTGGAGTCACTTGTTATTGAGGAGGCAAGTGTTCAGAACTGATGATTCTGCATACTGTCATTGGATACAGTTGTTATCTTACTTTGTTGGCAGTAACTCATCTTTTAATACCTTTCTATTGTTTCTTGTTTCAATTCCAGAATATGCTTGATAAAGAAGAAGAAGAACAGGAAGAAGACAGTGACGACGGTGAGGGGGATGGGGATTATGACAATAAGAACGATAATACTGGCTCTGTTGAGGGTGAAAATAACCTCATCATTCACGAAGGTGTCTCTGACGCTGCAGAGAGCAACAACAATGATCATGGCAAATCCAACTATGAAAACAAAGACGATAGCTGGGCACTCGATGTCGCGACTACTGGATGTTTGTTTCCACACCTTCAATCAGTTTGCTTTCAGCAATTTGCTGGGAACCCAAAGGAGATAACGTGGGTGAAACTGATTTTGAGAAATGCAAGAGCTCTGCAAATGATGACTACATGTTACTGCGTTGGTGATTTATGCTTTGCAAATGTGAAAAGTGAAAAAGAACTCAAGGCAGAGATACCAAGTTATCCTAGAGCCTCACCAGGTTGTGTGCTTAAAGTCTGTTCTTGGGATTGGGGGGCTTATTTTTCTCGGTGAAAATAAAAATATGCTAGAGTCAGTATTGTTTCAATTTTTTTGACTGTTATCCATTTCTACTCTAGTTCTTGACTCACAAAATGTAAACCGTATGAAAAATTCTAAACTGATACAGAACTTTTGGGAATTTCAACATTTTTTGCATTTGTGAAATGAAGCTTTCTTTTTTGAAGATAAGTGTAATTAGTATGTAGCCTTGTTAATTTGATGCAAGTTCGAGACAGGAGCCAGAAATAAAACTTGTTTGGTGGAAGCATAGCTGGGTCTGTAAGCTCTTTGAGCTCTTTCTTGCTTACTTCTGGTAAGCCTTTTATAACCTGGCGAGATTGGGGTATACCCAAACTAATTGGGGTATACCCAATTTCAAGGGGACATGGTGTGTCATTATTAAAAAGTGTGATTTTACTTTAATACCCTTGAACTAATTAAATCTTAAAAAATAAACTCATTTCTTAATTTCATTAACCCTAAAATTAAAAAACTAACCAACTCTTAATCTTCTCTTCTTCTTCATCTTCATCTTCCATCAACCAAAGCCATATAAAAATCTTCAACTTTGATTTTCCAAAAAAATTGTTGACTCTAACAGCGAAAAGAAATCTATAAATGATGTTTAAACTCAAACCCATCATTGTGTTGTGTGATTTGATTGTTATATTAGGTTAGAAATCGAAAATTATGATTTCTGTGTTTTTGGCCGGCAAGGTCGTAACATGCATATCTTGCCGACTTTTCATAACAGCCATGGCGGGATCGTAAATTTTTCAACAAATTTGGGGTATTTTTGAATACCTTCTTGACCAAATACAAATTTTCTAAGGGTATTTTTGAATACCTTGCTTAGGCCAAAACAAATTTAAGGGTATTTTTGAATACCTTGCCGGCCAAAAACAGCCGGAAGGGTATTTTTTGAATACCTTGCCGGCCAATAAATTTTTTATGTCATCTCCTGTATGTCAAAAAACAAAAGTCGGCAAGGTCGACGATGAAGATCATGCCGGCCACTTTTGGCCGGCGAGGTCGACGATGAAGACCTTGCCGACTTTTCATATTTTCAGAACTGAAAGTGTTGATTTATTCTTTGATTTTAAGTATGATTTCATATAACGAATTCACAATCCCCTTTTTAGAAGTATTTCGGTTGTGTGCTTCATTTTCGTTGCAAGAGATATTCTCAAAAAAAAAAAAAAAAATCATCAAAAATCATCCCACAAAAGTTCAATCAAAAACAAAATTTCATAACTTAAAATTTATAAGTTTTAATCTATTCAATCAATTTAAACTTAATTAATTAATCTAATCAAAATTTTAGGGTTAATTAAACGAGGGCAATTTTGCCATTTTGAAAATATTTGGTTAAGGGGTGACCTCTTTTACTTCAAAATGACCCTATTTTGTCTCATTGGGTATACCCCAATTAGTTTGGGTATACCCCAATCTCGCCAGGTTTTATAACATTTTCCAAGTTTGCCGATCAAAAAAAAGCATAACTAACAGCCATAACCTAGAGGTTCTTAATGTGAACTGGTGCAGTAATTTTTTACAAACTCAACGTGATCGCACAGGAATCATTGTATTTTCAAGCCCATCGTTATGGCTTTGGAAACAAAATTCTTGTAACAGTGGTTTTATTTTAGAGATTTTCACATGTTCCGCCAGTTTTTGTGTAGGAATCTGAAACAGATAACAGTTGGATGATACATTATACTCCCTCCGTCTCTAAAAGATAGGCAAGTTTGGTTTTCACAAAAATTAAGAAAACCAATCATTATAGCCACTTTTTCATGTTTTTTCCTAATTTATCCTTGGTCCCCACTCATTTGTTATAAAAGAGATGGGAGAGAGAAGTGGGCCCCCTTTAATATTAAGAGAGAAAAGGGAGAGAGAAAAGTGGTCCCTATCTGGGTATACTAGTAAAATCATAACATTTGACTTTCCACATATGGAAACAAGCCTATCTTTTTGACATACCCAAATAAGGAAACTTGCCTATCTTTTAGAGACGAAGGGAGTAATAAAATAATTTATATTTTCCATGAACCAAATTCTAATCCCGGGAACAGAACTTAATCACACAACCTGGTGAGGCTCTTGGATAACTTGGTATCTCTACCATTAGTTCCTTGCCACTTTTCGCATTTACAAAGACATCATAAGAATAATCATCGTAATGGATACTCATCTTTTGCAAAGCCTTTGCATCCCTCAAAATCAGTCTGACCCACTTCATTTCCCTGGGATTTCCAATAAATTCCTGAAAGCAAACTGATTTTAGGTGTGGAAACAAATATCCCGTAGCCCCAATATCTAGTGCCCAACTTTCAATTTCACTGTCATAGTTGTCTTCACGCTCATCATTGCTTTTGCACCCAGCAGCATCAGCTAAATCTCCTTTGTCTTCCTTGTTGAGGTTGTCGGCGCCCTCAACAGAGTCGGCATCGTGGTCTTCACTGTCATGATCCCTCTTAGCGCTGTCACTGTCGTTCTCATCTTCCTCGTCCCTGTCTTCCTCTCCTTCATCATTCATATACTGGAATTGAAATTGAAACAATAGAAAGTATCAGATGATGAGTACCAACATACGTAAAAAAAGTTAACAAAACTAAGCCCAAAACTTGAATTTTGTTAGTGAAAAATACTAGAACCCCCCTACTATATGGGTTCAACATATAGAAGCCCCACTAAATGGATCTTTCATTGTCAACTCCATACTTTCAGAAAATGCTACTACTAGGCCCAAAATATCAATTTTGCTTCAGATCAGACCCATAATTAATTATTCTGAATTTTAATAATGGCAACATTACCCTTTAGTATATATACAAGAGGAATATCACAAGATATTTTTCATTTCTCAATTTTGTTTCTCTCTCTTCTCCATTCTCTTTCTCTCCCAGCTCCAGCGATTTCAGATCTGTGAAGAAGAAGACGAATCGATTCAATCGATTTCATTTGCATCTAGGTTTTAGTTGGTTATACTATTAACAAAGATGAAGAAGTTTTAGGGTTTTCTTTCACGTTTTTCATCTTCTCCATCGATTCCTCTGTAGTCTCAGTTGTTACGAAGATCAATCACATTCGGTAGAGAGAGATAATATGGAAGATGAAGAAGATCAACTGCACTTGAAGATTCATCTACAAAATCAAATCGACCTGCAGATAAGTTTCATTTGTTTCTACGAATTTTATACTTTGATTTTTGAAGCGATTCAAGCAAATATCAATCTGTATCTGTTCTTCAAAGTTTGATTTTCGAAGTAATCTGTTATAATCTCACCTTAATCATGCTTTTGAGAGAAAATCACTAAAAAATTTCAAGAAAAATTATAAGAAATTTTTTAGGGTTCTTGAACAAAGTTCGATTTATAGTTTAATCTCTTATCTCGATCGAATTTTTGTTTTTAGATTTGAAATCTGTGATTCATTATCTCTTTTACCCATCTATTTGATACGAATTTTATTTACTTTGATTATCGAACTAATTTGAGCTCATGTCTAGCGTTATCTGTTATTGATTGATTGTTTGAAGTTCGATCCAGATTTGCTTTAGTTGTTCAAAGTTGAATAACAAGATTAAATACGATTTCAAGACTTAGATTGTATATCTAATCGATTTTTTTATCTTAAATTTGTCATCAGCTAACATCTGTTATAGAAACTGATACATAATGCTCAATTCAGAATGAAACTTATTAAGTCTTTGCTTAATAGGGTGAAGGAGGAGCAGATGTTGCTGAAGCTAGGTTTCGCAGTTGCAAGTGAAAACAACTCTGACTTGGAGAAACAATTGTATTAAAATGATTTTAACTCTGCTACGGAGATAAAGGTAAGTGTATAACTTCCTAAATATGTTTGTGTTATGGCAATTGGATAATATTATCAGGTTTGTGGTTAGGCTAGTTCAACTTGATTTCAGTGCCTAATGTTGTTATTATGTGATACAATGGACTCTTCTTCTTCGAGCTGTAGCAAAACTAGGAGCTTCTGTGGTGACTTACCCTCTTCTAGTTTTGAACGTAATTATTCATACTAACATGTGAATACATTGTGAGATAAATCTTGTCTTTGTGGCAAAACTTGGCTGTTTTTAATTTGACTTAGTAGTAAGTACCCATTGTCATCATTGATACAGGAGTTACTTGTCGTGTTGGATGTATTTCAGTAGTTATATGGATGTGTAACTAGTAGTTACACAGGCTATATGGATGTGTAACTGCTAGTTACACATGCTGGTAAAACCACTGATATTATCCAAGAAAACTTGCAAGATGAAGTTTATGATTCTTCTGTAAATGGAAATGGAACCACTGATACTGTCTGAAGCTTTATTTTCTATTGATACAGGAGTTACTTGTCGTGTTGGATGTATTTTAGTAGTTATATGGATGTGTAACTAGTAGTTACACATGCTATATGGATGTGTAACTGCTAGTTACACATGCTCTGAGTGAAAGAAGTTACACATGTAAATACATGTATTTTAGTAGTTATATGGATGTGTAACTAGTAGTTACACATGCTATATGGATGTGTAACTGCTAGTTACACATGCTGGTAAAACCACTGATATTATCCAAGAAAACTTGCAAGATGGAGTTTATGATTCTTCTGTAAATGACAATGGAACCACTGATATTGTCTGAAGCTTTATTTTCTATTGCTTAAAATGTCCTTCTTCATCGTCAGTTACCTAATGGTAAGCTTTATTGACTTGTTGGTGTTTTTTTTGTTGCTTATCTTGAGTCTTGGCCTACACATGTTGAGATTTAACAAATCTGTGGTGGTGTTGATGGTGGAGATGCAGGTTTTGGAGGAGGATGGGGAGGCGTGGTGTTAGAGGTGGTGGTATCGGAACAAGTTTGGAGGGGGATTGGAAATCAGTGGTGGTGTTCTGGTGGAATAGGTATTCAAATTTCGCGTGCAAGCAAGTCATTATCTATACAAATCTGGCAGTCAGTTAAGTGATAAAATAAATGACTGTAGGTATTGTAACTTATAGATACACATGCTAAATGGATGTGCAGGTACTAGTTACTGATAGAAATAATAGAACCTTGCGTTCTTTTTTTTTCACCTGAATGCTAATGTTCTTTTTTTCACCTGCTGGGATACATAATATATAGTGGGAGACTCGCTCAATATAGAACTAGATATAGAGAAGTTGCATAGAGGAAAGATATAAATGAAGTATTGTACTGATTGTATGTGTCACTGCGAGTTACACATGCATGTTAGATGTGTAACGGCTAGTTACACATGCTAATATGCATGTGTAACTAATGGTTACATATGACATATGTATGTGTAACTACTAATTACACATGCATTTAGTATTCCTAGGTTTTTTGCTGATAGTAGCTTTTTGATTGTCATGGTTACCTTACTTGAAGGTGTGGAGGTGAGCACAAGCTTGCATTTTCGGCTGCATTCCTCTTATTTTATACATGTAATGTAAGATCTGACTATGTCAATTTCAATGTGATTACAACCATTTGGGTGGATAAAGAACAAGCCAGAGGAAGCTCAATGATTTTATGAAGGACTCGGCAAAAAAGTTTCTGGAAACCCGATTAATAGAGATTTTCATCCTAATAATGCAACTTGATTGTGTTTCTTGTTAACTTATTGTTTATACTTGGAGGATTTTGGTGAATACTCTCTGAAATCAATAGAGGATATGTATTGTTACAAAATTTGATTGCTCCCTTTCTTTTCGTTTCCATTTAATTATCTATCTACCTTATAGTATGTTCATACAGGATATAGTTGTGCAGCCGAGGAGTCGTAAAAATAGGGGTTCTGGTGGAGCAAAAGTTGACTGACACAGTGAAGCATCACATTTTATGATGTTGCAGGAGTCGACTGTAAAATAAGTTGGAAGATATTGTGGTATGCCTAAGAACTTCCTTTATTGGTTGGTAGATGTAAAAGAAGTTACACTAGCAGCTACTAGTTATATACCTTTCAAATTAGTATATTGCATTTTCAATTGATAAGTGTTATTGAGTAGATTTTACTGTTTAAAAATCGCAAGTAGCTCTGTGTGATGTCCCTGTTTCTAGCACTGATAAAGAATATGCTCTGAGTACACAAGGCATATGGATGTGTAACTGCAGATTACACAAGCCATATGGATGTGTAACTGTAGTTTACACACGCTATATGGATGTGTAAGTGAAGGTTACACAAGCCATATGCATGTGTAACTTTCGTTTACACAATCCGTTGTATGTACTCACCATCATAATCACCGCTGATGTTTTACTTTTTTTTTCATAGTCCTTGGTTTTATGTATTGTAATGCAAATGTTCGGTGTAAGTCGATTATGCTCTTTGCTCGCATAGACGATATATTATATTAGTCATGATGTTACATGGAGTTATATGGTGTTTGAAGCTCGGTAATAACAAATGGTCTTCTAGTTGGGTTGTTTTCATAGTGTTGTAATAGAGGTAGCACAAAAACTTTCATGTTTGATCTTATGATGGTTGGATAGGTAGTATCTTGAAGTGTCTACAGATTACAGAATGGTTGGATAGGTAGTAGCTTTGAGTGTCTCCAGTGTCACTAAGATCTCTGTTGATTCTATGTCACCTTCATGTGAGCCTATTTGTTGTTTTAATAGCAAACCACCATTCTGTAGAAAGAATTTCTCTCTGAGTTTGGATAGTTTTCTTTTTTTGATGCTCAAAAATAACAATGAGGTTGTTCAGTTATAGGTTTAAGTTCTTATACTTCACTAAGCCCTTTTGTTGTTTAATTTTGTTTTTCAGGTAACTTTTCGTGTTAAAATTGGTAAAGAAAATAGGACTGCAAGGTTGTTCAAGATACTGCGGCACAACTCTAGGAGGTAAAAACTAAACTCCAAGAGCCTTGTTTCTTTTCTCAATTCTCAACATTATGTGAACATCTCGTATGAAAATTCACATGAACTCTTAGTTACACTAGGAAAATGCATGTGTAACTACCAATTACTCTAGGAAGATGTTGATGATTTTGCTAGATTCGATGTGAAATCGAATGCAACCGGGCCGTTAAAAAGAAAGAAGAAATAGAACTAGAACCGAAGTAGTGGTTGTTTTTGGTCTTTGAATTCCAATATGAATGTGTAACTTCTAGTTACACTAGTCATATGCATGTGTAACTGCTAGTTATACTAGCAAGATGTATGTGAAACTGAATATACATTTGTTGTGTGTACTGTTCATTCAATCTTATAAAAGCTGATTGCTTGTTGTTATATTTCAGGTTTCCTATAACTTCTCGCTGGTACTAGAGTTGACGTTGATTATACAAGTCAAATGCATGTGTAACTCACAAATACATGTATTTACATGAGACAAATGCGTGTGTAACTTCTAGTTACACATGCTAAGAAATTATTGTAAATGAATATTGAAGTAATACATGTATTTTTTGTATGCGTTCTTTTTTATGTCTATTTTTTTGATGCGTAACTTTGCGTTACACATGTCATAAGGATGTGTAACTTCTGGATACACATGCCATATGCATGTGTAACTTCTGTTTACACATTCACACTGTATTTTAATAATTTTGGGCCTAGATTTAATAATTCTGGGCCTAAATTTAAATTTTATTTAATTACGGGCTTGACAATATATAAAAGGGTATGGATGTCCTTTAATAACTCGGGGCCTAGATTTAAATTTCTTTTAATTAAGGGCCTCATATTATGGGTTATCCATGGGTTGGGCCTTAGCCTAATTTTCCCTTTTATCACAAACAGTTGGACATTTTACATGCGCAAGGGCACAAAGTAACTGACATATTGCTTCTTCGTCAACATGGTCTTCAATGTTGAAGTAAACAGTTGCTTCAATTAGTGCTTGAAAGCTTGACAAGGCATATTCTTTTGCAACAAAACCCGCGTAAGAGAAAGTGACAAGCTCTGGTGCATTAAATTTAAAAACACAGTCTTGTAATTCATTTTCCTCGAGACACCCAGTATGAATTTCCAAGAATTTGAGTGTAGGAATCAAAATGCAGAAAATCCTCATACGAAATTTGCAGTATTTTAGAGTCAATTCTTCAAGGATATGAGAATTTGAAAAGAGTTCCTCATTCCAGCTCTCATCGCTAAACTGAAACCCCTTGAGTTTAAGGCGCTTAAGTCTTGGAAAAGAGATATATTTAGGGAGTGTGAAATTAGGACTATAATGAATTCCAAGCTCCAATGATATCAGTGATTCGCAATTAAAAAGAGATAGTGGAATAAACAAGGGGTGTTTTTGGCATAACTTTAGACTGAGCTCTTTAACATTACCCCTTATTACATTAGAGATCCAAGAATGAATCCGAGATTGATTTAAGTGGCCAGCCCAGCTGAGAGAGAAGTTGTGTACATCAGACAATTTATGACGATGCAATGTTCCATCCACAAAATCCATGAATTTATCGTTCTCGGAAGAAGAGGGGAAGTAATTGCCAACCTTCCAACCCCGAAAATGAAGGGTGGGGACAGTGTTCCAGATGTGATTCCATTAACACGCTAGTACGAGCACCATCTTTGATTTCAAGGAAAGAATGGATATGGTGAAGAAGAGAATCTGGTAAATTACTGATCCTATCCTTTGCTGCTGCCTTACTCATATTGATGTGTTATGTTTCCCTTGAAATTCACAGAAGAATACAAAAATTTGACTAAATAAATAAGAAATTAGAATAAATCTTTTGTAACGTTGAATTAAACTGAACTTAAAGAATCTGTAACTAAACGAAAAAAAATCTTTAAGCATGATTTAATTTCGTCTCATCATCTAAACCCTGAGCAAGCAACAACATTTGATGGTTGAACATTAAGACAGTATCAACAATGTAGTGTTTTTCCGGTTATTAAAGACCAGATTTGTTTAAGAACGCTAGATTTAATTGAACAAGTTATCGTGTATTAGGGTTTCTGTTAATGGAACATTTCAAAATCAATGAAAGTGAAAGAATCAAAACATGGAAGTGGAGATTCAATTCATGGGGATGGGGCAGTCGATAAAAACATACCTTAAAATCGCATCAAGAAGCCTGATTTTGTGGGTGATTTCCGAGAAATGACTTGAGACGGAGTGACTGAGTGGACTGTGAACTGGGAACTGAAGAAAGAGGAGAGTGAAATTGGAACTCGGGACGCTCTGATTTTATTTTATTTTGCCCCTATGGCGACCATTATTCCAAAAATTTCTCGGTAGTTTGGTTAAAAAATGTTACCGGAAAAAATCAACGCTGGTTCTGGGGTTATCAGTTTATTAGTAAGGGTACCAAAAGAACGCGAAATTGGGGACATAAAAAGGAATTGGGGGATAATGATTACTTCTCCCAACCCATGGTGTCTGCTAAGGGGTGGTTTTGGGTGCAAAAATATTAAAATATCCTCTTCAAAATAAAAATCAAAAAACTTAAAATCAAAAAATAAAATCATATCCCCCATTTCCATCTCCACTTCTTATTAATCTCTTTCAGGGTTAGAGCTTTGAAACCCAAATATTCCCCATTCCCTTTCACATTCTAAACTCTCCCCACTCTCTTTCAAATTCTCTTCTCCTTCTTTGCCGGCTCCTCACTTTGGAAACAAATTATTTTTTTTTTTAATTCGGAAGTGATGAAGATCATGCTGCAAGTGATAAAGACCATGCCGGAATTGATGAAGACCATGCCGGAAACTGGTGCCGGCATGCTTGGTAGCTAACATTCAATGACGTAACTAAGTACCGACATGCTCAATAGAAATCTATCAATGCCGGTAGTCAAGTGAAAAAAAAAATCAACTTTCTGGATACTTTACATCATGTGCCGGCATAAAAATTAAAGCAACATACTATGCCGGAAACCGGTGCCGGCATGCTCGAGAATTAACTAATTGTGCCGAAAGTGGACTGATTAAAACCAGAAAAAATTCAAAACGGAATATTTTTTTACATCGCCGGAAGTGATGAAGACCATGCCATAATTGGTGAAGAACCATCTTTGGAAAATGGTGCCTTAGGCATGCTTGGTAAGTAACATTCAATGTCAGTAACTAAGTGTCGGCATGCTCGATGGTTCTTCTATCAATGCCTTTAGTCAAGTGAAAAAAATTGAAGTTTCCTGGATACTTTTCATCATGTGCCTAAGCATAGAAATTTAAGCAACATACTATGCCGGCATAGGTACCGGCATGCTCGAGAATTAACTTACTGTGCCGGCAGTAGACTGATTAAAACCAAAATAAATTGGTTTTTAAGATCAAAACCAGAAAATTTTGTTACGAGACCCGGACCCCCCCGGATAGTGGCAAATATTTATGAAAATTTCCAACAAATGCAGGCATGGTTTTTTAGGTTGAATACAATGCCGGCACCGAGCTATTTCAGCTGCAACAATGGTGGATTCAAAGAAAAAAAAATCAAATTTTCAACCTCTTAGCAGCAATTCTCTCTTCACAATCATCCTCCACTTTCACCAAAAAAAGTTCCCTCTCAAAATTTTTTTCCATCTTTCTACTCTCATCTTATTCACCCAAATACAAATACACACTAATCATTTAACAAATACTTCAGATTTTTACTAATTATTATTAACCACTAAACCTGATTAGTGAGGGGTAGATTAGGATTTTAAAAAATACTTAGATAAGGGGTGACCCCGAATTGATATCTGGATCCAGTTTTTGTCCTTTTCTTATATCCCCCAATTCCTTTTTATATCCCCCAATTTCGCGTTCTACCAAAACCCATATAAAACGGAACATAAAATTGGCTATCTTATACTATAAATTTTGGTACACATCCCAATAGTCCGGCACCCATTAGCAATATTGAAGTTGCTAGAAATATGGGGAACAGTAGCATGTACTGATTTATTCCAGATACAAAGACACATCGAAATTAAAAAAAAAATAGAAAAAAAGAATATACGTTAACATGATGATTCTCACATTATCTACTGTTTTGAATTTTATCTTTAACTTTTAATAATTAAGGCAAAAATTTCGAGAATAACCAGGTCAATGGAGGCTCCCATAAAACTAGATTAGTAGTATCATTGAATTCAACTCATTTTCAGAGTGTATTTTCACTAGAAATGTCTTGACTAATGTTGATGCAAGTCTTGCGTATTAAAATAATGGAGTGGGTTTTACTGATTGCTTAAAAAGCTGGTTCATTTCTGATGTGCAAAGTAGACCAACGGATTCGTATTTGTTCCATAATATTTGTTTTACAATGTGGTATGTGTGGAAAAGCAGATATAACAACAGTAGTTATGCAAGCTAGACGGCACCTAGGAGATTGGTATGCAAGCCTTCAAAATCCAAATAACAACACCCAAAATAGGGATAGTATGGTGTCTTCTATTCAGTGGAAAGCCCCAGATTCACCTTATGTTAAAATTCACTTTGATGCAGCTTATAATCATAATACTAAAGAATCCAGCATTGGACTAATTCTTAGAAATGTTGCAGGGATTTGCAAAGGAGTGAGATGCTGTCCAGGAAGCTCTCTAGATGCAGAACAAGCTGAAGGGAAAGCGGCGTTAGAAGCAGTAAGGTGGGCAGTGAGAAAAGAAATAAAGCATCTACATCTTGAAGGGGCAGTTTTAATATAGTTAACGCAATAAATGGCAGTTTACATTCTGTCAAGTGGACAACTAGGTGTCTAATAATTGACACTGTTTATTTTCTAAAATTTCGGGAAAGTTGGAAATGTTCTTTTATTCCAAGAATAGGAAACAATGCATATGCTAAGACCTTACCGGTAGTTTAAGAATGGTATAACAATTGGCCTGGGCAACTTATATGTTCAATTAGTGCAGATGTAATAATCAATTACTCTCAATAGTTCAATAAAATAATTTCTTTCTTATTAAAAAAAAAAATTCAAATCATTTTACAAAGTTGCATTAATAGATGAACGCGAAATTGGGGGATATAAAAAGGAATTGGGGGATATAAGGCTAGCTCTAACGGGATCCAAGATCCCACTTTAGGCACTGTAGATGTGTCGTAAATTTGTGAACAGTCGCCCACATCCAGAACGAGTGTTGCGTTCAGCTTGGATCCAAGTTGGAAGTACCCAAGGTACGCAGTTTCAAACTGCGTATGGAAAAAGCATAAAACGCAGTTACAAACTGCGTATGAAAAAAAAATCCACGGAATATTCTTCTGCACGCAGTTTGAACCTGCGTGGCACGCATATTGAATCTGCGTATTCTTTAAACGCGGTTACAAACTGCGTGGCTGTTAAATATTTGTTTGACCTTTTTTTCCTACACCCGGTTTACACTGTAATGTTAAACGCCGAGTTATTTTCGTATACTTTCTCAAATAGAGCTCTGGTTGAACATAGCCCAGTTATGTAGATAAAAACACTCGTACTACTCGGCTTATGCAGTTGCCATTAAGTCAACCGATAGAAATCTAGAGGAGTCAAACCTATTTCAAACTCTTTGAAGTGAAAAGTTCTAGTCTTCTTCCACCACCTCTCACATATAGCTTCGGTTAATCCTTTATCCCCATACTTAAAATTAAATTGGAATATAGACTATAAACCACAGCATTGAAGAATTAATAATGCACGGGGGTTGTTTCTAACCACTATCTGATAAAATTTATTTAAGTTGGTCCAAGTGCTCCTAAATGTTCCGTCTCGCTTATCTACTAAGTTGTCGGCCTTATGTTGTATCTCGCCGACACCTTGAGATAGTTGGGATAACTTCTCATACCTAGACCAATCGATATCCTCCATTATCTAAAAGTGAAAAGACCAAGGGAAGCACAATCAACATGTGAATAACAAAAATCAAACGCCTATGTTAATCGATGCACAATCAACATATGAATTCACACGTTCACATTCACATCACATGGAGGGATGCACATTGCTCAAATGAAAATCTTAGTCAAAGTGATAATAACAACATCAATTCCACCCCTTGAATCTTCTAAACATCAACTCAAAAGAATACATGACTTAATCCTAAAACACATTGCAAAATGCTATAAACCACAAAAATAATTTCCAACAAAATAATATTTACAACAAAATCATATTAACAACAAATTCATATTAACTACATCATATTAACAACATCAATTTCCATCAAAATCATATTAACAACATCAATTTCACCCATATATTCATCACAACCTCAACTACATCATATTAACAACCTCAATTTCACTCATATATTCATCTCAACCTCAACTACATCATATTAACAACATCAATTTCCAACAAAATCATATTAACAACATCAATTTCACCCATATATTCATTTCAACCTCAACTACACCATATTAACAACATCCATTTCACCCTTATCAAATTACAAATTTCAAATACATTATACCAAGCATAAACACAACTAATTCAATCCATCAAATTAAGAATCAATCATGGTTTTATGTTTCACCAAAATTAACCACAAATATCAACAACCCTAACTCACATTTTAATTTTTTGAAATCAATACAAAAATTATACAACTGCAATATCAACATAATCAAAATTATGCATCCAATAACACCTAAATCAATCCATTTATAACTAAAATCAAGAATCATAAAACAACTAAATCAAAAAAACAAAAATTACTTACCTAGTGTGGATTTTGATGATGAAATCTCACAAAAATACCACCAATCGATTACCCTCGGCTTCTAGAACAAACCCCTGAAAATTTTCCGCTCCTTAAACACATTTTTTTTTTTCAATCAAACCATGAACATGGGTGAGGTTAAGGAAAAAAGAGAGGAAGAAAGAAAGGAGAAGAAGAAGAAGAAGTGCGGCTTCTGTAACTTTTAGGGTTCTCTATGAAACGCAAGTTCAAACTGCGTGTTGACGGGTCAACATGGTCAATACGCATGTTGAAACTGCGTTTTTGAGTTTCCCTATGAGACGCAGTTTCAAACTGCGTTGCACGCAGGTTCCAAATGTGTTTCATCTGGGGATCTTGGATTCCCATTGCGCCCGGGCGATGTGTTTTGGTGACGTGGATCCAAGGAAAACCTTGAATCTTGGATCCCCGTTAGAGCTAGCCTAAGAAAAGGACAAAAACTGGATCCAGATATCAATTCGGGGTCACCCCTTATCTAAGTATTTTTTTAAATCCTAATCTACCCCTCACTAATCAGGTTTAGTGGTTAATAATAATTAGTAAAAATCTTAAGTATTTGTTAAATGATTAGTGTGTATTTGTATTTGGGTGAATGAGATGAGAGTAGAAAGATGGAAAAAAATTTGAGAGGAAACTTTTTTTGGTGAAAGTGGAGGATGATTGTGAAGAGAGAATTGCTGCTAAGAGGTTGAAAATTTGATTTTTTTTCCTTCAATCCACCATTGTTGCAGCTGAAATAGCTCGATGCCGGCATTTTATTCAACCAAACAACCATGCCGGCATTTGCTGGAAATTTTCATAAATTGTTTGCCACTATCGGGGGGTTCGGGGGTGTAGTTATTTGATTTTCGAGCATGCCGGAACTATTTTTTGGCATGGTTTTTGCTTAAATTTCTATGCCGGAACATGATGAAAAGTATCCAGGAAACTTCAATTTTTTTTCACTTGACTACCGGCATTGATAGATTTTTATCGAGCATGCCGGCACCATTTTCCGGCATGGTTCTTCACCAATTCCGGTATGGTCTTCATCACTTCCGGCGATGTAAAAAAATATTCCGTTTTGAGTTTTTCCTGGTTTTAATCAGTCCACTTCCGGCACAAGTAGTTAATTCTCGAGCATGCCGGCACCGGTTTCCGGCATAGTATGTTGCTTAAATTTCTATGCCGGCACATGATGCAAAGTATCCAGGAAACTTCAATTTTTTTTTCACTTGACTACCGACATTGATAGATTTCTATTGAGCATGCCGATACTTAGTTACGGCATTGAATGTTAATTACCAAGCATGCCGGCACCAGTTTCCGGCATGGTCTTCATCAATTCCGGCATGGTCTTCATCACTTGCAGCATGATCTTCATCACTTCCGAATTAAAAAAAAAAATCGTTTCCAAAGCGAGGAGCCGGCAGAGAAGGAGAAGAGAATTTGAAAGAGAGTGGGGAGAGTTTAGAATTTGAAAGGGAATGGAGAATATTTGGGTTTCAAAGCTCTAACCCTGAAAGTGATTAATAAGAATTGGAGATGGAAATGTGGGATATGATTTTGTTTTTTGATTTTAAGTTTTTTAATTTTTATTTTGAGGGAAAGGTATTTTAGTATTTTCATGCCCAAAAGTCACCCCTTAGCAGACACCATGCATGGGTTGGGAGAAGTAATCAATATCCCCCAATTCCTTTTTATATCCCCCAATTTCGCGTTCTAATAGATCCCATATTATAGTTTTGAGATGTTGTAGGGGAGAGAGCCTAACTTTAGTTTATGGGAAAGAAATTTACATATCGAAAGTAATAAATCATTAGGGCAATTCCTATAGTAAGTACAAATCCATTTTTTTTTGAGCCAGGTGGATGGCCAAACAGGTTTCTTCACTATGGGAACAGCAGTGCGCGATTGATCATCAAGCGCCCGGGCCAGAGACACACGCTTACGTGTGTACGTTATATGCGGCGCTGGTAGAAAAAACACTGGCGCGCAAGACAAATACGGTGGCGTTGGTCATACCAACGCGGGCGTGACAAACATAAACGCCAACGGTCGATTATCCAACGTATATATCCTCAACGTTATAGTTTTCAAAACTATAAATTCCTTCAACTGAATTCATTTTCAGTCACACCACTAGTATTTCCTTATTCTAAAACTTTTCTAAACCAAATTTTTTTTTGATATAATATGAGCAACTTTTTAAGAAAAACAGTCAATATTGTAAAGAAGCAAAGAGATCGAATAAATGAATCGGTACCGTGGCCTTCCACAAGTGTAGACTATTCTCAAAATCGGGAAGCAGAGTTTGCTTCGCTGAGTGTCGTTGCTGCTCCACCATTAGTATAAGGTCATGTGTCGGGGCATCATGATCGGTCTGAGGGTTATTATAGAATGAGAGGTGGATTTTCATACTTAAAGGTTGTTTATGAAAAGGTATGATGTTGTTTATGCAATTGAAATTAACCCGCCACAACAGATGCAACCATCTGGATCAGATTTTGATCGGCTGAGAAGAACCAATTGGGAGATGTATGAACTAAATACAAAGAGGGATATTGGTGAATCTGAGTATGTTACCTGGTACAAGTCGATTGTGAAGCCTGTAATTGGGACACACAACATGCACATCGATGAGTTTAGTTTCCCAGGGTTATCACGCCTGTCTCATGATGCAAATATCGTTTCTAACCATCCACCTCCAAAAGAGCCATGCTTTATGACTTACCCCACCATGGGTGCAAGTTCTTTATCATCTTCGTCAAATATGCCCCAAATTCGTTGGGAGATGCCAATTATTACTTCACAAGGTGAGCCAACCACGATCCCCATTGCTATGGAACGTGATTATCCTTACTACAATGTGACTGCCAGTTACGAAGAGTTGCAGAGCCAACTGAACGATTTGTATTGAGTGAATCGGCAAATGAAGGCTATACACTTAGGTGAGTGTTGTAAATGGCACGAGGACACAATGTTTGGATTGAGTCCAACTGTAAATGATGATGGGCATTCACCGTCTACCGATTCCACCAGGAGCAACTTATCATTGCACGATAGTGATAATACAGTGGTGGGAGAAACACAAGTACGACAGAGTTCTTCACCACATGTACGGCACAGTACTTCACCACAAACTGTGCATGTATCTCAACCTCAAGTATTTCATCTAGATCCTAGGCGCATTTCATCATCGATCTCTCCCTATAACCCAAATGATTTCTACAATGTTACACCACCACCACCACAATAACAAACATCTTATATGCTTGGAGGACCGAGTGCACCGAGTGATTTCCAACAACTGTGTTCTTTCCAATCGCCTAGTGATTTCCAATCGCCTAATGTTGTTCAACCAGTTTTATCCCCTTATGTAAATTTATTTAATATGTTGGCAAGTGGGGATATCCCAGGTCTTGGGTATTTCTTGAATCTAGAAAATGACAATATGGTAGTTAGCGATGAGAGACGTTATAGAGATTGTAATTTTTAATTCTGCTACATTTGTAATTCTAGTTTTAAAAGTACGACGATCTGAAATGAAATTACATATGTTTAAAAGTAAGCGTTTTACATTATCTTCACTGAATTACGGTGGACAACATTAGCTTCACTGATGAGAAGAAGGGGTCTTGTGAAACAACAACTACAAAGAAGGGGTTGAAACTGTTCAACACCTTAAGTATTTCGAAACATTTTTCGAATGGAAAAGCTACATTTTTCCATCTTAGCCATTCAGCCAAAGATCTTGTTACCATCTCAGCATCAGTTTCACCTCTCAATCTATATCGATTGGCATGCATCGTCAAAGATACAAACTCACTTACTTCTTTCTTAATTATACGAAAACGATTTTCTATTCCGCATAAAGCACGACGACTCGGATTACGGGTGTCACCGCGGAACCCGTCGTGAATAACCCGCCCAGAAATTCACCCCTGGATAGTTTGCTGAAGCAAGCTGAGTAAATAAAAAAAACATAGTTTCTGCAAATAGATTCATCTTATTCTTTAGTATACGGAGCTCGCAGAACTAACAAGGGCCGAGACATTTTGAAGAATTGAAGAATTGAAGAATTTTTTTAAGCTCAGAGAAGAAGAGTAAATAAAACTAGATGTGCGAATTTGGAGTTGAAATGGAGAGTATTTATAGAAATCAAAATTCTAACCGTTGGATGACAAGTATTTACAGCCGTCCAGATGTAGCCGTTGGCGATTTTGTGTCAAATGCTAGAGATTTCAATACTTACGTTGGCGTGTGAAATAACAATGAGCGATTTTGCCACAAATGCCAGCGTTTTTGGCTCACACGCCAGCGTTTGTGCCACGCTCGCTCGGTCTACCATCGCGCGCACGCTTGTTCTTTTATGTTTGTTGAGTCCATAGTTGGATAAAAATGAACGAATTCTTGTTTCGTTGATTCCATAGGAACCGCTCTTAGGGACAGAGCCATAACTTTAGCTTAGGGGAGAGATATTTACATATTAAAAGTGATAAATCAAATTTGGCATATAAAGAATCCACAATTGTGGGATACTCTCACAAATTGAAGGATGCTCAAAAAAAAATATATGAAGTAGTTGTAGTGCCCCTTATCTATAATAGAATCGGCATTGTATATTGTCACATGACAATGCTTATTATGGCTCAAAACATGACAGAATATCACAAAATACAAAAGCTAACAGTCGACATCGGTTGAGTAAGAATCAACATTGGTTGAACAAGAATCGGTATTAGCTTCATCAACATACAGTAGAACCTTTCCATATTAATACTCTTGGGAATTCACAAAGGTATTTGGGCCGACCGAGCGAAGCGAGGGAGGACCTTTATATGGCCACTTTTTTGTAAATTGTAAGTCATCAATTGACAAAAAAAGATTGAATTTTGGTGTCCCAAATTTTTTTCAATCAACAATGAAAGGACTAAAGAGCCCCTCCATGTTTCCTTTTCTTACTAAAACCAACGTAAATACAACAAAAAATGAAGGGTAATCACGTAATTGAGCAGACAGAAAAAAAGAAATCTAGGTAGAGGTCACGGGATCGAACCTGACCACCTCCCAAATTTTAGTTTGTAAAAAAATGAGATATTAGATCTGAGAAAAATCATTTTTTGCTTCTTCTCACTCTCGATCGATCCTCTCCACCTCCTTCAACCTCCCACACCACCGCCACCAACACCACCACTACAAACATTCGAAGTCATCACAACCACTATCTTCAACTGAAAGTTTTTTGAAACACCACCACTATCTTCACCTGCAGCTCTCAATCGACTGAAACACCACCACTACTACCAATTTCGTCTTCTCTGCCTTCTTCTACAAATCACCCGTACCTTCTCAAACTAAATCTCCGTTCATCCTCACCAATTTCCAATCTAAATTTCGAATATCTGTATCAATTTCGAATTTAGAGTACAGGTTTTTGATTTGATTGAATAATTCAATCATCATCTAACCTGTAACCCTAAATACGAAATTGGGTGAATTGTTTCAATTACTTTTAATTGATGGAATTTCTTTTGAACGAATCGATTCAATGATTTATAGAGAAATAACCACTCATTTGATGTAATTGATTGAATTACTTTTGAGTTGTGAGGGAATTAGGGTTTCTGCAAACTTTTGATCAATCGAATAACAGTTTGAGGTAAGATTAATGGCGCATATGGCAACAATTTGAGGTAAGAATAACGCTTCTAAACCCTATTAGTTTGTCCATCGTTGAAAATTATCCATGTTTTAACTAGCTCTTTGAATTTATGTTTTTACAATGTTTGAATTGAAAATGTCGGAGTGATGGACTCACAGGACTTTGCCTTAGTTAATTTTATAGATGCTTGGGGTTTGATGTTTCTCTATAGGTACAATTGATAAAAAGAATAACTATATATATCTTCCAGGGTAGAGTTTTGTCTAATTTATCATTTCGGTTTTGTGCTTCTTTAACTAATGGTTTTAACTCAATTCAAGTTACCAGGGAGGAGTATTACATTAAGCTTTATCTGAAATAAAACAAATTGGTAGGAGTGATGGTGGTCTTTAACTTGTCTTTCTTTTATTTGCAGAGGGAAGTTCACTGGCATTGGTAAATCTAAGAGGAAACGCCTAGAAACCAGATTCCTAGGTATCAAATTCTTCTGAAATACCCACATTTGTTAGATTGATTGAACTGTGTCTGTAGCTCACCTTACTTGTTAAACTATATATTTTCTGATGTTTCCTGTTAAGTTGACTACATTGATAATTGGATGGGTAGTACTTCTCCCAACTCTGGTTATACCAGTATTACAGCTGATGATTGGATTTGATCATTGGGATTGAATGTCAATAAGAATGAGTGTTTATTTTTATGTTTATTCTTGTCTCACGATTTAAAGAGTCGAACCTGAAGGTGATTTATTGATTTTTGAGTTAGGCACTGAGAGTAATTCCAGTGTGCCGAGGACAGTAAACAAAATTTATTCTGTATATACTATGAGGGTTGATAGCTTTCATTATTTTGCAGAGCAACAAGAGAGCTTGAAGCTCATACAGGACAAGTTCAAAGAGGAGATAAACCAGCATATCCAGGACTGCAAGAACACACTCGATGATCTGCAAGCATATTAGATTGAGTTAAAAGAAAATGCAGAGAAGCAAAGTATGAATAGCGACCTTTTATTTTGTTTTCCGCCTTTTGTGTTGAAATTTCATTTCTCAGTGTTTCTAGAAGACCAACATTATGCTACTTCATATCACCAACCTTTACTCTTTTGCAGAATCAGTCCGTACTTCATTAAATGAACGTCATTTGTTCCATCTTATAGACCATGTTGACCTTTTATTTGTCAAGTTATTTCCAGACTACTTCTGATAAATTATAGATTCTTAGTTTTGGCAGTAAAGCTAAGTAAGGGTTGCCAAGGCTGGGAAGTTGAAGCCTAATTTGGATTGATTCAATGTAAGTGCTTCGTCTGGAGCAGTAAGTCACCCCATGTCATGGATTTATCATTTCGTATGTCACATTTCATTTGTTAATGCTCAGTGTTGATACGTCATTTCTTCTTTTAGTGGTTTTTAGTCACCATGCAACAATCGTTTCTCAACACTGTGTCATTACCTCAAACCCCTTGAATGCTATAGTTATGGGTAATTCTAGTAAACCTTGAACAGGAAGAACTCATCTGTTGTGTTTACAGGTATCCTAGCGCAATTGTGATATATGAAGATTTTGCAAAACAATCCTCGAAGTCTAGTGTGACAGGTTACCTTCTCAATTGTGGTCTTTGCCAACTCTGTAAAGGCGATGTTGTTGCTATATCCAATGCACTTGAGCGCTATGAGGTCTAATATATTTCTGTTTTTGCATCTACAATTTCACCTTTCCAAAAATCTCGATCTTAGCAGATATTATATTGCTAATACTGAAGGGTATGTTTTGATTTCAAGATCAAGGAGATGGAGTTGGTAGTACTGCAACGGTCTTGGATGTGTTGGTGCTTCCATGAAGATGTTCTTTGCAACAAAGCTACGGGGGTATTAGTGAGCTGCAAATGGATTTGAAGTAATTGCTGTGTTTAGTGCAGTTGAAATGGATTGAGGCAAAGTTGGTGTTGTTGTTGCAGGTATAAGTGAAACTGCAGTAAGGAGATGGTGGTGCTGATAAAGATAAATATGGTGATGGAGCTGGAGTTGCAATACTACTGAAGATGAGTGAAGGCAGAGCTGTTGCTGGTGTTGTGTGTTCTTGTATGGAGAAGAAGAAGTGGTTGTTAAAGTTTGAAGCAACATCACTGCATGGTGCTCAGCAAATGGTTGCAAAATTGCTTGAACTAAGACTGGTGGTTGTGTTCAAAGTAGTGTTGAGCTTGGATTTGAATCTGGAAGATCATGGGGATGAGTTGCAGTTCATTGCGAGTATAAAGAGGCTGCTGTGTGTTGGTAAATGTATGAAACTGCTTAGATGTATGCTAGGATTTGTTACAGGGAATTGAAGAAAGAAAAGGCCTGAATTTAGCCTGGAATTGGCCTGAAACAGAGGAAACTCTGTCCGGATTTATACTTCGGTGAGTTAACTCACTGACCCGATCCATCTCCTAACTCAGCTGAATAATACCGAGTCAGCTAACTCATTCTTTACCTTGACCAGTTGACTAACGGTTCAACTAACTTGACTGTTAACTATGACGACACCGTGACGAAATATTCCTTTGACAAATTATAATCAGCAGCACTTATTGTGTTTGAACATCTCTTTGCTTTAAAATTTCTCTGATAAGTTCTTCGGTCGGCCCTCCCACCGTGGAAACGGTTATACTAGTAATATACGGTTGTTATTAATATAGAGAGGTACACATAGAGAATTTAATAAAATTTTAAGTTCAGTATATGTTCAATGTATTTATAATTGTGTATTAGACGATGTACATACATTTTTATTGCTCCTGACACAAATAAATGTATGTACCTAGGAACTTGTTATGCTATCTATTAAGGAATTATTGATGTTTTTGACAACAATAAATAGTACCATTACGTATAGTAGAAGATAAATCTTCAATTTAGTTTCTTTCCAACAAATAAAAATATCATCTGATGCTAGGAAAATAACTTATATGGATGATAAAATTCGTATAACAAGGCCCATATTTCTTCAATATATTGTCACTAATTGATATATGGAGGTAAATTCCTTAAGACAGGACTGAAAAACCCTTTAGTATTAAATTGTAGAGGTTATTACTATTTATAACTGGCCCAAGTTGGGACCATGATTGTTTATTAATATGTAGAGGTTATTAATATATGGAGTATCAATACGTGGGAGTTATATTGTACAACACCAATTATAACAGTCAGTATTGTCTAAATCAACAAACCTAATTAGATCCTGAACTCGACCAACAATTGTCGAATTCAACTCTACTTTATATATACAATGACGCAAAAGAAGTCGAGAGGATTCATCCACTTTGAGATCTTTAGCCACCTAAACATTGTTAATGTCTTGGTAATAAAAGATCAATTTTGTTACCTTCTCCTTATCTGCTGGGTTATATGGCATTGTTTCGCTAAACAAACTTTGTTTTGCTTGGGTTTGGATGCTTAATAAAAATAATATTACAACTACTTATGATGATTTCGATACAACTCCAACACCCGTCTCTCTCTACTTTTGTTTTTGAAATTAATTATTTGAATGTTGATGTCGAATCTCAAAGGGAATTATATATAACTATATATTGGTTTTTAGGACTTTTTGTTTAAAAACTTTTATTGACCTTTTACATGTAAAATAAATAAATAATAACAATTGAGGATTATTTGGAATTGTCGATAAATTACGATGAGTCGAAGAAGGGAGGAAGTAAAGAAGGGGATACTATCGATTTAGGTTTTAAGGATTTCATTTTATTTTCATCATGATAATGGGAAGAAAAGAAGGGGATATTATACAAAAAAATACCCCTTAGTAAGAATCTAACCCCATATAACTGTTAGTATCCTCCAATTTGTGGGAGTTTCCCACGATTGTAGATTCTATATAAAGCCTAAAGCCTCCCGTAATTTTTTTCCAGTTATTTAATTTGATTTTGGATTCTAAACCCGTAATTTGAAAATGCAAAAATTTCTTTATTCCCAGCATATTTAGTTTTACTTTGAAAAATAAAGAAGATTTACAGTCGAGGGAATGCCATAATCATCCATAGATAATTCCTGAGTTTGACCCTCACTCTGGAAAGCACTGACACGAGACACGGATTCGACACGACACGGACATAGGGACTGGTAAAATTCAAAATCATCTGGACACGGAAACGTTTTTATATATATTTAATTAATTAATATTTATATACCAATTAAGATTATAGTGTTTTAAAATACCAAATACATCATCCACACAAATACATGAAAACAACTCAATTTTATAAAGTTAGGTTAGCCCACCTATAGAAAAATTAACTATTATACTAATTTCTGTAACACACTAGATTACTCGACTAGTAAAATGGAGTATAGATTTCTGCATGTGCATCATGTCCGTGTCCCACACGCATCCTGTATCCGACGCGCGCCTGATGTGAACACGACTCCAATATTAGCGTGTTGGTGCTTCACAGCTCTCATTCTTACTTTCTATTCACTTTTTTTTTTTTTTTTTTGCTAGGGGTGGCATCAGAGGGATGGATGCGGGTACCACCCACGCCCAATCCATCCAAATGACCAGTTTTAAAAATTCACCTGTGTCCAGTCCATTACCCGACGGGTGAGCGGATAAACCGAGTGGATGCGACTGGATTCGGGGATATTCCAAAACATAAAGAAAAGATTGATATTAATACTAAGTTCAATAAACGCAGAAAAAAAAATTAGTCATCATGCATACATGCAAAAAAAAAAACAAAATAATTAGTGATACTGATTATGCATAGACCATAGTATTCTCAACTTCGTCCCTCCCTTTCATTCTCATCCTTGATATTTCTCTGGCTTCAAAACGTATGCACGTATCCTTTGTATTTTTGTATAATACCAA
Source organism: Papaver armeniacum (assembly GCA_023531295.1). Classification (NCBI taxonomy): domain Eukaryota; kingdom Viridiplantae; phylum Streptophyta; class Magnoliopsida; order Ranunculales; family Papaveraceae; genus Papaver; species Papaver armeniacum. The sequence continues at coordinate 648,736 of JAJJWW010006602.1, read as the reverse complement.
AACTATTCTCCGGATCGGGTGTCCAGCGGATGGGTGATATGCCACCCGCGTCCAACCCTTAAAAATAACCGGATTTAAAAATGCACCCACTCCAATCCACCAAATTGCGGGCCTGATGTCCACCCGTTAAAATTCGGACCGAACTGGATACAATTCGAGGGTGTGGATGTTTTTGCTCACCACTATTTTTGGCCATTCTTTTTGTATAGATTAGTTATTTAGGCGCTAAATCGATAGCCCAAGCCCAAAAAAAACATATGTAGTTTGGTCCTCAACAATTTGTGTCTGCTAGGCCATTGCTATAAGACAACCCTGAATGTAGTGTTTTTCAAGACATTGGGTTTCGAGCACAAATGATTACCTGGGCTCCCATTCTTTTAGAACCATCATTTGAGGCATGCAAGAAAATTTTGGGGCATACTTCTTAATAACGCTATCTTATGGATCCTTATAAGGGGTGTCCTAGAGAGGGTCAAGTTACTAAGATACCCTTAAATCATTGGAATTACATTAATACCCTCCATAATCCATATATTTTCTTTATTTACTTTCATTTATTATTATTTTTTAAATATTGTTTTTCAAAAAAATTATTTTTTAACAAAGAAAGGTTTTTCTTCAAAAATAATATTTTTTAATAAAAATGATTTTTTCTAAAATATTATTTTAAAAAAACTAAATGGTTTTTCTAAAAAAAAAAATTTCAATTTTCGTTTTCTTTAAGCTTTTTTATTTAGAATAAATATATTTTTTAATTCACAAAATATACATAGGTTTGGCTAATAACGAGTTAGCCAAACCTAGGGTGTTCCTCGTATATGAAGAATACTAAGAGGTTCGGCTGATAAACATGTCAGCCGAACTTAGGCTTTTTGAAAACATACCTAGGTTCGGCTGACAAGTTATAAGCCGAACTTAACTCTGTAACTACCAAACTTAGAGTTGGCAAATTCGAGAGAAAATAGAACAGCCGAACTTAACTCTGTAACTACCAAACTTAGGTTCGGCTAATTCGAGAAAAAAATAGAACAATCGAACTTAGCATCGTTCTTTATAATGTGAAGTTCGGCTAGCATTTTTGTGTTTAATTATCAGCGGAACATTCATCAGCACCTTCAGAATGAAGAACAATGAGATGTTCGGCTGATAATTTCTTCAATTGTTTGTCGAACCTCATTCTGTAGCTGTCGTAAAATCATGCTTTTTTCGATTCAATCATAATCTCTCAATCAAATGCAAAAAGGTAAGACTTGAGATTGTGGGAAATACTTTCTATGGTACATTACTTGTATGAGAGAAGAAACAAGGAAGGAAAAAAAATATGAAAAGGTGAAAAAAATTATTAATAAATTATTAGTTTTTCTTTTTTTTTTTGTAATAAAAAACTATAAAACTAAAAATAATTAACTAATCAAGGATGTCTAATTAAATTAACACTAATCATTAATATTAGTCACTAATCAAATAAGGGTATTTTTTCCATTATAGAGAATGGCTGGATATGGGGCACTATAGAAACACTATATAGCATCCCGGTTTTGTCCTATTCTATATGCCCCCAAATTATTGAGTATGCCCCAAATGACGGTTCTTCTTTTAAGTGAAAGTTGGAATTGATTTATAATTACATATACCACAAAAGCTTGGAGAGAAAAACATTCAAAATTTGATAAAATGTATAGCCATTGTGTTTGTCCTCAAGCGGTAGTATCTAAAGAATGATTCATCGGGGGATCGAAAAACTAATTGGGGGATATTTTACTGTAGCCGCCGGCATGGTTTTTCAATGCCGACAGTCCATCGACCATGCCGGTTTTCATTGAAAACTATGCCGGCACATATCCCCCAATTAATTTATCCCCCAATTAATCATTCTATCTAAACGCATCATCAAACTCATGCCTATACTGGTTAAATAAACAACTCATGATTATCATATCATACAATTGATGTTACACAGTACCATATAAAAGCAAAGCTAGTTGAATCAAGGGCAACACCTAATTTTTTTATAAAATAGATGATACAACTGAGACTGATTTAGTGACGGTATTCGTATAAATCTATTGCGTTAACGAAAAAATAATGTGTTAGCTAGCGAGGAGACATCGGAGAAAACCAAAAGAATAAGAAAGAGGGTGTTATTTTTTCATAGAGATGGTCTATCTTCCTGAGTGACCGACCAAAGCGTGTTATAAAAATTCTTTTCTATGAGATTGTGCGATGAAGTCGCAAGAAAAACCCACAAAATATAATATCAGCATAGTCCCTTCTTCCATTTGATCGATATTCTCCAAACTACATCACATTTATATCAGCTTCCGGTTTAAAGAAATGATGTATGTTTATTTTCCATGCCATGTATGTTTGTATATTAAACTAATTTATTTTCCATCCGTTTCAATTTAAATGAGATTTTGGTTGTTTATTTTTCACGTTCCACAATATAGGAAGGTTTATGTATTTTTCAAATCTTTTCTGATTTAACTCTGATTTGGAATCTGTATATATAAAAATTGTATATGCTCAACTTTCTAAATGGGTTACCCTATCTTAAATACTACACTATACTTTGTAGACATCTTTCATTTCCCTATGTCTATAACTATAACTAAGAACTAGTTGGCTTAAATGTTTCATGGAGATATATTATCGATCAAAGGTATATCTCGAAATTTTTTACGATCCTCGTCTAAATTTGTACCTTTCGGCCGTCTAAAGGTCTCTTTCTCATTCTCTTTCTTCTCTTTCTCTTTTCTCTTTAACCTAAACGAAAACCCTGCGGCCGGCGCCTCCTCTTCTGCTCAGATCGTCTCCATTTGAAGTAGATCTTGGAATATCTCTTTATTTTATCCCTTTCTTAGGTTGTAGTTCATTGTTTGTTGCATTTTGTAATATGTTCTTTTTATTTTTCGTTTTTTGTTTGAGTAGTTTAAATCCAGTTTTAGTTTTGCCTTTGAGGAATGGTTCTTTTGAACATTCTTTTGGGGGTTTCCCTAGTTCATATCCATCGGATTATTGCTTAAAGATGGTTGAAAGTTATGTGATTTGCAGGGTCAATTACTTTTACGGCGAGTTTTTCCGACGGGTTTTTGAATTTGAAGATTCTCAAGACTTGTTTGTATCAACTTGGAAAGCAGGACATTTTGTTTTGGGTGATTATCATCTCTGTGCCGTGAGGGGTTATGATATTTGGATCAAAAAGAATAACTACATATCACCAATTTCAGCACAAATTATCAAGCAAAAAGAAGCGGCATTTGTTCTATTTTTGGCATCATCTACACCTAAAGTTTTCAGTTTGGGTTTTTCTTTTATTGATGGTGTTAATCGGTTTCTAGTTACAATTGGATTTATTATATTTTCGGTTGTTGGATCAAGGTTGTTAGAGCATAGCTCGGTTGAACCCACCAAGCGTTGGTATGTCAAGTTTGGTTGTCATATTTTAGTGAACCAAAACTCATTTAAAGAGTCGCTTGATTATGTATTAGAGTCAACTTCGTATAGGTTAGCTTGAAAGTATTAGGATATGAGACATTACAAGTATTACGTGAAGACTTGAAGAAGTGAAGAAGTAAGGAGATACAACGACAACATCATCCTTCCACTTGAGGTTAGTAATATTTGACTTGAACTGTTTCATTCCCTAACGTATCTTTCAAGTCGTGCATATTGAAAACATAACTGCGAAGCATGAATGATTATACTCTAGTTATACGTAGTATTAAGAAATACAATACAAAGTATAACGCTTATCTTTTGAACTTCGTATATAAGACATCGACATAATCGTTTGAATGCTATTGTGATTATGTATGGGTATGAGGTGAAGATTTCATCCTATGAAACAATGGTTTACATTCATTTAAAGGAAGTAAATTTATGAACTTATTTTGTGAATCGAAAGGGAAATCGCTAGGCTTATTGGTATTGTTATTCATTGCAAATCTTTTGAACTAACAATATGTGTGATTAGTATAACCGCTCATGACTTGTTTATGTTCTTGGTAAAACTATTCACAAGGCCTGAATTTTGTATTGGTATGACTTTTATTAGTGAAACAGATCTTAAGTAATCACCTGAGATGGTATGATCGATTCAATGTTATTGGTATAACCAACTCTAGGCAAAGGGGAACCGATCCTAGTAAGAGGTGCAACCGATCACAAGAGGTGAATCGATCCTTGTAAGAGGTGCAACACATTTCTAGATATTGGGAACCGATCCTATGAACATGTGCAACACGTTTTTAGATATTGGGAACCGACCCTATGGACATGTGCAACAAATACAAGTTAGATACCATATATATGTGGGAACCGATCCTAGTACCTAGTCAACCGAATTTTGGAAATCTGGTGTGACTAATTCCAGTACCCACATTGAGGTAGAACCGAAACTTGTTTTGGTAGAACCGGGAAACCCATGTTTGGTGATTGAGTGTTCTTAATCAATCACATAGTTCTTGGAAGTCAGATGAACCAATTCTAAACTTGTTTGGAAGTGTGGCAAATCTATTCCAAGATAGTAAATATGAAAGATGATTTACTAAGTTAAGATGTCGACATACTTTGAACATGTGCAGTAACGCTTATCTTTTATTGTTCAAAGATATTCCTTAATAGCTAAAGGAAAATCCCGGATCAAAAATAAATTGAGAATCTTTTTAATTAAAGTTTTTAATTTTATTTTTAGAAAATAAAAATTAGTAATGTGCATTTACTAGTTGGAGATTTTATACGAGATTTCGGTCAATATTTGGAAAAAGCATTTCCAGGAATTATGGAAACCGAATTTGGAAATATATTGCATATCTTGAGAATATTTTCGGTTTTGGAAATTCCTTGGTGTCCAAACTTCCTTTGGTCTATAAATATCAAAGTTTGCATTTCGAGCAAACTAATCCTCAAAGCCAGGAAAACTACCTAGTTGTGTTGTTACTGGTGGAGACGCCTATTCGGAGAGGAAAGAAACCTAATTAGGAGAAATCTCTTACGACCGCTCGGTTTAAATACTTCTTTGGGATTGAGAAGCTCTATTAGTACCGTTGGTGGGAAACTAGATAATTGCGGTTTATTATTAGTTTTCGATTGATTTGATTGACTAACGGTTGTTGAACTTTGATTGCACCTAGTTTGTTTATGCTTGAGAATCTTCTCTTCTGATATAAGATTCACTCAAACTAGATCAAAGTTTCGACGGGGATCTTTAGACTGTTTGTAGATCTAAAGACGTCTTGTGATAATCCATTGTTATCAGACTCCGTTTTGTGTGTGATTGATCACAAGAGATTCAAGTTGATTGTGTGCAGGTGTTTATTGAAGATCTAAGAAGATTTGAAGACGAAGAAGATTTCTGATTTGGTTTCATAATCTTTGGTGCGCACAATACTTGTTTCGGTGAAAGAGGATCCAACTATAATCGGTTTATCCTTGTGGTAGATTGGATTGATTAGTTGAGCAGATCGGCATCAATACAATTCTTTGTGATTCATAGTATTGATGGTAAAATCTTGACAATTATTTTGGTAGTTGTTATTAGATAGATCTAAGGACCTAATAAAGGAGTTTATTGGGATAAACGGAAGAGCCTTTTTTCGAACTCATATCACTTGGTTGAAAAGAGTTGTTACCAAACAGATTTGTTGTTCCTTTACTGTTTGGAATACGAACCAAAGGAATTGTTCCAAGTACGTGACTTATTACAAGTTGGAGGCATGGGAATACAGACGGAACTAGGTGAACTATAGGTTTAGTTGCTTGGTCTCAACTATACGAAGTTGGTTTGATTTTGTATAGCGGATTAATCCTGAGAGTATTCAATTCTGGACAAGGTCCCGGGGTTTTTGTGCATTTGCGGTTTCCTCGTTAACAAAATCTTGTTGTGTCTTTTACTTTTCTATTTCCATAATTATAATTATTTTATTATACTTAGAAGTAAAATACACAAACGTTAATTCCTATTTACTTGATAGTAATCCTATTGTGTTTGGTTAAGTCCGAACCTTTTATTAAGGATACATACTTCGTTGTTGTATTGTCTCGATCTCGTATCCATAGGAGATCACACGAAGTGTGAACCTATTAGTTGTATTGTCTCAACTCAGTCCATAGACAATCACTTTCGGAGAAAGGACTTATAGGTGGAAAAGTTTTAGATTGAGGTATATTTGGGTACCCTCGTCTTTTCAAAGGCTTAGGTTGTTTTTTAGATTTCCATGTTTAGTTCCTGTTAACTAAAGCTTCGTCGAGTTCACCGTCGAGCTTACTTTGTACCAGCTAAAAAAGAGGAGAATTAGGATGAGACCTAGGTAGATTTTCTTTTGGAAGAGTGTTCTATCACTTGGTTATATTTTTTTTTCTGAGTTGTGAATCAAGCTGCACCGATTCAAGTGCTCCCGTAAAGGTGAGTGTTATTATTCAACAGTTACATTTTGATGGTCCAGTGGAGATTCGGGTTACGGTTACAAGATTCAGGTTGGAGTCACTTAGTTTTGAGCCTTGTTTTATTAAGATTCCTGTTTGTTTTAGGATTCTGATTGTAACATCGGTTTTCCCCGTTTCTTTATTTTTAAAAATTAAAAGAAAAAAGCAAAGTCTAAAGTTGTACGGATGGAATACCAGAAATGACTTGAGAATACCGAGAACCGATTTAATTGCTTCTTTTATTCTTTTCTTTTTTTTTTGATGGGAAAGTTAATAATATTAACTAGAAAATATAGTACATAAGATTTACAATTTTGTTTCTATCGAAAAAATTAGAGATAATGCTAGATTGCTTGATTTTTTTGTTGTAATTTCGTAGACATATGTTGAAGACTCTTTATTCTTGCTTCCTTGGCAATTCTATCCGCTGTTGAATTGTATTTTCTATTTGTAAATTTTACCTGAGCTTGAGGAAGATTTTTAGAATTTTATTGACTTCTTCAACGGTGTTTTCAGCTTACCATGAGAGATTTATGTTGTCCTTGGTGATATTGTCTTCCAAGACTTTACAATCAGTTACAATTGAAACGCTAGACAAGAAGTTGTTTCTTAGCCATATGAGTGCTTTTTGTAACGATTTCTGTTGATACATGAAAAATATTCCCCCTTAGCCGGCCTAGTGCGCCCCCAAAAGGGAGGCAAACCCAACATGAAACATGGGGACGTAGGGACTAAAGCCCAAGTCCACTAAGAAAGTATCCATAAGATGGAAAGGACAAGGGAGGAATTAATAGGAAAGAAGCAGGTTGTATTAGAGAAGGAGTGGCATTAGTAGTAATTAAGGAGTTTTAGGACATGTGGCATGATATCATAAAATGAGGGGCTTTTGAGAAGTCTATATAAAGGGGCATGTAGTACAATGGAGGGGATCTTTTTTCTCTCTCTTTCCCTCTCCTCTTGGGAATTGGATGTGTTGAGGCTAGGACTTGTAAAACCAAAATTCACCCCTCAATATTTGGCGACCACACCCGGAGGCTCGTGCCTAGCCCAGCCATCCAATTCCTAAAAGCATCACGCGCCTTTATTTTTTCTTGTAAACGTCCTTTTTCACACCACGCCTCTCTTTTCTTTTAAACACCCTTTTTCCTTTGATCAGTGCATCCCACTCCTATAAACTCGCCCATAATGTTAGACGCAGAACTCAACTTTCCATTCTCTTCCTAGAAACTCTCCCATAAACAATTCGCTCTCACATTTTTATTTTGTCACTAATCACCTCCACGTCCACTATCTCCGCGTTCACCAACTAGAAGCCCCGATCACTATAATAAGATGTAACTGAATCAACGCCTTTCATCTATGCTCCCCCGACTATACCAAACCCCACCAGCACTACTAGTTATCCTTAGCCGGTTTTCACTATTTAGTTTGAAGACTTTTCCCCTGAATCATGTCTGGACCCATGGTTACTGCCGCCAACAACAAACACAAGAGCCTTCTCTGTCTTCCCCGGCTACACCAAAATATATCACAAGCTTTTTGCATCCGCATTTATTCTCAGCCGCCGTCATAGAAACACATCACTCACCTAAAGAAGCTCCACGCCCCCTCCAAGACCAGCGCTACTCTACTCTTCTCCGACTACGTAGAACTAAGTTTACTTAATCATTGGAGCTCAAGGAACAATGTCCGATCCGTTAACATAATACAATAGAGCTCGACCTATCATTTGGGTTCGAATTCTATTTGCTTTCAACCTGCCATTGCACTTGAATTGGTAACTTTTCAAAGTTAAAGGATCTTCTGTATATCGATCACAAGACCTCTGTATCCTCCTTCACGCGCGCGCTCAATCAGTCAGTAGAAAAACAGCTCGGTTTAAATGGCAAGCGCCCTCAATACCAAGAAGCAATATAGGGAGATTATAAAGATAATTTGCATCATTGCTTAATCTCTGCATGTGACTATAATGGTTGTTTAAACATACTTGAAATCGAACTTCAAAAAAAAAAGAGGGTCAAAATCGGTGTAAATTTAAAAACCATCGCAGAGACTAGTATATTACTTTCTACCACCAATCGGACCTGCTGATCATCTCTTTCTCTTTTTCTTGTGCTCTTAATCAGCTTGCGGAATAGTAGTACGCGATCAATACCTCACATCACCAGTTTGATACTTGTAAAGTTTTCGACAAAATTCATAAAGGGGCGCGCCTAGTTTGCACAATTCCCATAGTTGAACGTCTACGGTCGTCGTCAACAAGAGTTAACATCCAGCATAGCCATGGATACTTTAATCCCATCAGCGCCACTCTATTGTACCAGCGCCTCCCAGCTCCGCATCTATCATCGCCGCTTCACCACACCATCACCAACTCTAGACACATATATCCAAGCTTATATGAGCTCGATAACTGCTGCAAGTGGTACAACACAGTAAGCTAGTGCCGCTCCATTATCTTCTTGCATATGTGCTTTCGTCCATCTAACTCGTGGAAGCTCGATATGGAAGCTAGCAACTAGCGTAAGTCTCGTCAGCATCGCTGATCCATCAATAATCTCCAACTACATCAAATAATACCAGCGTCCTTTAGAAACTACTAGTCGCCTACGAGGCTCCCTATTTCTTATTCGGTACAAAGAGGATACTTATCTCAGAGCAACAAAAAATCTACTTGCAATCATCCATGAACAAACGACAGAAGAAAATAAACTTTCGTTGATCAATGAGCCTCTTACGGGTATGTCTTTCATTTTTCTATCCAAATATTGGAATCCCAATTCGATGCAATTTCACCCTTAGTACTACTGAACTGGTCGATATGAAAATTCCTTAAAAAAAGAAAGAGAGAAGAACGAACCCGAGTACAATGGTCATTTATATACATCTTAAGGAAATGTGCATCTCATACACTTATATACTCTACATGTACGATAGTCAAGTCATCATTTATTTTGGGAATTACTTGCAGGTGAGGCTCTAACATGAACACCAATACTTAGAAGTCATATGATCCAAATTTAAGTTGTGATATGAAATTGATAGAAATACCTGTTTAAATATTCAAATGCTTAGGTTTGCTAACCGTGCCTTACATGTGTTAGTCTGATTTACGTGAAATGCATGTTTGAAAGCCTGTGGAAACCCTGTACGCGTTAGAATGATACTTTTAAATTTCTGTTCTTATATTTCAAGTACAAAAGCATGTACCCGCCAAACTATATGTATGAAATTTCATATGCTAATAATTCTCTATAGCTTAGTGACTACTAAAATGAAGAACTCGTTCATTTTTTTTCCACATGCCCATTCTACGGGCACACCACATTTTGTTTGATGATTAATTTGACGAACATGGGAGCATTGATGCATATTCATGCGCTTACATGTTCTTATAAAATTGCTAGCATGTTTTTATAAGATCTACCTCGATGATTTTTCTTCACAAATGCTACCACGCGCCTTTATGAGATTTGCTTTCATGATGCCCTCACAAATGTTTTGTTTCATGCGTATGAATATCCACCCTATGAAATATGCATGTCACCTAGCCGCATGTGTAGGTTTTTTCACTTTAATTAATTTCTACAAAGCATCAATATTATCTTGTCGTGAAATTCATAATCTGCTATGCAAAAAGAAAAAAAGAAAAAAAAAGAGAGAAAAATTTAGTAACGTGCTCCTGGCACCATGCTAGCAAGGGTCCATAGAGGCCGCTTGAACAAAAATTTACAAAAGGTCTCAGGTCATCCAAGGGCGCCTGATTGACTGACAAATCTACAAGAGGTCTCAGGTCAGCCAAAGGCGACTGATTGACTGGCAAAAGGTCTCAGGTCATCCAAAGGCGCCTGATTGATTGACAAAAGGTCTCAAGACATCCAAGGGTGCTTGATTGACCGAAAAGTCTACAAGAGGTCTCAGGTCAGCCAAAGGCGCCTGATTGACTGGAAAAAGGTCTCAGGTCAGCCAAAGGCGCCTGATTTACTGACTAAAGGTCTCAAGTCATCCAAGGGCGCTTGATTGACTGAAAAATCTACAAGAAGTCTCAGGTCAGCCAAAGGCGCCTGATTGACTGGCAAAAGGTCTCAGGTCAGCCAAAGGCTCCTGGTTGACTGACTAAAGGTCTCAAGTCAGCCAAGGGCGCTTGATTGACTGACAAATCTACAAGAGGTCTCAGGTCAGACAAGGGCGCCTGATTGACTAACAAAAGGTCTCAAGACAGCCAAGGGCGCTTGATTGACTGACAAATCTATAAGAGGTCTCAGGTCAACCAAAGGCGCCTGATTGACTGGCAAAAGGTCTCAGGTCAGCCAAAGGCGCTTGATTGACTAAAGGTCTCAAGTCATACAAGGGCGCTTGATTGACTGACAAATCTACAAGAGGTCTCAGGTCAGCCAAAGGGTCTCAGGTCAGCCAAAGGCGCCTGATTGACTGACTAAAGGTCTCAAGTCAGCCAAGGGCGCTTGATTGACTGACAAATCTACAAAAGGTCTCAGGTCAGCCAAGGGCGCCTGATTGACTGACAAATCTACAAGAGGTCTCAGGTCAGCCAAAGGCGCGTGATTGACTGGCAAAAGGTCTCAGGTCAGCCAAATGCGCCAGATTGACTGACAAAAGGTCTCAAGACAGCCAAGGGTGCTTGATTGACTGAAAAATCTACAAGAGGTCTCAGGTCAGCCAAAGGCGCCTGATTGACTGGCAAAAGGTCCCAGGTCAGCCAAAGGCGCCTGATTGATTGACTTAAGGTCTCAAGTCATCGAAGGGCGCTTGATTGACTGAAAAATCTACAAGAGGTCTCATGTAAACCAAAGGCGTCTGATTGACTAGCAAAAGGTCTCAGGTCAGCCAAAGGCACCTGATTGACTGACTAAAGGTCTCAAGTTATCCAAGGGCGCTTGATTGACTGAAAAATCTACAAAAGGTCTCAGGATAGCCAAGGGCGCCTGATCGACTGACAAATTTACAAAAAGCTACGGGATGCATAGACACCCGGTCGGTTGACGAGTTTACAAAAGGCCCCAAGATGGGCCACAAATATACAAAAAAAGTGACGGGTTGGTATACTCATCCGATCGGCCACAGATATACAAAAAGGCGACGGGTTGCTCCACGCATCCGATCGGCCACAGATATATAAAAAGGTGACGGGTTGATATGCTCATCCGATCGGCCACAGATATAAAAAAAGGCCCCAAGATAGGCCACCGAAATACAAAAAAGGCGACGGGTCGATATGCTCATCCGATCGGCCACAGATATACAAAAGGGCGACAGGTTGCCCCGCGCATCCGATCATCCACAGATTTACAAAAAGGCGCGACGGGTTGCTCCGCGCATCTGATCAGCTACAGAAAAGGTGGAGCGTGTTTTCCTACCTTGGAAAAACAAAAGAAAGGGAGAGGCGAAGCATATGGACTTACCTCAATTGCAAGGGATTCACCTCTGAAGGCGCGTTTTGCCTACCCAAACATAATCAAGAAGAAGATGCACCCATCCCCACAAATGCGAAACACCAAACACTGCGTTCCATTGAAAATAAAAGAAGGGAGTAGGAGCGCACTAATATTACCAAATAACACGCTTCGCCTATCTAAGAACACTCGGACTACCCGCACAAGTTTAAGTGAATATCAACGCACGACAACGGGCAGTATCTACATCCAGAGTCTCCACCTTTAAACGCGCCTAAACACTCGCCAAAGCCAAATCCCGATCAGCTTCGTCTACCAACTTGCGGATGTTGTCCATAATCTTATCAGACGATTGTGACCCCCGTGTAAGTGATATAATCTCTTCATGCTCGTCATAAGCTTCACGCGCCTTTAATGAATCACCCTAAGAGACCCCAACATGACCACCTCCTCTTTCAACACTAATAAGCGTACTAGTTCACCCCGAAGGTAGGATGGAGATATAAGCGCAGATAAGATCACCAGAGTCAAGGTATATCCAAGAATCTGTGGAGTCGCTCGATCAGAGAAATGAAGATGACTACCAGATATGGGGCATCCTATAATGGGGACTTTAGGATGGCATCATCAGAGGACAATGACTACTCTTGAAAAGTAGAACTTAAGATAAGGCATGATATGACTACCGAGTACTTTGACAATTGACCCAGTAGTCGGGGGACTAATGTTGATACATGAAAAATATTCCCCCTTAGCCGGCCTAGCTAGTGCGCTCCCAAAAGGGAGGCAAACCCAACATGAAACGTGGGGACTTAGGGACTAAAGCCCAAGTCCACTAAGAAAATATCCATAAGATGGAAAGGACAAGGGAGGAATTAATAGGAAAGAAGGAGGTTGTATTAGAGAAGGAGTGTCATTAGTAGTAATTAAGGAGTTTTAGGACATGTGTCATGATATCATAAAATGAGGGGCTTTTGAGAAGTCTATATAAAGGAGCATGTAGTACAATGGAGGGGATCTTTTTTCTCTCTCTTTCCCTCTCCTCTTGGGAATTGTATGTGTTGATTCTAGGACTTGTAGAACCAAAATTCACCCCTCAACAATTTCGCTTCCGCATGAAGAGCCGAGGTAGCTGTCTCCGAACCTGCTGAAATGTGCACAAATATCTGATGATCGATTGAATAAACAATGTGAGCGTATCCCATTGAGAGGTGTTCTTCCTTGAAAGAAGCATCAATAAATATTATCCAATCTGTTTTTATATTTGACCATTTGGTATTGATGATCATTAACTCATTGTTTCCAGTCACTTTGTTTTATTCTTTTGAGGGATGGATTGTATAAATCTTTTTATATGATCGATTAGTTGTATTGGATCTAGAGTTAACTTTTCAAAGACCATCGAGCATCTGTATTTCCATATGAACCATAAAATGGTCGAGATTTTTCCGACCAAATTGTCCAAATTCGGGTTTAAAATCCACTCTTTAACCCATGATGTGATCGAATACGTATTAGCTGAAGAAGTTAGATTTCCTCGCGAAAATCTGAACCAAATAGCTCTAGCGAAAGGGCAACATCTGAATAAGTGATTCTCGGTTTCCTGAACTTGTGAATTGCATAGCTGGTAGTTTGGTTCAATTTCCGGATTATGGGCCCCAAGTCTCGAAGATGTAGGAAACGTTTTTCCAGCTAGTGTCCACACAAAAAGTTTAATTCTTGGAATTGCTTGAATTTTCCATATACTTTTCCATGGGATGTCTATTAACGAATTATCCTCTTCTTGATTTTGATTTGCTAGGAAATTATAAATATTTCTTGCCGAGAAGAGTTCTGAATGATGGTGTAACCATTGTATTTTGTCTTTTTATTCTTTATTCGGGGTCATGGCTTGAATTTTCTTTTTAACCTCCGAGCTAAAGTAAATGTCTAGTTTCCCTTGATCCCATTTATTCTTTACTGTTATGAGCTCTTGAACTCTTTTTGGAGCCGTGTCCTGCGAGTCTTGTGGTTGCGGTATTATTTCCGAATTTGGAATCCATCTGTCTTCCCATATTTTAACCGAGTTTCCATTTTTAACTTTCCAGACGAAGCTTCCTTTAATTAAATCTAGACATTTATGGATGCTTGTCCAAATCCAAGATAATTTAGAAACTTTAGAAGCTTCTAGAGGATGATAATTTGGGAAATATTTTCCTTTGAGAACTTTTTCCCATATTTGGTCTTTTTCTAATATTAATCTGCTGGCTAGTTTAGAGAGAAGCGCTATATTAAATTGATGAGGGTTTTTAATACCTAGACCACCTTTAGCAATAGGCTTGCATATGTACTTCCAAGCTCTGAAGAAACCTCCTTGTCTTTTTTGCTCTTATTTATTCCGCCAGAAATTCCTTTGGATACGATCTAATTAATTCAAGGTTTCTTTTGGTAGGGCAAGCACCTGCATTTGGTACGTTGGGAAAGCTTGAAGGATAGATTTTATCAGAACTGTCCTCCCTGCTTGAGATATGAGTTTGGATTTCCATCCTTGTAGAGTGGAGTAATATTTTTGTAGAAGCGGCTCAAAGTTCTCTTTCCTATTTTTATCAAAAAATAGAGGAGTTCCGAGATATCTATCATTTTAGTCATCAGGGGAACTTTAAGGATTCTGGCTATCATTTTTCCATGTTTTGGATGAATTTTAGGGCTGAAGTAGACACTGGATTTTTGTATATTTATCATTTGTCCCGTTATATCCCCGAATATGGATAGAACAACTATAAGATCTTTTTTTTCCCCCCAAATCAGCTTTTGTGAAGAGGAAACAATCATCGGTGAAGAAAAGATGGGAGATAATTGGAGCATTTTTATTGATTCGATGGCCGAAAATTTTCTTCTCCACTATCGCGTTTCCTAGAAGCCTAAATAGAATTTCCATGCAAATCAGGAAAAGGTATAGAGAAAGTGGGTCCCCTTGTCTTAAACCTCTCGAGGTTTTGAATTTTGATCCGGGTGATCCGTTGAGGAGGATTGAGTAAGAAGTAGTAGAAGTGCATTGTATTATGAGATCTATCCACTTTTCATCAAATCTGAAGCTAAGAAGAGCCATTTCGATAGAATTCCACTCCAATATATCAAACGCTTTAGAGAGATCTAACTTAAGGGCCAGATACCCTTTTGTTGCTTTTGAAGTTTTCATAGAATGGATGAGTTCATGAGCAATTATAATATTATCAGTTATTTTTCTTCCTGGGAGGAAAGCAGATTGGTTGGGAGAAATAATTTTGTTAAGAATAGGTTTTAGTCTATTTGCGATAATTTTCGAGATTAGTTTGTAGATGGTGTTACTTAGACTTATTGGTCTAAAGTCTCCGGAGTTTGAGGAGTTGATTATTTTGGAAAAGGGTAATGAAGGAGTGGTTTATACCAGTATCAAGAATACCAGTTTTGAAGAAATCCTGAAATGTATTAACAATGTCCGGATCGAATATTTCCCAGTTAGCTTTGAAGAATCCCGGTTGAAATCCATCGGGTCCTAGAGCGCCCCACTGATTCATATTGGATAAAGTGAGCCTAATTTCATTTTTGGTTGGGATTTCTATGAGAGAAAGATTTTCCTCATCAGAAATACAAGGCTTTATGATGCTGGATAGGTCAAAGCTACAATTATTTATTTGGGTTGTACCAAAGTGGGTAAAGTGGTTTACCAGTTTAGAATAGATTTGATCTCTATCCGAGAGCCAAAGGCCAGAAGGTTCTCTAAGGTTATTGATGGAATTTATTATTTTCCTATTGGAGGCGGTGGTATGAAAATATTATGTATTTCGGTCGTATTCCTTGAAGAATTTATCTCTAGACAGCTGATGATAGAAATCGTTTTTAATTTCGTACCATTTTCCTAGTTCTGCTTGGAGATTGTTTAGTTTATCTATGTCTTTGAAAATATTTCCGGTTTTGTGGATGCTTTCGATTTTATTATTTGAATTCCTAATATTTTATGAATATTTCCAAAGACATTTGAATTCCATTGGGAAAGATCAAAGGATAAGAGTTGAAGTTTCAATGAAATGTTTTCCTTTGTTGTGTTATTGGAGTGTAATTCCCAGGAAGCTTTGACTACCTCATGTAGAGTGGAGTGTGATAGCCGAGATCTAATACATCTGTAGGGTCTCTGAAGTTTCAATTTTTCAGGTTTTTTATCTAATAATATTGGTGTATATATGATCTGATCCAACTCTAGGTAGATGAGTTACCTTGGTGTCCTGGAATTTTTGAGACCATAGAAATGAGGTCAAAGCTCTGTCGATTCTTTCGCAAATGTTCGCTTCCCTTTTTCTGTTGTTTGACCATGTGAATGGAGCACCTTCATATCCCGCATCTTGTAGTCCTATGGAGTCGATTGTATGAATGATGATATTCTTGTTGCTTGAGCTGGCCTTATTTCCCCCTTGCTTTTCATCTGGGTCAAAAATGATGTTTAAGTCGCCAATTAAATCCCAAGGCTTATTCACTTGCTGGGCCATTTCTGAAATGTAATTCCATTATTTGATTTTTTTCATCAATATCAATAGCTCCATAAACACCAGTGATGGAAGTCTTCTCGTCTCCTATACTTGCTTCAAAATGACACACATTATATTTTGTTGCTACTAACTTCATATCGATATTATTGTGCCAGGCGATTGCTAACCCTTTTGCTATTCCCACAGACGGAATAATAAACCAGTCATAAAACTTGGTTTTTTTTTTAAGTATAAGTCCATCCGAGAGACAGCGGGGCTTTTTTCTCGGCTAGAAACACTATATCAGGGTTATATGATTGACAGAGGTATTGAAAAATGATCTTTAGTGAGAGGAGTACCTATACCATGTGTTAGAGCATTGCTCGGTCGAACTCGCATGCGTTTCTATCTCAAGCATGTTTGTCAATATTAGTGATCAAAACTATATGTCTTGATTTCTAGTTTACCTGTGACTAAGTTTCGGTCTAGGATAGTTAAGTGTAGTTGAGCTCCAGACTCCATGGCGATCATCTTACAAAAACGAAAAACTACTTGAGGAACAAGGGGAACTTCATCCGACAAAAAGGTATGTGGAGACTTGAACTCATCTATCACTCAAAAGTCTACACTATCTCCTACTCTTGAGATAATAGTCGTATAAGTATGATAGTTTTCATACATACACATTTGCTATTTCGAGCCGAGTTTACTCTCCTATCTTTTTCTCGAAATATGTGTTTGTGAGCTTTCCCTTTAACCATTTTCATCTTTTACCGTGACGAAAGTCATGATGATGTTTCAATCTTGAAAATAACTTTGATGATGATAGTCGTGAATAATGATTGTTATAACATTATAGAAGAATGTTTCAATGATTGAAATGTAGAGTTGAGATTACCAACTATGGATATAAGAATATATAGTGTGTTCGAACATTAGTGTATAAATCCATGTGCCGGAAACTAAGTGCATGCATATGTGTGCATGCGGTATTGGTGAAGGAGACAGGTTGGGTACGCGTACCCCTACGCGTACTGGCGGAAGTTTTCAACCGAAAATTTCTGGTGAGTTTGTAGTTTGCAAACTAGTAAACCAGTCACCTTAGGTACGCGTACTCACAGAAGTTTTCGAACCGAAAATTTCTGCTGAGTTTGTAAACTCAAATCCGGTAGCTAAGGTACGCATACCCGTACGCGTACCCAAGCTGGTTATTTCTCAAATCGGTAGTTCATGAGCTTAAAACAATAAATTATAAGGAATGCAATCTTTGCAAACCGTGGCTATATTGTTCAGAAAATTAATTCAAGTGAATCAAACCGATTTTGCTTCAATTGTGTCTATGAATAAAGACCTAAGCAATTGAACAACTCTTGAACTAGTTCTTATGAGTCATTTGAAATAGTTATGAGAAAGATGAATACGGTTAATATGAAAGTACTTATATGGCTAACCATTGGTTAACTATTTGTAAACAACTAAGTGTACACGTTTAGGTACGGTTACTCAAACCTAAATGAATACATTTTATTTGTGTGTGACAAGCTAAGTTTCAATCTATCGGTTGAAACATATTAGCTTGGTTGAATCAGGTTTTTTTCTTTGTTACCAAGGTAACTTAGATTGCAAACCCTGATTTGAAAACTATATAAGGGGAACTCTAGCAACTGGAAAAACTAATCCCCACACCTCTTGTGTGATACTAGTAGGTTTTGCTAGAGTCGATTCTCCTTTAACCTTAGGTTTCTTCTCGAGACCACCTTGGGTTAACGACGAAAGACTTCATTGGGATTGTGAAGCCAGACGAAACTACTTCTCTTGTAGTTGAGCGATCTGATCTTGCCATTTTTTATCATACGAGTTCAATTGAATAATTGACTTGAGATTATATCTCCGATAGGGCAAGATAAAAAGAAATCACAAACATCTTCGTCTCATCGTTTGTGATTCCACAATATCTAGTTTCGCTACTATACGATTTAGATTATATCTCCGATAGGGCAAGATAAAAAGAAATCACAAACATCTTCGTCTCATCGTTTGTGATTCCACAATATCTAGTTTAGTTTGTGATTGATAATAATAGGTTGTTCTTCGGGAATATAAGTCTGGATTATCGATCAGTTCCTGTTCACCTTGATTTATCAAAAGACGGAACAAAACCCATAGGTTTATCTATGGGAGACAGATTTATCTATCACCGTAGACTTTTCAGTGTGATACAGATTGGTTTATTGAAGTCTTCGACTTTGGGTCGTAGAAACTCTTATTTGTGGGTGAGATCAGCTAAGGGAATCAAGTGCGTAGTATCCTGCTGGTATCAGAGACGTAAGGAACGCAACTGTACCTTGAATCAGTGTGAGATTGATTATGGTTCAACTACAGTCCAGACCGAAGTTAGTTTGTAGTATGCTAGTGTCTGTATCTTCTTATACAGTGTGGTGTTCAATCTGGACTAGGTCCCAGGGTTTTTCTGCATTTGCGGTTTCCTCGTTAACAAAACTTCTGGTGTCTGTGTTATTTCTATTCCGCGTTATATTTTGTTATATAATTGAAATATCACAGGTTGTGTATTGTATCGATCAATTGTGAAATCCAACCTTTGGTTGTTGATTGGAAATTGACTGATCCTTGGATATTGGTCTTTGGTACCATCTAAGTTTATATCTCTTGTATTTGATAAAGACTCGCAGATTTCCATTTACTTGAGTAAATATCAAATCGAGAGATAGATATATTAACTCCTTGATATACTTTTTATTAAGATTAAGTCTGACTTTCTAGTTGATTCTCTTAAAAGTATATTTGAGTTAGTCCATACAGATTGCTAATCGAAATATTGGGTGAGGTTGTTGTACCCCTGCTTTTTCAATTGGTATCAGAGCAGGCAAACACGTTAAACCTTATAAGTTTGTATTTGTCCGATCCTCAAAAGTCTATCCCTATGGGAAATTACTTTGGAAGACTTGCTCATGGCATCTGTAATGCACATCAGAACTCCTTAAAGACTATTCAAAGATTGTTACTCTGTAGACCTACGGTCTCACTTAATAATCTTGTATCATCTAGTATACCTCCGTGTCTAGATGATGAAAAACAGTCTAGAGGAAAAAATAAAAAACCCTCTAACAAGAATTTTCATAGGAAACATGATCAACGCGCAAAAGTATGGACCCTCACAAGAATTACTCTTAATCTCTTTGAGGAATACTACCAAACTGGATCAATTAACAAGGATCTGTTTAGAGCGTTTGAAAATGGTTTGAAATTCTTAGAAAAGCTTAATTCCATTGAGAATTTGAATCATTCTGATAAAAACTTTGCACCCGTCAAATCATGGTCCCATGATGTACAAACTGTTCCAACTACCTACTCATATGGGGTTGATAAAAAGATTTCCTATGAGGTTGGTAAAGGAACCATCTATCAGAAAAAGTCAAATCTATGTCGTAAGAAAAAAATCTTAAAGAACTTTGAGTATTATCATTATGATCATGCTCATGATTCTGATCACAAATGTCAACCGAAAAAATTGCATTAGAAATCCTCTGCATTTTCCACCACCTGAGTTCAGGAATGTCTATACCCCATTTGTATGTAACTTGAAATTGGGCAAGTAACAGTTTGACTGTGTTTACGTAATCTTTTCTTTAAATCTTTTCAAAAAGATAGTGTAGGTATATGTTTTTTGGGTATTTTCTCCCAGAATGATACCTCAAAAATCCTACATTCCTTATGTGGGTCGCAGGTCGTGAACAGGTCCAAGCCCAACCATGGGTATAAAAGAATTACGGGTAAGCTTACCTTTCATCCTCCCTCATCAGTCCGCGTACGTGAATCATTCTAGGGTTCATAAGATTTCTCCATTAAAGCTTGTTGGAGAAAAACTTGTGAAGGGATTTCTCAAGATAAAATTCAAGTAAGTAATCTCTTACCCACTCCCTTATATCCTTCTAGAATCATGAAGAATGTTAAAGGTTCAAAAGGTGTTTCAAAAAACCTAAGTTCTTCATCCTCTTCAATTAATCTACCCATAGATCAAAATTCAATTAGAATTAGATTTGTTGATGATTCTTGTGAAAAACTTTTTGAAAAGATTTCATCCAATGGGTTTATTATAGAAAAAAAGTTGGATTCTACTAGTGGGTATAAGGAGGATTTATCTTGTTTTGAAAAATTCAATCTTGGAAAATCTTTGATGGTGAAGGTTATGATACTCTTACTAGAATCTTTTATGCCAACATTCATGATGTTGTTCTTGAGGACGTGGAATTCAAGACCATGGTCAATAGAGAAAGGATTGTAGTGAATAGAGAATTAATTTCAAAGATTACCAAAATCCCGTTGGGTAATTTTCGTCTACCTAGACCAGGCAATGAAAGACCCTCTCATGAAACCATTTCAAAAGGTATTTGCGGTAAAAGTATTGTGTGGAATGGAGGAAAATTTCCTACTAATCAATTAGATTTTCCTCTTAAGTCTTTTGGAAAATTGGGTATTTCTAACCTTTGTCCTTCCACGGTTGAGAACTCTCGTTGGAGTCGTGAGTTTGCGGAATTGGTATATTACCTTGCGATGGAAACCAATGGTCTTGACATTTGTGGATTCATTATTTTTCAAATGTTAGACATAACTTCCGTCGACAAGAAGTTAGGCTATCCATGCTTGATTGAGCGTATTTGTTGCAACTTCTCTATTGAACCCATTGGGAATTCCATTGGAACCACAAAGCTTGTTCGGCCGTGTATCTTCAATCGGATGAAGGAATATGCTTCCAAGAGACAAAGGCATGGCACAACTAATGGCTCGAATGATCCTTCTACGAAGCTTCTTCGCCAAATTTACAAAAGTGTTTGTAAATTGAATTCCAAAGTAAGTTGTGTTCAAGAACAATTACTTGTGATTGCTACCAAGTACCCCGATGTTAAAGAAGACATGGACAAAGTTCGTTCCACCTTCATGGTCTCCGAAGATGAAGATGATGAGTAGTTTCTCGTGCCTCTTTATTTTGGTGTTAATTTTTTTTTTTTAATTATGTCTAGTAAACTTCTTAAAAGAATTTTTATTCTTGTTTTTTTTTAAGAAGGATAACTTGGGTTTGGAATAGCCATTATTGTCAGTACACATAGCTATGTCCAACGATTTTCATCTTCATGTTTTTTAGGTTTATTTGTTTAAATTCTAAAAAGTTGGTTTGGAAGATGATTTTTTCAGTATTAATCTTTATGGTTTTATATATTGCAATATGTTATGGAATATGTGTGTTTGCGTCCGTGAACTTTTATTGTCCCATACGATGTCAAAAGTTATCTCTTTCATATGTCGATATGCATGTATTGATACAAGATCGATGAACTTTTGACAAACAAAAGTTAAGCCTATTATGCCATTTATTGATGGAAGATAGGTTAAAATATTTTGTTTACAAGGATTATGTCTACTAAATGTCATTGTGCAAATAGTGATGGAAAATAGAATGAATCCTTGTATATTCTGCTGTATTGATCTTCCCTGATCCATATCTTATGTATATACTGTGTGGCTCCATAAGTATTCTTGTGTGAGCATTTCCAACTAGACTAATCATAGATTCGTTTGTGATTATTTTGGTTGTGTATTCCGATTAAATTAATCATGGGTTTTCTTGTGGTTAGTTTAATTGAGAATTTTGGATACAAAATCATTTTGTGGTTTTAGGTGTCCAAAGAAATCCTTCTTTTCTCGTAAAAGTAAGGTCGCTCTTGTTGTTCTTTCGGGAATGACATCAAATGGGGGATAGTTCTTTTGAACTTGCGCTTAATTGCCAAATCTTTGTGGGGAGTGCGGCTGTGGAATATTTGAGGAGTTATCTTGTATCTTTATAAACTCCGTGATGAATGCATTTAGCTTCGGCTTTATGATTGCATCTAAACAAAATTGATATGTACTTTTCTTTGGTCTTGAAGTGTCTCCATGGAAATTTCATTAGGATCCCGTTTTTGTACATTTGCCAATTTTATTGACAAAAAGGGGAAGAATTAATATGTAGTTCACACTACAAATACATATGGTTTTCGGATCATTATGTAAGGGGGAGTGGTTTTCGTGTTGAGACGAAGTATTGACTAAGGGGGAGGATACATATCACCATAGTATTGTTGTCAAAGTTGTGATATGGGAACTTTGATGCTGTGTAATAATACTATGACACTGTATAACAATGATCGAGAGCTTTTTGTTTTCTCATTGTTATGGCTACGGGACTTCAACAACTATGATGCTGAATTGAACATCTATGGAATCATAAGAGTACTTGGAAAAGACGAAGTTTTCGAGTAATGTTGAAGCACCAAGGAGATCAAGCATGTGGACAAGAAACTACAAAGTTTAATCTATTTTGTAATCCATATGTATTGATAGTTTTGTCACTAAAATTAACAAAGGGGGTGATTATTAGAGCATTGCTCGTCGAACTCGCATGCGTTGCTATCTCAAGCATGTTTGTCAATATTAGTGATCAAAACTATATGTCTTTATTTCTAGTTTACTTATGACTAAGTCTCGGTCTAGGATAGTTAAGTGTAGTTGAGATCCAGACTCTATGGCGATCATCTTACAAAGACGAAGAACTACTCGAGGAACAAGTGGAACTTCATCCGACAAAAAGGTATGTGGAGACTTGAACTCATCTATCACTCAAAAGTCTACTCTATCTCCTACTCTTGAGATAATAGTCGTATAAGTATGATAGTTTTCATACATACACATTTGCTATTTCGAGCCGAGTTTACTCACCTATCTTTTTCTCGAAATATGTGTTGGTGAGCTTTCACTTTAACCATTTTCATCTTTTACCATGACGAAAATCATGATGATGTTTCAATCTTGAAAATAGCTTTGATGATGATAGTCGTGAATAACGATTGTTATAACATTATAGAAGAATGTTTCAATGATTGAAATGTAGAGTTGGGATTACCGACTATGGATATAATCTTATATAGTGTGCTCGCACATTAGTGTATAAATCCATGTGCCGGAAACCAAGTGCGTGCATATGTGTGCATGCGGTATTGGTGAAGGAGACAGGTTGGGTACGCGTACCCGTACGCGATGTAGGATCAGAATATCGTAATACCAAAACCCTTGCGAAATCCATAAACGACACACTGCGAAGATATCGCAGATGGGTAATATAAGTGACGCAACGGATGACGACAGCCTGAACACGAGAAAGATGTGAAGACCTGGCGAGATTTAGGAGTGTTGCGAGATTTAACATTTGAATACTTTCGAGAGTGTCGCAAGTCAGATACGAAAATAAAGGACAACTTAGCTGTCATCCACTATGTAATGTCCTATATAAAGAGCCGAACATGCTTAAGAAAAGGAGAGATCTTTTTCGAGTGTTGGGCAAGTCATTAAGAGAGAGAAAGTTTAGAGCGGTTGTTAATTCTTTAGCTTATTTCCTTTTCATCTTGTAACATTTGTGAGTTTAATCAATAAAGACTATAATTGTTCATCTTAAAATGATTTGATTGTGTGAATTCTTGTGAGGGGTGTAGTGTGGGATTTCCTGCTACTACATATGGCACTAGAAACAGGGAATGAAGATTAAAGATTAGAGATTGTTATTAAGGTTGTTCAAATCAAGAAGACGATGAAACAAATTGATAAATCAGTTAAGATAGAGAAAATTAAAATCAAGGAATGTGATAGAAAGTTGGAGTGTAGTTTGATTACAAAAACAATGATTAATGAATTCCATGAAAATATCAATGGGAGAATACATAAACGAGATTTTGAAGGAAGGAAAATCATGACAACGGAGAAAGCATCACCTTGATAGGTGTAGAATACAACTAATTTACTATCTAGTAGTTATGCTTTCTTTGCGAGTTTTCTTTTAAATTATGTATCTTATGTTTGTTTTTGAGTTATTAGGTACTTTGGAGTCATGTGGAATAAAAGAAGAAGCGACCATCCATTTGGAGCGAAAAGGAGCAAAAAGACCAATTTACAGGCGAGCGAAGCTAGTTACGGTTGAGCAAGGAAAAGAAGAGGCACGTCAGTTCTCTGGAACCGACAAGCAATTCATCATCTGGGTACCCCCTATTGACTGCACTTGAGTGGATATAGCCATTCCAATTCCTGCAGTAAACCTAAAAATCAGAGAACCTTATCATTGGTTTTCTTTTTCTTACTTCACCTGAAATCGAGAATAGAGAGAAAAGGAATGGCGGCTGGTGAATGTTCACAGAGAGGGATTCAAACATGGAAATGGAGATCGAGAAAGATAAACTGTAGATGGGTTTTGTCATTTTGAAGATTCAACAACTGTGAATGGTGGAATTGGTGGAGAAATAGATTTTAGGGTTTGAATGTATGTTGTTGGTGGTCTGGTAAAAGAGAAGATGAATTTGCTGCTGTAATTGGAGTTAGGGTTGATGAGAGTGAACGATTAAAGCTTCTGGTGATGAATTAGAAATTGGGTTTGGTCGATTCTGTTACAGGATGATGGCTGGAAGGAAATTTGCTGGAAAATGATAAAGATTCAGATGGGTATTGAGTGAAACGGTGTTTGATCGATTATTTGTGATGATGGAATGGATCTGGGGTTTTGAGTTAGACATGAGTTCAACCAAGAAATCATGAAATAGAAACTGGGTTTCAGATGGCTTGTAAATTGGTGGAGGAGTTGTGGTGTAACTATTGCTGTGATGGGAGTGTGCAATTAAGCTGAAATGGGTTGGACCTGTAGAGTATATGCTGCTAATGATGTTAATATTGCTGCTCAAAGGAATTGGAAGAAGGAATTGAGATAAATGAACTGTAATTGGAGTTACAGCCAAGGAACTGAAGTTGCAATGACTGGGCAGAGATGAGTTGGTTGTTGCTGTGCTTGAGAAGAGAATGAGAAAGAAACTGCAGTTCTGGGGATGTAGTGTGACTATTGAATTCAAGCAAAGGAAAGACTCAATGGAAATAGATGTATGCTTAGGAACTTTACAGAGAAGGTTGGAATGGAAAGTATGTGAAGAGATGAAGTTGGTGTTGCTGCCATTGTGACTGGTAGAACTAGGCTTGGAGAGGCAAGGTAATAGATATGGAGGTCTGTATGCTGTTGATATTTTGAGCTGAGACTGTGATTCTGGTGGTGCTTCGCAGTGGAAGGAACTGAGTTGCAGTTGCAGCTCAGATGGAGATTCTGTTAGGGAACTGAGACCGCAGAAATGGAGTACATACTGTTGCTTCTGGTGATAACGAGTGAATAAATTGCATGAGATCGAGAAGAATTGCAGGTGCATGCCAAGTTGGAGTTGCAGCTGCAGTTATACGATTGCTATGAAGCTACTGATGGAGTTGGTTATAGGTGTTAGGCTTGTGAGTTCAGGGAAGGATGGAGTTGCAGGTGGAAGCCAGAGAAGAATCAGAATGAGCTGCAGGACCTGATCTAGAATGGTTTGATTTAATTGTAGAAGTTATGGCTGGTGCTTGTTGTGGCCTGTAGTGGTGCAGAATGGAGGTGACAGGTTGAGTTGAGCTGGCGCTGCTGTTGTGATGATTTGAGACAGGGAATGCTTGGTGCTGCTGTGAGGTTTAGATGGATATTAAAAATGGGCTGAGCTGTTAATGAGGTGGAGTTGCAGTTGTGATGAAGTGTGACTCATGGGGTCTGTTAATGGCTTGAGCTGTTGGTGTTTGAAGTGGTCAAGGCTGTGGCTCGAAATATCGAGATGATGATGCAGTTCGTTGTTGGCTGTGTAAGCAGATGTGCAATGCAAGACAGCCTAGGCATGTGACAGAATTGCAGGTGAACACTAGGGGTGCAGTCTGTGGATGAATTGGTTGTATCTGGTAGCAGCAGGAAGGAGAAAGTGCACTTATTCAAGCTGCAAAACTGGAGCGGAAATGGAATGCTAGATACATGGAGAATTGAAGCTGCAGCTATGAAGTAATCAGCCATCATGACTGGATGCACACTGGTGATGCGCAATGATTGTGCAGCACAACTTTGGCCTGCGCAAATGGCTTATGCCATGGCAACTCAACCAAGTCAGCCCAGTTAGCTCACCTGAATAGCTGACTCGGGGTTGACTCATCCTGGTTGACCCGAGTTGGATCGTTGACTGAGTTGACCTGGCCGATCCGACTCGTTGACCGGTGGCTGGGCGGACTTTGCCGGTCACCTGAGCCGATTTCCGGCCACCTCTCCGACCGATTTCCGGCCAGAATACCAGTTTTCCGGCGACGTATTTTTGGACATATTTTCTACATGGGTTTCTCTCTCTTATGGGCTTGGTGGATTTTCTTCTAATGGACTTTGAAGACTAGACCTAATTTTGGAACAAGAGGAGCTATAAAAGAGAAATCCTACAACTTTTGGAGATATCACGTTTTATTCTTGGAGAAAGGGAAGAGCCGCTTTTATTTACGCAACTAGGGTTTGCTTTTGTTCATCTTCTTCTTTATTCAATTCATATTTTTGGTGATGAACTCCATAGCTATGAGTAGCTAAATTCTATATTATTGGTTAAGGATGTAGTCCTATTTCTAAAACTTGTGTTTGCTTTATGTATTAGTTTTCTCTCTTAATTATCGCTCATATCTCTACTGTTTTTAATAATCACATGATTGATGTATTGTGATAGGATTATGATGTTTGATTAGTTAAGTGGCCAATTAATTGAACTTGCATCCTAGTCCATAGCTATTTTAGGGTTTTTCATCGAGCGATAACCCTGAATACAAGTAGCATGATATGTTTACGGTTTGTAGTGATACACTCTCGTAATCATATGTAGAGTTTTACCATTGTCCGAATTGTTATGCGCAACGTATGACAATTGCATTGATTAGCCTATTCTGAAACTTAATGCTCCTAGGAATTGAACTTAATTAGCGCAAGGCGTTAGGTTATTCTTTAGGTAGAATTCACATCCGCAGCTCTAATGTGTGTGTTGATGAACTTAGGAAATTAATAGATTATCATGCTCTCTTGATTCTCTAGGCTTTTGATAATATAAGAGATTAAATCGTAATTCTAATCATATATGCAAGCACATGTCTAAGATTGAAGATGAATTCCTTGACCAATATCTTTCTCTATTGAATACTTTCTATAATTTACTTTGCTTTTAATTTACTTTTATTGCTTACATAAAATTCAGAAATCCCCCCAATTGGTTACTTTAAGAAATTGAATACGTAATAACTACAATCGCCTCTATGTGGAAACGAACTCTTTCTTATCATATACTTTAGGAAAGTGAAATTATTTTTGACGATACGACAAATGATCAAATTTTAAGGCCACTCTGCCTTTCTAGGGAGGCATACGGCTAGTTATTAAGTTTTTAGTTTCTTATTTCTGTTTTTGCTTTTATCTTTGCTTCTTGTTTTCTTGTCTTGTTTCTCACTTGCTTGCGAGAATTGTTTTCAGGTACCTAATCCCTGGCTTCTAAAGATTGGAATTATCCACGGTGCGGGAAAGCTACTCGAAGAGGCACAATACTCCAACCAAGTAAAGATACAACGGAAGAACAAGAGTTGGAAACGGAAGAAGAGACTTTCCAACAAGGAGAAGCAGTTTTAGAACAAGAGGTTCCGGGTGAACAAGAACCACCTTTTGAAGAAAAAGAAGAAGCAATGGGTGATGCAAATCGTTCACTCAAGGAGTTAGCTTCTCATAGGCTTGATACACAACAGGGGTGTATTCAAACGAACTCTACTTTTGAGATAAAACCGGGGTTGCTTAGAGAATTACCAAAGTTCCATGGCATGGTGAATGAAGACCCAAACAAACATCTTATGGACTTCCACACCATTGTCACGGCCATGCTTCCAGCGGATGTTGCGGCGGATGGTGCGATGTTGAAAGTTTTCCGTTTCTCTTTAATGGATAGTGCTAAGGATTGGTTGTACTATTTATCTCCCGGAAGTGTCACAACATGGAATGGGCTGAAGAAACTCTTTTTAGAGAGATATTTTCCTGCATCAAAGGCTACTCAAATTCGCAAGGAGATTTGTGGGATGAAGCAAAATGTGGGAGAATCCCTATATGAATGTTGGGAACGATATAAGAGATTGGTGGCAAGCTGCCCTCACCACCAATTAAGTGACGCTATGATTATCCAATATTTCTATGAAGGACTCCAATCAAGTGATAGGAATCTTCTTGACGCTGCGGGTGGTGGTGTACTAGTTAACAATATGGTGGCACAAGCGAGAGAGTTGATTGAGAACATGGCAGCAAACTCCCAACAATTTTTGAGTCGTGGTTCGGATGTGATTCTAAGAAGGGTGAATGAGGTGAGCGAGGTTGAGGAACTTCGTCAACAAATGGGTAACATGAACGCAATGCCTAACAAGTTGCAGCCGCGGTGATACCGAGTTCCACTCAAGCTTATGAAGACGAGCAAGCTAATGCGATCTTTCCAAATCAACAAAGACGGTATGATCCCTACTCTAACACTTACAATCCGGGATGGAGAGATCACCCCAATTTTAGCTATGCCAATAAGCAAGGAGCGATTCAACAACCTAGTTTCAACAACCCGAGTGGATTTCAACCTCAACAACAACAATTCTAGCCGAGACAACAATTTCAACAACAACAACAACCTCAAAATATGGGGTCCAATATGGAAGAGTTGCTGAAATCTTTTATGCAAAGAACGGAGAGTACGGTTAAGGATTTGCAAACTCAAGTTGGTTATATGGCTATTGAGTTGAATCAATTGAAGGCACAAAATGGTGGGAAACTCCCTTCTCAACCTATCAACCCAAAAGAGGGTGTCAATGCAATTACGTTGAGAAGTGGTACACAACTTGTGCAACCCGAAGTTGCTGATTCGGGTACGGTGGAAACACCAAAGGAACCTGTTTTGGAGGAGAAAATCGAGGATTCTCCCCAAACTTCTGAGGTACCTATTTCTAACTCTAAAACTCCGGTTTCTACTTATGTTCCTCCTTTACCTTTCCCTCGCAGATTTGCAAATTCCAAGAAGGCGGAACTAGAAAAGGAGATTTTAGACATTCTCAAGAAGATCCATGTGAACATACCACTCATAGATGCAATTAAGCAAGTTCCAAAGTATGCAAAGGTGTTGAAGGACTTGTGTACAAATAAACAAAGGCTCAAAGGTAATGAAGTGCTTAGTGTGGGGGAGAATGCTTCGGCAATCTTACAACATAAACTCCCACTTAAGTGCAAGGATCCCGATAGCTTCGACATTCCCGTCACAATTGGTAACACCAAATTTAACAAAGCTATGTTGGACTTAGGTGCATCCGTTAATGTTATTCCTGCGTCTATGTATAATTTACTTGATCTTGGTCCTCTTAAAAAGTCTGAAATTGTGTTGCAATTAGCCGATCGTTCTAATGTCTACCCAATGGGTATTGTTGAGGATGTTCTTGTGCAGGTTAATCAACTTGTATTTCCAGCTGACTTTTGCATGTTAGAGATGGATGAAGGTTCACCGGACTCGTCTCTTCCATTGCTACTTGGGCGTCCCTTCATGAAAACGGGGAAAACCATTATTGATGTGGACAAGGGAACGCTAACTATGGAGTTTGATGGAGAAATAATGCGTTTCAACATTTTCGAGACGATGAGATATCCTAGTGATGTCCACTCTTGTTTCTCCATTGATGTGATGGACACATTGGCACAACAAATGTTTGAGTTGAATGGTGTTGATACTTTGGAAACCGTGCTCACTACACCTATTGACGATGGTTATACATATAGTGATGAGATTAAAGAAACCATTGGTTCTCTTGACTCATTACCGGAAAAATCAGCAATTAAGAATATTTCATATGCTTCTCCTTGCAATAATGAAAAACTTGTGCCATCTATTGTTAAATCTCCAAGTTTAGAATTGAAACCTCTTCCAAGTCACTTAAAGTACTTGTACTTGGGTGACAATGAAGACTTACCCGTGATTGTTTCTAACGAGCTTAATGAATTACAGGAGCAAAAACTTCTAAGGGTGCTAAGGACGTACAAGACGGCCATAGGATGGACAATCGCCGATATCAAGGGTATAAGCCCTGCCGTTTGTATGCACAAGATCCGTGTGGAGGATGATACAAAGCCTACAAGGGAAGCGCAACGTTGTTTGAATCCTCCCATGATGGAAGTTGTGAAAAAGGAGATACTCAAGCTTTTGGACGTGGGTGTTATCTACCCCATATCCGATAGCAAGTGGGTAAGCCCGGTACAAGTAGTACCAAAGAAATCAGGTGTGACTGTGGTGGAGAATGATAAGAAAGAACTTGTCCCAACTCGTGTGCAAACCAGTTGGAGGGTTTTTATTGATTATAGAAAATCGAATGTCACTACTAGGAAAGATCATTTTCCATTACCTTTTATTGATCAAATGCTTGAACGTTTAGCTGGACACTCTTACTATTGCTTCCTTGATGGCTATTCAGGTTATAATCAGATTGTGATAGCACCGGAGGACCAAGAGAAAACCACTTTCACTTGTCCTTTCGGTACTTTTGCTTATAGAAGGATGCCTTTTGGCTTGTGCAATGCTCCAACTACTTTTCAAAGGTGTATGGTAAGTATCTTCTCGGAATATGTTGAAAACATAATCGAAGTGTTCATGGATGACTTTAGTGTCTTTGGTGATTCATTTGACCTTTGCTTGAACAATTTGTCTCTAATCCTTGAACGATGTGTTGAAACAAATCTTGTGCTAAATTGGGAGAAGTGCCATTTCATGGTAACTCATGGCATAGATTTAGGCCATATAATATCTTTTAAAGGCTTGGAAGTCGATAAATCTAAGATAGACCTTATTCGTGCTCTAACCCCTCCCACTACGGTGAGGGAGATACGTTCTTTTCTTGGTCATGCAGTTTTTTATCGTAGATTCATCAAGGAATTTTCCAAGATAGCATCACCACTTTGTAACTTATTACAAAAAGATGTGGTTTTTAACTTTGATGAGAAATGTATGGCGGCATTCAATCGTTTGAAAGAACTTTTGATTTCATCCCCTATCATTAAATCACCGGATTGGAGCAAGCCTTTTGAGCTCATGTGTGATGCTAGTGATTATGCAGTTGGTGCGGTGCTTGGGCAGCGTGTGGGGATCATACCTCATGCCATTTATTATGCTTCTAGAACGTTAAATGAGGCCCAACAAACTACACAACCACTGAAAAAGAGTTGTTAGCCATTGTTTTTGCTTTAGAAAAGTTTCGCTCTTATCTAATTGGTACAAAAGTTGTTGTCTTTTCTGATCATGCAGCACTTAGATACTTGCTTACAAAGAAAGAGGCGAAACCGAGGCTCATACGATGGATTTTACTCTTGCAAGAGTTTGATATTGAGATCAAAGACAAGAAAGGAATTGAGAACACCGTTGCGGATCACTTGAGCCGTCTTGCTGTGGACAAGGAGACTATCCCGTTGCGTGAAAGTTTCCCGGATGAGCAACTATTCTCAATTGCCTTTGGAGAACCATGGTTCGCTGATATTGTTAATTACTTAGTGTCTAAACAAATCCCAAAGAACTTGTCTCGTGCTGAGAGGGACAAACTTAAGAAATTAGGAAACCAATACATATGGGATGATCCATACTTATGGAAACATTGTAGTGACCAAGTAATACGTAGGTGTGTTCCCGAATCTGAATTTAATTCTATCTTGTCTTTTTGCCACTCATATGCTTGTGGAGGACACTTTGGGAGTAAGAGAACCGCTCTCAAGGTACTAGAATGTGGTTTATTTTGGCCAACTTTGTTTAAGGATGCACATGCATTTTGTACCACATGTGATAGGTGCCAAAGAACAGGCAATCTAGGTGCTCGAAATCAAATGCCGCAAACTATTATTCAATTCGTTGAGGTTTTTGATGTATGGGGAATTGATTTTATGGGCCCTTTTGTCAATTCTAGTGGGAATTATTATATCTTGCTTGCTATGGATTATGTCTCGAAATGGGTGGAAGCTAAAGCCACCCAAACTAATGATTCTAAAGTTGTTTCAGATTTTGTGAAAGCTAATATATTTGCAAGGTTTGGCATTCCAAGGGCGATAATTAGCGATGGAGGTTCACATTTCAAAAACAGGTTCTTGCAAAACTTGTTAAGGAAGTACAATGTGTCGCATAGGATTGCAACACCCTACCATCCACAAACAAATGGACAAGCTGAGGTTTCCAACCGAGAGGTGAAGTCCATTCTAGAGAAGACGGTGAATCTAACAAGGAAAGATTGGAGTATGCGACTCAATGATGCTTTGTGGGCATATAGAACCGCATATAAAACACCTATTGGGATGTCTCCCTTTAGGCTTGTTTACTGTAAACCTTGTCACTTACCCGTTCAAATTGAGCATAAGGCGTTTTGGGCTATTAAGTAAAATGCAATATGGAGTTGGATGGTGCTGGAAGGCAACGAAAGTTACAACTTCAAGAGCTAGAGGAGATTCGCAATGATGCATTTGAAAGCTCACGGATTTACAAGGAAAAGACGAAGGCATTTCATGATAATATGATTACAAAGAAATAATTTTGCATTGGGTAGAAAGTGCTTTTGTTTAATTCTCGCTTGCAATTATTTCCGGGTAAATTAAGGTCACGATGGATTGGACCTTTTATTGTGACTAATGTGTTTTCTCATGGTGCAGTGGAAATTCGTAGTTTAGCTACAGGTAATGAAACTAAAGTGAATGGGCACCGGTTGAAACCATATTATGAGAACTTCTCTTCGGATGTCGTGGAAGGAGTTAATCTTGTGGAATTACTCCCTCTGGAGGAGTCATAGAAAGCAAGGAGATAGTCGGGCTGACGACTTTAAACCAAGCGCTAAATGGGAGGCAACCCATCGGTTTTGTATCTCTTATCTTTTATTTCTTTTCTTGTCATGTTTTTACTTTTTTCTGATTTTTTGTCACTTTTCCGTTAGGATTTCCCACCTTGACTTTCTTTGGACGATTCAATTACATTAGGGACAATGTAAAGTTTAAGTGTGGGGGAGTGGTTAAGCATTTGCTTTGCAAATTTTTAAAATTTTTCAACTTTTGTGTAAATTAGTGAATAAAAACTCCAACTTGTAGTTAGTTTAGAGTCACATAGTATACATGTCGCTAAGATTACATCGAGAATCTCATAAGAGTGACTGAACTTAGAGATGACAGAGAACATGATCGGGTTTCTTAAATGTATGAGAGTTAAAGTTGGATTTAACCATGCCAGTGGCAAATAAGGTGCAGACTGAATTCGGTATTAGAGTAGTGATCCCCTATAGTGGAGACTACCCATGTTACATAATGTGAGGCACCGACCTTCAATTCTTTGTACCTGTCTAAATTTGTGCTTTTAGAGTGTGTGTCACCGTACGTAAATTCCGGGCAGAATGGTGAGCTTTCCAACCTCCCACCATAGAAGCACTATTTTGATCTCTTGAGTGCTATTTTTATCAACCATGTTGGTGACATCGAATTGCTAACTTACATACCACTTGTAATCTTGTTCGATTAGCACCATCCGCCTTATCTCTCTCTACACCAACAGGTCCATAGAAACACTATCATCATCAACAAGAGGAGCATCACAAATTTGAAGGAAAGTTGAAGACGTTCAAGGTTTACAAGCAATGTACAGAAATGAGCAGATTTCAGAATCAAGTAAAGCAACAAGACAAGGAGCAGAATTTTTACAAGTTGAAGACTATTGTATAAGAGAGAAGATTATAAGGATGAGAGTTCGAGAAGTTTATGATATCAAGACATACAAGTTGTGAAGAATCAAGCGGTAAAGTAATTACACCATGGCCTTTGTACTTACGTTTTTATTTATCTTATTTGTATTTTTTTTTTCTCTTGTCTCAAAAAAAAAAAAAAAAAACGAAAATTAGAAAAAAAAAAAGAAAAAAAAAAAAAAGAGACAAGAGAAAATATTTAGGTTCATTACTAGTTTTATTGTTTTATTTCGTTTTTATTTTGTATTTGTTTTATTTCTTATTAACAAAAAAAAAAAAATGAAAAAAAAAAAAAAAAAAAAAAAAAAATTAAAATTTTGGGTTTGTATAGTTTGTTTTTAGTTTTGTATTCTTTCAATAAAGCCAATGGAAAGAAGGAATATTCATAATGAAGTTTCAAGCAATAAGGATTGAGAGGAAAAGAGTTACATTGTCGAGATTCTACGAAGTTCAAGAGTTATCATCAAGAGTTGAAGACCGAAGACGAAGATGAAGACACCGATTGAAGACCGAAGACGTTTCTATGGATGATGTGAGAGTGGTGCTAGCTGCACGCCGAACGGATAACGAGGTAAGTAAGCATATTCCCACCTTCGTTAAGTGGTTGATTTTCTTTCGAAGAGATCGTCAGAAAAATGGGTTTTAAAAAATTATAAAAGATGTGGGTTTTCAAAATACTTCGGAGGGTTTTTACTTTCCTACCATTCAACGAGTCACAGGATTCTCTCTTCATTCCAACCTGGACACATGTGTGACCCATAAAAAAGCTGTTTATTATTGAGAGCAACTTCATAAAACCCTTTCTTGTGAGGCAGAGTTGAGACTTTTGATCACTCCGAAACCGAATTTTTGTCGAGAAGGGATGGTTATTTATCTCTCAACTTTTAAGAATGAGATTTTGTTCATTTATGTGTCTAACTTCTTGTGACTAGTGTGCATAATTTCTATGTCTTCTTAGCGCGTTGGATGCTATTATTACGGAGAACTAGTAAGTTGGAAAAGTAGGTTTTGTGGGTATATCTCTAGTAAACCCTCACGAGACTATAACTCGTCCACTAGGGACACCTAGGGGTTCAAAGGCTTGTTATTTATGCTAAGAGTAACCGTAGCCTCGACGACACGGAGTTGTATGTATTCTTTAGAATTGTTTTGTTTGATTTGCTCGAGGACTAGCAACGTCTAAGTGTGGGGGAATTTGATAGGTGTAGAATACACCTAATTTACTATCTAGTAGTTATGCTTTCTTTGCGAGTTTTCTTTTAAATTATGTATCTTATGTTTGTTTTTGAGTTATTAGGTACTTTGGAGTCATGTGGAATAAAAGAAGAAGCGACCATCCATTTGGAGCGAAAAGGAGCAAAAAGACCAATTTACAGGCGAGCGAAGCTAGTTACGGTTGAGCAAGGAAAAGAAGAGGCACGTCAGTTCTCTGGAACCGACAAGCAATTCATCATCTGGGTACCCCCTATTGACTGCACCTGAGTGGTTATAGCCATTCCAATTCCTACAGTAAACCTAAAAATCAGAGAACCTTATCATTGGTTTTCTTTTTCTTACTTCACCTGAAATCGAGAATAGAGAGAAAAGGAATTGCGGCTGGTCAATGTTCACAGAGAGGGATTCAAACAGGGAAATGGAGATCGAGAAAGATAAACTGCAGATGGGTTTTGTCATTTTGAAGATTCAACAACTGTGAATGGTGGAATTGGTGGAGAAATAGATTTTAGGGTTTGAATGTATGTTGTTGGTGGTCTGGTAAAAGAGAAGATGAATTTGCTGCTGTAATTGGAGTTAGGGTTGATGAGAGTGAACGATTAAAGCTTCTGGTGATGAATTAGAAATTGGGTTTGGTCGATTCTGTTACAGGATGATGGCTGGAAGGAAATTTGCTGGAAATGATAAAGATTCAGATGGGTATTGAGTGAAACAGTGTTTGATCGATTATTTGTGATGATGGAATGGATTTGGGGTTTTGATTTAGACATGAGTTCAACCAAGAAATCATGAAATAGAAACTGGGTTTCAGATGGCTTGTAAATTGGTGGAGGAGTTGTGGTGTAACTATTGCTGTGATGGGAGTGTGCAATTAAGCTGAAATGGGTTAGACCTGTAGAGTATATGCTGCTAATGATGTTAATGTTGCTGCTCAAAGTAATTGGAAGAAGGAATTGAGATGAATGAACTGCAATTGGAGTTACAGCCAAGGAACTGAAGTTGCAATGACTGGGCAGAGATGAGTTGGTTGTTGCTGTGCTTGAGAATAGAATGAGAAAGAAACTGCAGTTCTGGGGATGTAGTGTGACTGTTGAATTCAAGCAAAGGAAAGACTCAATGGAAATAGATGTATGCTTAAGAACTTTACAGAGAAGGTTGGAATGGAGAGTATGTGAAGAGATGAAGTTGGTGTTGCTGCCATTGTGACTGGTAGAACCAGGCTTGGAGAGGCAAGGTAATAGATATGGAGGTCTCAGTATGTTGTTGATATTTTGAGCTGAGACTGTGATTCTGGTGGTGCTTCGCAGTGGAAGGAACTGAGTTGCGATTGCGGCTCGAGATGGAGATCTGTTAGGGAACTGAGACCGCAGAAATAGAGTACATACTGTTGCTTCTGGTGATAACGAGTGAATAAATTGCATGAGATCGAGAAGAATTGCAGATGCATGCCAAGTTGGAGTTGCAGCTGTAGTTATACGCTTGCTATGAAGCTACTTATGGAGTTGGTTATAGGTGTTAGGCTTGTGAGTTCAGGGAAGGATGGAGTTGCAGGTGGAAGCTAGAGAAGAATCAAAATGATCTGCATGACCTGATCTAGAATGGTTTGATTGAATTGTAGAAGCTATGGCTGGTGCTTGTTGTGGCCTGTAGTGGTGCAGAATGGAGGTGACAGGTTGAGTTGAGCTGGCGCCGCTGTTGTGATGATTTGAGACAGGGAATGCTTGGTGCTGCTGTGAGGTTTAGATGGATATTAAAAATGGGCTGAGCTGTTAATGAGGTGGAGTTGCAGTTGTGATGAAGTGTGACTCATGGGGTCTGTTAATGGCTTGATCTGTTGGTGTTTGAAGTGGTCAAGGCTGTGGCTCGAAATATCGAGATGATGATGCGGTTCGTTGTTGGTCATGTCGGGATGTGCAATGCAAGACAACCTAGGCATGTGACGGTGCGGGTGAACACTAGGGGTGCGATCTGTGGATGAATTGGTCTATATCTGGTAGCAGCAGGAAGGAGAAAGTGCACCGATTCAAGCCGCAAAACGGAGCGGAAATGGAATGCTAGATACATGGAGAATTGAAGTCTGCACTATGAAGTAATCACCATCATGATTTGGATGCACACTGGTGATGCCCAATGATTGTGCAAAGACAACTTTGGCCTGCGCAAATGGCTTATGCCATGGCAACTCAACCAAGTCAGCCCAGTTAGCTCACCTGAATAGCTGACTCGGGGCTGACTCATCCTGGTTGACCCGAGTTGGATCGTTGACTGAGTTGACCTGGCCGATCCGACTCGTTGACCGTGGGTCGGCGGACTTTGCCGTCACCCGAGCCTTTTCCGCCACCTCTCCGCCGATTTCCGGCCATAATACCATTTTCCCTGCGACGTATTTTTGGACATATTTTCTACATGGGTTTCTCTCTCTTATGGGCTTGGTGGATTTTCTTCTAATGGACTTTGAAGACTAGACCTAATTTTGGAACAAGAGGAGCTATAAAAGAGAAATCCTACAACTTTTGGAGATATCACGTTTTATTCTTGGAGAAAGGGAAGAGCCGCTTTTGTTTACGCAACTAGGGTTTGCTTTTGTTCATCTTCTTCTTTATTCAATTCATATTTTTGGTGATGAACTCCATAGCTATGAGTAGCTAAATTCTATATTATTGGTTAAGGATGTAGTCCTATTTCTAAAACTTGTGTTTGCTTTATGTATTAGTTTTCTCTCTTAATTATCGCTCATATCTCTAATGTTTTTAATAATCACATGATTGATGTATTGTGATAGGATTATGATGTTTGATTAGTTAAGTGGCCAATTAATTGAACTTGCATCCTAGTCCATAGCTATTTTAGGGTTTTTCATCGAACGATAACCCTGAATACAAGTAGCATGATATGTTTACGGTTTGTAGTGATACACTCTCGTAATCATATGTAGAGTTTGACCATTGTCTGAATTGTTATGCGCAACGTATGACAAATGCATTGATTAGCCTATTTCTGAAACTTAATGCTCCTAGGAATTGAACTTAATTAGCGCAAGGCATTAGGTTATTCTTTAGGTAGAATTCACATACGCAGCTCTAATGTGTGTGTTGATGAACTTAAGAAATTAATAGATTATCTTGCTCTCTTGATTCTCTAGGCTTTTGATAATATAAGAGATTATATCGTAATTCTAATCATATATGCAAGCACATGTCTAAGATTGAAGATGAATTCCTTGACCAATATCTTTCTCTATTGAATACTTTCTACAATTTACTTTGCTTTTAATTTACTTTTATTGCTTACATAAAATTCAGAAATCCCCCCAATTGGTTACTTTAAGAAATTGAATACGTAATAACTACAATCGCCTCTCTGTGGAAACGAACTCTTTCTTATCATATACTTTAGGAAAGTGAAATTATTTTTGACGCATACGACAGCGATCATCACCCTTGAAAGATTGGGAAAAACAGAAGATTACATTTACAGCAACATAGATACCAACAGAAAATTTAAACCACACATCACCTTTGGTAATCACGGTAGCCACACGGAAAGAAAAGGAAAAATCAGCAAAAACCACAGAAGAATGGGCGGTAAACAGAACTCTAGTTGATACGGGGAGTTCAACGGATATAATATTTTACCATTCATATAAAGGAATGGGATATAAAGATGAAGAGATGTCTCCTTCAACCTATCATATTCATGGATTTGGCAAATCTACAACAAAACCAAAAGGAGAAATACATGTGCGAATTTTACTAGGAGAGATTGTGACGCAAGTGACGCTATGTGTAGTGGATATGAAATCACCATACAACATGCTGTTGGGAAGGCCATGGATACATGCAATTAAAGCTGTAGCATCAACATTGCATCAATGCATTAAATTTCCTATGCCAAGTGGGATTGGTGAAATTAGAGGAGAGGCTGATGAAGCGAGATTATGTTATCAAATTGAAGTGAAACAGTATGAAGGACGTGCAAAGAAGCGAAAATGTCGCAGAAAAATGGCGAAGGAAGCAAAGAAAGAAGAGGAATTTAAAGCTTATATGATAAGAGCAGAAGGAAGGAAAAGGGATACCCAACGAAATTTCGGAAGAAGGAATTGAGCTTGCGAAGGGGATAAAAGAACCTACACCTATGGGAGAGCCTAGAGCCAGTTACACTGCGACGGAACCGACAAAAGAAGTGAATGTTGGAACTGAAGAAGAACCCAAAATACTAAAAAATGGGACTAAGATGGAGGCAGATGAAGAAGAAAGAACTATTGATATGTTGCGAGAATTTAAAGATATTTTCGCGTGGAATATGGATGAGGTGCATGGAATAGACCCGTCTGTGGCATGTCATAGGTTGGAGATCGACAAAAATGCAAGGCCATTCAAGCAAAGAATCAGAAAAATCGCAACTACATATCATCCTCAAATAGAAGAAGAGTTGCAGAAGATGCTTGATGCAGGCATCATAAGACAAGCAAAATATCCGTAGTGGATATCAAATATGGTGGTAGTTCCAAAGAAGAAAAAAGGGATAAGAATTTGTATAGATTTTACTGATCTAAATAAAGCCTGTCCGAAGGATAGCTTTCCGTTGCCAGATATTCCACAAATGGTCGAAGCTGCAACAGGAAATGATAGAATATCTTCTCTAGACGGGTATAAAGGATACAATCAAATCCCTCTCGCTGAAGAAGATCAGGACCATACTGCCTTTTTGCTCCAAGAGGATTATATTGTTATACAAAAATGCCATTTGGTCTGCGAAATGCTGGAGCAACATACCAAAGGATGGTAGAGAAGGTGTTTGCAAAATGGATACCCAAAACGTTATAAGTGTATGTGGATGATATGTTATGTTAATAAAAAGTAAAGAAGCAAAAGATCATGTCCAAGATCTAAGAGAAATTTTCGAACAAATGAGCATTTTAACATCAAAATAAATCCAGAAAAATGTATTTTTGGGGTTGCATCGGGAATTTTTTTAGGTTACATCGTATCAAAAGAAGGAATACAAGTTAATCCAGAGAAAGTGCAAGCGGTTCGCGACATGCCAACACCAGCGACGGTAAAAGATGTACAGAAGTTAAATGGACTCTTAGCTTCATTGGGAAGGTTCATTTCGCGATCATCGGACAAATGTAAACATTTTTTTAATATACTCAAAAAGGGGGCGAAGTTTAGATGGACAGACGATTGCGAGAAAGCTTTTCAAGGAATAAAAGAACATCTGACGAATATATCTATTTCGCAAAAGGCAGAACCAGGAGAAGAATTATTAATCTATCTTGCAACAACTTCGCATGCGTTAAGTGATGTGTTATTGCGAGTAGACGCAGGAGTTTAAAAACCAATATATTACATCAGCAAAACCTTCAATGCTGCTGAGAAAAATTATTTAAAGATTGAAAAACTAATTTTGGCATTAGTTTATGCAGCATTTAAACTTCGAATATATTTTCAGGCACATGAAATAAGGGTACTG
Organism: Papaver armeniacum; assembly: GCA_023531295.1. NCBI lineage: Eukaryota > Viridiplantae > Streptophyta > Magnoliopsida > Ranunculales > Papaveraceae > Papaver > Papaver armeniacum. The sequence goes on along the minus strand of JAJJWW010006602.1, from coordinate 608,025 downwards.
ACAAAAATACCAATCGAGTCAGTAATAAAAAATTCAAAAAGATCAGGCAGAGTTGAGAGATGGAATTCACAAATAGGATATTTCAAAATCAAATATGAAATATTATCTTCACCCAAATCGCAAGTTGTTGCAGACTTCTTAGCAGAATTTCTTTTAGAAGATGATGAAGCTGTGGAACAAATGATGGATATAGAAGAAGAACATGGAAATCCAAGAGAAATATTAACAAAGCCAAATAGATGGGAAATATTGGTGGATGGATCATCAAATGAGGAAGGTAGCAGAGTTGGAATTGTTTTGATTTCGCCAGAAGGAAACAAAATGGTTTTTTCCTTCAGATTGGAATTTGAATCTACCAATAATGAGACAGAATATGAAGCTGTGATACATGCCTTGAAGTTCCAAATAGAATTGAAGTTGGAAAATGTGAGAATTACCAGTGATTCGCAACTGGTCATTCGTCAGATAAAAGGAGAATACTCTACAAATGAATCATCCATGAAGAAATACAAGAAACTTGTTGAAGAATTGTCAGCGAAAATCCTAAAAATTAAATGGAGACACATATCAAGAAAATATAATAGACTCGCGGATGCTTTTGCTTTTATCTCAAGTATGATGACAGACCCAGCTGCGAGATGCATAAAGATACAGACACTTTTATCACCATCGATCAATAAAGAATAAGAAGAAGAAGAAGAAGAAGAGGTAGATGTAATGATAATAGAAGATGAGGAACAAATACCTAACATCGAAGATTGGAGAGCGGAATTTCAGGCATATCTGATGAGAGGAGAAACACCAAGGAATAGATTGGAGGCGCACAAATTGAAAAGCTGTGCGACAAATTATGAAATGAGGGATGGGATACTGTATCGGAGATCATTTAATGGACCTTCACTCAGATGTTTAACACGAAAAGAATGAGAAGCAGTGTTAAAAATGTTACATAGTGGGGATGCTGGCAATCACAGCGGCGGAAGATCTTTGCCGTACAAGGCGAAAATGCAAGGCTATTACTGGCCATATATGCATGAAGATGCGAAAAAAATATCAAGGCGTTGCGAAGATTGTCAAATGCACGGAAAGAAAATACATGCACCAGGAGCACTATTAACTTTTTCAACAAGTGTATGGCCTTTTGGAAAATGGGGTTTATATATTATGGGACCATTTTCACCAGGGTCTGGGCAAAGAAGATATCTGATTGTCGCTACAGACTATTTCACAAAATGGGCAGAAGTAAAGGCAATACAACACATTCGCGACAAAGATATTTTTACATTCATATTTGAGAATATCATATGCAGATTTGGAATCCCCGCACAATTGGTATCTGACAATGGGAAACAATTTGAGGGACAGAATATAGAACTGTTACTTAATGCATTTAAGATCAAATGTGGGAAGTCAACTCCTTTATACCCTCAGGCCAACGGACAGGCAGAGGCAACAAATAAAACAATCACAGATATATTGAAGAAGAAATTAGAAGGGCATAATAGAGCATGGTGTGAACAGGTGAATAATGCAGTATGGGCTTACAACACAACCAGGCGAGAAGCTACGGGAATGTCACCTTTCTGTTTAACATATGGAGTTGAAGCGGTGCTACCAACAGAAATTATTATTCCAACAACAAAGAGAGAAGCTTGGAAGAAAAATCTCAGTGCGGGTATTATTTTAACCAAGCTAGATGAATTAGAAGAAAAAAATAGAAAGAGCCCTACAGCATATGGAAAATTACCAGCGAAGATTAGCCCGAGAATATAATAAACGTGTTAAAACACACGAATTTCAGCCAGGTGATTTGGTGCTGCGAGAAACACCAATATATCAGCGAGAAAGTGGTGGCAAGCTTGCGAAAAAATGGGTTGGACCTTATATCATCAAGGATATAGTTGGAACATGGGCATATAGGTTGATGTACCCTGAGGGTAAAGATGTGGGACACAAACTCGATAGACCATGAAACAGATTATACTTGAAGAGATATTACCCGTAAAAGGTTATGGAGAAAGATTAGACTGCGAAATAATGTATGATTGAAGCAAGGTGAATCCATATGAAAATCTTGTGAAAGAACCATTGCGAGATTATATAAAATAAAGAAAGAACATGTGAAAATTTCGCACAGACAACAAAAAGAGAAAATCAGAAATCAATAACATAATAGAAAGGGGCGAACCTGCTATGGCGTACACCCTAGTTCGTGAAATCAAAATTTCGCAAGAGGCAAATGTAAGACCTAAAGTGCGTCACAAAAGGGGGTACCTGTTAACATGGCTCAGGGAAAAGGTTACACCGCCCCTGGAACCTGAGTCATGGAGATTTGGGGTCAATAAAGCCCATCCAGGAGAGGTAGCTCAGATTTTCAACTTAAGCTTATGACTTAGGTTGGACGACTGAGGGTCTCTTCTACGGAGTCAGCATATGATCAAGGCGCCGAGGTACACGGTTGAGCCAAGAGTGCCTGGGGCATTTGAAGTGTCTCGGCCATTCTTGGCAAGTCTTGGCGTATGCTGCACTCGGCCCGAAGAAAACTTCACCTAGGGTGCAGTCTCGTAACCATAAGGCCTATAGGCAAAAGGGATAAGAGGCTGCGAAAACAACTGGTTGTTGTTAAGACCGGATGGGAGGAGCTAGCCTTGTATGGCAGAAGTACGCCTTCTTGAAGGGGCAACCAGGGAGATGATAAGGGCGGCACCCTCCATTAGGGAGCTGATAAGTGTCTTAAGACGCAAATGTCATGAGGATTTATTTTCGCAAGGAAATTTAAGCTTGTCATATTTGTGCAACAATCCTGAAGAGGCGATAATACAAAAGACAAATATAAGACGAGATCAATGGGTCAGTACATGAAAGTGTAAGGACGTCCTGCGATTTCGTCGCAAGACGACAATGTCATGGGGCTTTATTTTCGCAAGAATTTTTAGGCATGTCACATTGACGCAACAAAAATTTCAAACAAAGGGTTAAGGCAAGATCAATGGGTATTTGCATGCAAATGCAAAGACGTCCTGCGATTTTGTCGCAATGACAAGAGGTGGCGCAATAAGACCTTTAACTAGGAAGGCAAAATAAGATCACATGATTCAACAAAAGATTTATAAACACTAACTATCATTTATGCAGGTCATCCATCGCAAGAAAGATAATGAGAGTCAGTATGGGAATTATTCAACAATGAACATTGTCTTTCTCGCTAACAAAAACAATATTAAAAGAGAAAATGCATCTCAAAGATGACTGAAGTGCACCATATGTAAGAAGTTATATAAGTGAAGTCATCCAAAGAAACAAAATTACAAAAGAAGTTCAAGCCTCAACATCGACTTTTTCTCTAGATGGAGATAATGGACGTCCTTCGTTAATTTTATCACTCTCGCCAGCTTTCTCAGTTTCACCGGCCTTTTCAGCTTCGCCAGTCCTTCCTTCATTTTGGTTGATTCTAGTTTCTTCTTCCTCTGGACTATTATTGGCAATTTCATCATTAGGAGGAATTTCTTTTTCATTTGCGAAATCTTCGCCACTTTCATAATGATAATCACTATCAGAAGAACTAGGAACTTCATCATCCTCTACTTCCAAAGGTTCGACAGATACATGGGAAAGAGATTTGGACAATAAGATATCATTCACAAGAACTTCAGCCCTGAGGTGAACTTGGCGAAGAAGTGCCTTCTGGTGATTCCTACTTTGGATGTCTTTGGAGTAAGCGAGATAATCAAATCTTCTTTCTGCTCGATCGCGAGAACAAGCAAGAGTAGAGGCAACTAACGCATTCTCTTTGCGAATCTTGGCATAGCTAGATTCCAAAGTAGAAAGGGAGGAGCGAAGATCTCTCTCAGATTCTGCAAAAACAAAAAACAAAGAAAATCATTTAGACAAAGGATTCGCGAGGAGGATATCATAAGAAGACGTGACAAAGAAAAAATGGATGAGGCAGTCAAATTTTATGACTACCTTCCTTTTGCTAGATAAGATGTTGGCTTAAAGCCAAGCAACTATTCTCCAAGTGTTCCATGGCATTGTCAAACTTATCCCCAACCAAACCTTTCAGTCGAGATCGCAAACTTTTTTCATTAGAATGAGTAACGTATTTTCCTTCGCAAGAGAAGTATAAGATTCTTCTAGCTTGGAGTATTGATCTTTGAGTTGAATTGTCTTTATGCTTAGAGTTATTCTACCTTGAATAAGTTTATCTTCCTTAGCAGAAGATGATTCTACTACTTCTTTGAGTTTATTTCTCAATGAGCAGAGGGATCGTTCTTGATCATTACATACTTTTTGGCAAATGTTAAGTTCTTGCGAAGAGATCGCCACCTTATTTAGAAGAATTCGCTTCTCCAGAGATAGGGTTTCATTCTCATCTGTTAAAGTTTTCAACCCCAGATTAGCTTTAGTCAAAGAGTAAGAGAGACGAGATAATTCACTACTTAATGAGTTTTGCTTCTGAACTAATTGAGCATTCTCCTTGGTAAGATTATCTACTTGATCAACAGAATATGTATGAAGATTATCTAATTGGTTATATTGATCCATCCAAGCATTTCTATCCATTCGAGCTTCTTCAATGGCGGACTCAATATGATATATCTCCATTTTTCGTTTCTGGTTTAAAGCTTAAAGGGCGAACAAGGAATTTAAAAAAAAAAAAAAGGGGGTGGGGGTGGAGGGGGGAGGGGTTATACCTTATAATTCCTCGTTCTTCTTGCGAAGATTATCACGATCCAGCGAAACATTTTGAAGTTTTTGATTCTCAAGATGAAGAGTGTCATATTTCAAGGTCATAGCTTGGAGGTTATTTTTCAAAGCTTCAACTTCCTTTTCTAAGGATGTTTGCGAAACCATTCTGTCAGAGCCAAAATATTTACCTAAAATCTCGCAGACACCAGATCTGATAGGATCGATGGAAGCTTTCTGGACATCATCCAAAATATCTGATAAAACCTTGAAAGCAATATCCATCCCTTCCAAATTTTCTTTAGTAAAAGGGAGAGATTCGGATGAAGAAGTGATGATGGCGGGAGGTGGGAGAGTTGAATCATCTTTCGCCATAGAAGTGTCATCCGAAGATGAAATTTGATGAAGGTTAATGACTGGGATTGAGGCAATGTAAAGAGAAGAGGCATTGACAGCAGAAGAAGAGAAGGGTTCATTCGCAACAGGGTTATCGCGAGGAATTTCATTTATAGAAAGGGTAGTTACAGGGGATAAATCTGCAGCGACATTTTCGCAATGAGAAGAGGAGATTCAGCTTGCGAAGATATTGCAGGAGGTGTTGAAAGCTTAAACACAGGAAATTGAACAGATGTTTCAACATTTTTAGGATGGCGAGGTCTTTTGGGGGGCCTGTCGACATTTGCATCTCCCTGCGAATCACAAGTCATATAAGAAACAGAGGCAACAATATTGTTATTAAAAGAATAAGTGTTTCTTAATACCTTGCTATTCGCAGGCTTTCTTTTGTTCATAACGAGTTTTTGCTGCGAATTCTTGGGAACATTAGGGTTTTGGATCGTGAACTTGGTGCTAGAAGTATTTTTGCTGAAACAGAAACAGTATGGGAATTATAGAAGATGAGCAATATCAAATAAAACAATTTCAGTAAAAGAGATCAATCTTAAGAAGATCAGTTTCAGCAAAATCAACAAACCTTGATGGCTCCATAAGAACAGTAGCATAAAGATGAAGAGGATTTATGGAAAGATGAACAATAGAAAAAAAGTTGCAGACGACAAAAAGAGAATTTACAGAGAATGTAGAGATGAAGAAGACGAAGTAAAAGAAAGGAGACATTATTATGATGGATCTCTTCTTAAATAGACAAAAGATGATGACCGGTGAATATGGGAATATTTGAAACGTGTAAACGGTTATGCTTAATTCATGGAATCCTGTCGGCAGAAAATTCAGGGAAAGAAATGAACAGCTGCGGCATTTTGAAAGTATTAGTTCTCATGACATTCTCTCCTTCGCAGAGAAGACATGAGAAGAGGCAAGATGTAGGATCAGAATATCGCAACACCAAGACCCTTGCGAAATCCATAAACGACACATTGCGAAGATATCGCAGATGGGTAATATAAGTGACGCAACGGATGACGACAAATGAACACGAGAAAGATGTGAAGACCTGGCGAGATTTAGGAGTGTTGCGAGATTTAACATTTGAATACTTGCGAGAGTGTCGCAAGTCAGATCCGAAAATAAAGGACAGCTTAGATGTCATCCACTATCTAATGTCCTATATAAAGAGCCGAACATGCTTAAGAAAAGGAGAGATCTTTTTCGAGTGCTGGGGAAGTCATTAAGACAGAGAAAGTTTAGAGCGGTTGTTAATTCTTAGCTTATTTCCTTTTCATCTTGTAACATTTGTGAGTTTAATCAATAAATACTATAATTTTTCATCTTAAAATGATTTGATTGTGTGAATTCTTGTGAGGGGTGTAGTGTGGGATTTCCTGCTACTACACGCGTAGTGGCGGAAGTTTTCAACCGAAAATTTCTGCTGAGTTTGTAGTTTGCAAACTAGTAAACCAGTCACCTTAGGTACGCGTACCCACGGAAGTTTTCCGATAGGGTGTAGAATACATCCTATTTATTATCTATTGGTTATGCTTTCTTTGCTATTTTTCTTGTAAATTATGTACTTTACGCTCGTTTTGAGTTTTGTAGCTACTTTGGAGTCGCACGGAGGAAAATAAGAAGAAATCACCCAATTTGAGCAAAAGGGAAAAATAGTCAATCATGGGCGAACACTATCCGGAGCCCAGTCATGGTTAAGGGGCAACTCTTGGAGGAGTATTAAAGACAGTCCAACCAAAGTTAAGAGATAGCCAGTTTGTTAAAAGCACCAAAGAAGATACTCAAGGCACCATCTGGGGTGGCTCTTATGTTGGGTGTCTCAATCCCACCTACCTCATAACCCTACATCGAGAGACAACTTTCCTCTCAATTCATTATTACATTTGTGTTTTCACCTGAAATTGAGAAAGAAGAATAAAAGGCGGCTGTTGTTGAATCCGAGAGATCGAAGTGAGATATCAAAATCAGAGAGTAAATCTCGTGGTTGCTGATGAACCGAGAATGAGACTGAGAGATGGTGAGAAGAACAATGACACCGCAAGATTGAGAAGATCCTGCTGATGTTGAAGGAATCAGTGGGTTTGATGCAGATCTGAAATTGGGTGAAGATTGAGATCGAGAAGTGGAAGATTCGTAAGAAGGCATCGATGAATTTGCTGCTCAAATTACAGAGAAATTAAAGTTAGGGTTTGAATTGATTTCGAGATCTCAGAAGAAGAGAAAATGGGTTTGGTGGTGTTGCTGACTGAAGCAGTGTGAAGTCGAGAAGAGATGGGTTCTGTTTCCGATTAACAAATCCGAGAGATGATAATGGTGTAATTGGAATTGATGGGATTCTGGTAAGAAGAGCAGATGGGTTCGTGGTTGATTGGAGTTCAGCATTAGTTGAGTAACATATAGAAGATGAATTAGTGTGGGTGCTGTGAAGGATGGATTTGATGGTGGAATTATAGCCAGATTGGAACCAGGATTGAGACGAAGAACACTGCAAAGGGAAGATAAAGTTGGTGATGTGCTTCAAACGTGAATGAATTAGATGTATGTGCTAGGATTGTCGCAGGGAATGGAGCTAAAAATGGCCTGAAATCGTCCTGAGAATCGTCGTAAAACCAGAGGAAACTCTGTCCATTTTTCTACTCTGGCGAGTCGACTCGGTGCCGGCGATGACTGTTCCAGACGAGTCCGATGACCGATCCTTGTGAACGACTCAGCTGAGTAAGACCAGTAAGACTGATGAGTGCCAAATATTGCATATTTATACACCTTTTTATTGGCATTTAGCTCATCTTTTGTGTTCAGAAATCAGATATTATATCGGATTACGTGTTTTCTTTGTTTTCAAGAATAAATATTTGTATTAATTAATTTTGTGTTTTTAGGTAATAAATAAAGCTCGGAGAATCCGAGGAGCCAAAGGAGCGAGAATGGAGACGT